>ML994653.1:0-13447 GCA_010093925.1 Zopfia rhizophila CBS 207.26
CGGAATTGGTACCCCCGCTGGAAGAAAAGAGTAGCCAATGGAAGCCTACTTGATAGATCATTCACGCGACGCCTTTTATGCTAAGAAGAGGTTTGCAGGCAAACAAATGCATTTGGAAATTGAAAGTGGCAAGGCAATTAAAAGAAAAAAGGATTGAATTTGGGCGTGTCCTAAGTGCCGCGGGAGAAGACATGTAGATATAGACTCCCAACATAATTCGTGTGAAGACGAAAACGTCACGAAATTTGATGTGATTCAAGGTCTGTCCTGGAGCTCGGGGAGGTGATGTCGTTCCCGTTCATTCGTCTGAAGAAGTTGACTCCATCTCTAAGAGAAAAATGGCGAGTCGGCGGAGGTGATATCATTCACACGAAACTTATCCGGCCGGTCTGGGTATGCCAAGTGTTCTGTATGTGGAGCCGCGATCCCGGATCTTCCATATGCTAAGGGCAGTGCGATGGTTTGCGCGGGGTCCTTTAACTAGATGCTCACTGTACTAACATTGAGGACGGCAGTAAAGGCGGTTTCCGTTACTGTCCCACGCCAGACTGTCTTGGGCATGGCGTTGCGGCGGTTACATAAGCACCCCCAAAGCTGGATTAGCGTGCCGTGGTTGCTGAGTCAACCGAAGCGTGGGGAACTCTTAGTAGTTCCCTGCGAGTAACCCCAACGTTGTTCTTAGAATTCTAACTAACATTCCTTTCTATCCTATTCTAGAAATCACCGATCCGTTTGTATGAAGCAAATCTATTACCCGCGAAGTAAGTGCGCTTCATGTCTTTCCCCTCTTGGCTCGCCTTATCCATACACAGTAACAATATCTGCCTCACTAACTGCGACAAAGGTCCATGCTTTGGAAAGACCCAACCAAGTATGATGGTGATCACCTCCGACCTACTCCGCGACAATCGTCGAAAATACTCTCCCGAAGTCGTCGTCTCTGGCGTCAGCTACTGCATTCAGCTAGCTTCATGAAATGTTATCCCCTTTCCTGCAGCAACATCGAAATACTTCTAAACCAAACGCCCTCCATACCCGATCATCCTAATATCAAAGAAATTGTTGAGAATAAGCTGTTGTTCTTAGAAGGGTCTTCACAATGGAATATCGGACGGTCAAAACGCTGCGGCATTGATAATGCAACGAAGAAATCGCGCTCTCAGAAGGTTTTGATTGGCTTGGACATGCCAGGCGTCTGCCACCTTGCGGATGACATCTTGCCTACCTGGCCTGGCTTTGAGTCTGGACTCAACAAGAGCTCTTCAGGAAACTACCTCGCCATACTCGTGTTGGGCTGGTCGTACGTCCTTTCCGCCCGTCTCCTTGAATTGCGTAAAAAGTCTGAAAAGGACAAGATTCTCTACACTGACAACAAAGCGATGGTGTTTACTAATTCAGCGCCATCTGAGGATGGCTGTTTCTCCGTTTATATTGGAGATGTGGACACACATGAGTGCCGATGGTGGGCGGCAATTCTCGCAACAGGTTGCGGATGGCGAGCGAGCCTTTACCGGTCAAGCCGCCAGTATTATCCACCATGGTCATGTCACTTGAATTCCGACAACCGTTTCAATATTCTTCGAGATGATCCAGCAACTGAGTCGTTAGACGTGCTGGGTGATTCCCCTAGTTCCATTAAGGCGTGGGAATATCTCTGCAAATTTGCGAAAATGCATCATGTCTATGACCAACTTCTAGCCGCGTTCGTCGCTGCTCTTACCTTGCCGAGACAAGGAAGGTTTGGGGCGCGTATTGTATTACCGCGCCCCCAATCTATGACCGGGCGTCCTACACATGCGGAATTAGTCGATTTCGAGCGGATACCACCCATAAGCCACCTTCCACATTATATGGCACTGAGCTGCATTCCGAACGTGTTATCCTCTTCTATGTTTGGATGTTTCTGGGAACCGGGCGTGGACTGCAATGTCGCCAGTGAATGGCTCTATCCCATATTGCAAGAAATTGTTCCATCTCTCAAGAAAGAAGAGCAATGTCAGATAATCGTCCAGATGATGGCCACTCGTCGGCCCAGTTCGGCACCCTTGTGGTTAGGCGCGGCAATCACCGGATTGCTCCCAAAGTTACTTGACATATCTACTCAACATTTGCCGCCAATCTCTCTAGAAGCTACAGTCTGGACTGATTCCTCTCAATCATTCATGGACCCGCAATTTCACCGGCAGCCACGGATTTTCAAGAGCATTAAAGGCCGTCAATTTATTCGTCGTGAAGATGAATACCGCCTCCTCTACATTACGGATGTAGATTCGAGGCATTACGCGTCACCACCACTCAGTTCATGGTCGCCTTTTGGCGCAGTCGAGCTCAAAAACGCCGCATTTGAAGTCCAACAGCACCACACCTGCGGGCATCGGCTGATCTACAGTCAATGGAACTGGCAATTAGAGAATGAACTGCCTCTATATGATTCTGGAATGACCTTCCGGTTAAGAAGTCATTCCCGTGAGAGACTATTCAAAGGTTTTCGCTTCCAGATGGCTTGCATTTGGTCACAGCTTCGCCGTCAATGGATTCGTCTCCGGTATTTCGCATGGAGTTTCGCAACAAGGTCTCAATGGGTACTGCCTGGTGTCTCACGCAATGAGGTGGTCTCTCGGTCTGCAACCCGATGCATCTTTAGTTGGGCATTATCGGATGGGATACGATCGGATGAAATGGGTCTCTGGAAACATGAGTGGCTCAATGATCTCCTAGATGATGAATCAGAGGATGGGGAATCGTCAGTTATATCGGGTTAATTAATTTGAATAGATTTCGCATCAAAGGCGGCTTTGCACATACGCCTCCCACAAAATCCGGCCATGATGCCTTCCATCGCTTTAGTGATTTCCTTCGTTATCTCGAATCCAGCCACCTGGTTCGGTTCCTGATGGGCCCCCTCCTGGATGATCATTGCACTCTTTACATAGCCTCCACTGCCCGCCAGCCTGACAAACTTTCCATTTCTTTCGGCACCCAACCGCCATACAAGTTTCGTACCGGTGCTCATTGTTCAGATGATTGCATATAGTGCACGTGCCCGTATAACCGGAACCGGATGAGAGCTTGAGTCCCTTAGCTTTGAAATTAGAATGCAGGAAATGCAGCGCTTACAGACATAATGCTTGTATTGAGTTTGCTAGTTCAATGTCGACTCACAACTCTTGTATAATTAGGGTAGAAAAAACAAGTGTCAAAATCGGTGATTCCCATCATCGAAGGCAAGATCAGGGAGAGAGAGAAGAGGGCTGAACGGGGTCTTTAAAACCGACGGTACCTCTAAATTTTCCTACCTTTAAGAATTAGCAATTAGGGATACATACATAACTGGAGTGGTGTTGGCAAACTGCAAGGCTACCACTGCTCGGACGTCTTGGCATGACTCTGCCTGGTGTTGGATGACTCATTGGTATTGCTGCCTGCTTGGGAGATGGATATATATTCAGTCTTTATCACCTTCTGAGTATCTTCTTGCTAATGCAATCCATCATGTTACTTGCCCTCCTACCTGTTTGCCAACAGGTTATGAGTCCTGCCTTGTTTGGATTGCCCGTCTGGCTACGAGACAGCCACTTTGTCAATTTGTTTCTGCCTGCCTGCCTACACGCTTGCTTGCCTGCCTGTCTGCTTGCCTGCCTGTCCATCAAGCTCATCAAACTGTAAAGGAATGGTTGGAATGGGAGGCGCCATTCAAGACACTGGTACCATGGACTGTAAGTTGGCGTGTTGCTGGGTCGAACTCTGGCGTCTGGCTGTCCTCTCGGGGTCTCGCGCCAACGTCGTTGAGATAGATGAAGAAGGAGTGTGAGGATGTTGATGGGGAAGAGAAAGTCCTGAACGCTGAGGAGGGTGTTTATACACCGGAGATGGAGGTAGAGTAGCCGCCGAGTAAATCACCTCTCGCTCACTGATCATGCAGTGATGAGAGGGCAGGGATGGCGCGAGGTCGAGAGCGAGAATACTGTGAGAAGGTGTGTGGTTGCGGATTAGGAGCGGTGAGAGATAAATTTGTTGTCTTGCCTCACGATTTCACCGCGGGAAGGCACGACAGCCGGAATGACCTAAACACCACCCAATCGGAGACATACTTTACGGCCGGAGTCGAGTATCTGCCACGCGCTTCGAACCATTGGGTTTCAGCATGTGAGGGAAGACATCTGCTACTAAATCGAACCCGAAAACTTTGCTTACACTGAAGGATTGGTAGATTAAATTCCGCACAACAGATAGCCAGTCAAGTAGAGACTGATCAAGGCAACGTGGGCGGAAGGCGAGATATGCCCGGCTCTAGCGGGAATGCAACAGCTCCTGCTCAAATTCCTACAAGATCAGCGCAGTTACGAGTAGGGCATGAGTCGTTAGCACAGTTACCTTCTTTAAGTCAAAGAACCTGGCGATTGCCTCCTCGCCACCAATCTCTTCCGCCCTACCAAGATTCTTTTTGTCCGAAATGTAAACGTAGTCCGGTGGGCCCGCTCGCACCTTCCTAGAACGCGTTGTCAACGATGTATACATTCCCTTATTAGACTTATACCTTCCGCATCTCGGCCCTTTTCTTTCCACGTGAAGGCAAGATTGTTCATGCTAGTTAGCGTGTCAGGATGTTACGCACCAAGTACCCTCTTGCTCGTGTCCACTACTTGCACATCCAGCTCTTCGGCCTCCTTCCACCGTCCCTGATTCCAGTACGTCGACGCCAGGTTGGCCATGCTGGTTAGCGTGACTGGATCTGAGAATGACAATCGGATTACATAAGCCAGGTTCAATTTTGAACCTAGCTTATGTAATAACGTCTTGGCATATTTTAAACTGAAATATCTCCATGAATACTTAATATAAAATAATGAAACTTTAAATATAGCCTTTCTAAACCGTAAAAATCTTAAAAATAATTCTTGGCGGTCGTGTTCTTCAGCACAATGACCGCATCGTAGTGACCGAGGCTCTGACATCTACGGCATCTTTTCTTCTTGACTTGATATGGCTCAATGCTGCAAATATATCTCTGCGAAAAGACCATCTCCCGATCTGCCGATCCTCACTGTCTATCTCTTCCCACGCGTTGATAACGGTGATAAGATAAATCTGCTGAGTAAGATCTGGGTGGAAGCTGCTGCAGCATGGGATCGGGATTTGCTTACTTAGCAGTAGTTAGTGCCTAGACAGTAGGTGGGCCATCAGAGCGGCCGCAATTTTGACTTTTTGTCTGACAGTCAGTGCACGCCAAGAAAATGTCGAGCATTTAATCGGTGCGTTCTGCTCTCTTCACGTTCGTTTTTAGTCTTCTTTACTCGGGCATTGGTAACACTTGGGAAGTTCGTTATCAGGCTGGAAAGTGTTTCTATTTCAGTTTGCGCAATGTATACGACGATAGGGAGTTGGCTGGGTACGATTCTTGGTAATAGAAGTGCAACAGCTGTTTCACAGCTAGGTTAGTTGACGAAGTAATATGGGGGGGTGTTATGCTAAGGGTTAAGTCTAGATGTGTCCGATATGGCGAGGGCCGCGAGGAACGGTGGTGTTGCTGGTGGAAGTATCTCGAAGGTGGCTGCGTTTCTCTACGCGACGAGTGCGTTTCTCCACGAAGGAGCCGTGATTTGCCACAGGTCGGCTGTGTTTCTAGACGGGATGCTCACTCGTTTCTACGCGTTGGCAGTACGTTTCGACGTGTTGATGGAAGGGATTCGTCAGATGATTTGAGGCGTCGTACTGGCTGTGTTCATGGTGAAAGTCAGGGCTAGGATGAGGCTAATGGGGGTCATGGGAGGTAGTGCCGGTAAATATAGCGGGACAATCCTCCTAGTCCAGGAGGAAATTTATTAGCATGGAGGGTATCTATTTTGGTTATTGTGTGATGCTTTGCTCGAAGTCTGTGATTTTCTCGTTGCAAATCCGCTCCATCTTCTTCACGTCAGACCGCTGCCATAGGAGATCCCTGTGAAGGTAGAGTTCAAAGATACCGTATCTCCTTTGACACCCTGGAGCGCCCGCAATACGGGCCTCTAACCTAGATAGTGCAACAACCCTATCGGTGTTTTTGAAAGACCGCGATTTGAGTAGTGCTCAACTAGAAAGTGGATGAATTCCATGGTACGTTCGTAACCCGACTTGAAGAGTCGTTCTGGAAATCTTGGATCGAGTGTGAAGTACTTCTACCGTGGTGGGCTGGGGAGCAAAACACCAGAGTTAGAGAGAAGTCGGTCTATTAGATGTTATTGCTGCTCTTACCTTTTTAATCGAAGGTTTTCGCAATACACTTCTTCACGACATGCGGAATTGATCAAATCACAAAAGTGGTCGTGCGTCTTGTCGCCTTGGTCGCGAGAGGCAAAAGACCAGGTTTTCGAACTTGGAAAAGACCCTTCAGATCATACATAACGAAAATGATGATTGCAAAAAATAAATAAATAATCGTTAGTCGAGTCGATGGCCTCAGCTACTACCCGCAGTCTTTGGGCGGTTGTCAGGGGTTCTGTAGGGGACTACGCCAGAGTGACGGGCCGAGGAGCCGTCGCATCGCGGTAAGGTTTAGTGTCGGGGTAGGTCCGCGATGGGCCAACGTTAGTTAGAGCAGTCCCCGTCATCGCAGGCGCTTGGCCTGCTCCCATGCTCCGTCTCTAACGTTACCTAAATTCCTTTTAAACGCGCAGACTTCGCGCTGCCTTTGCCACATCGCCCACAGCCGTCGAGAATGCCGTTTTTATCGCCATCCCTTTTCGAGGAATTCCACAGCATGGGGTACCCACCGCAGCCATGCAGGTCCAAGATTCACTTCCGAGGGTCATTCTCGACTTTTATTGACTTTAGTCTAGATAACTATGAACCATTGGCAATTTCTCATTCAACTCTCCTCCATTTCGACATAACGATATTCGTGAAATCATGAACACAAACTCCCAGACACGTCGAGAGATGAGGCCAGAAGCCGCCCAAGGATGGTCTCCAAACCAAACCCGAAAAAAAAGGCCTGAAAAGGAAAGTGCACTACCATGAATCATCTGAATCAAAGTAGTAATCTGGTTCTTCCTCGGTGCTTATATCTGCCGCATGGTGGGCGAAGCAATTGTTCACGTCCCGGACAGCTGCAAGCTGCGTTTGACAGCTCACGGCCCCGCCTTAGTGCAAACCCGCTCCCAGCCACCTCTCTGCGACGTTAATATATCGACCTCCTGGACCGCAAAAACTCTAAGAGTGCATTGCACCAAGGGTAGGAACGATCCGAAATTCCAGGCAACCTACGACATGAAGCTGTCTGCCTCTCTTTCGACCTCTCCATCGCCTATCGTCTGTTTCCGTCACACTATTCTCTCCGTCGCACGCCTCTCCTTTCCTCCGCTTTAAGTCCCGGGATCTCAAGATGCTTTTAAGCCTTCCGCAAGAGGTTCAGGATAAGATTTTCGGTTATGTTCTCACGGAGCCGGAGAAATTTCGACGTCAGTACATCCGCACAAGAATACGAGGCCACAATGAGATATACAGTCTTATCCTTGAGGGAGGATTCACACCATCTCCACCTATCTGTAAAGGCTTGCAGAAAGCCATATACGAGAATTCTGAATTCTGGATGTACCTTGATGAAGACGTATCCGAAGATGGCGGGCTCGATTATCTCTTCCTTCACTCTTTAACAGCAGATGAGAAACGAAAAGTCAAGCACTGTAGATTTATCGTTAATGAGGACGTCAACCAGAAGGTGGCTAAGAAGATATTTTTCAGGGAGTTGGAATCCATCCTTACAACGGCTATTATATCGGAAAGCTTGATTATTTCGGGTATTTCGGAATCAGAAACGACCGTCAACCGTCTCTGCCATTTGATAAGGTCGATCCAGAGAGATGGAGGCTTTCTAAAGCGGATCTACATTGAATCTCCACCCTGGCAAGCTCGTAGCCTGAAGGAAGTCAATACTGCCTTACAAATTCCACCCGAAGGATAGATAGTGGAGGAGAGGGGAAGAGAAATAGCTTTTAATATGAAAGAGTTCAAAGCACTTCTACATATCCGGTTGATCATGACTTTACTCTAGTGCACTCGGTTATATATTTCCCGCGTCTCCACGCCACTACACGCTTCTCAATTCCTGAGTCCCACAGTCCGAGCTTAATATAATAATTACATATATCCATTGTTACTGTTTTACTTCAAGATGAACCGTTGGGCGTTTAAATACTTCCCTTGCGGTCTATATTCAACATCTCCTTAGCTGGAGACAAAGTTTCTGGCTTCTTCTTAGTTGGGAGAAGGTGCTTGGCGAAGACATCAATCCCATCCAGAACCCCTAGGAGAGCGCATTCTTGCACAATCTCTTCGTATCTTTCTTAACTTCAACTTCGTTTATGTACAGTAAACTCAATGCTGTGGATTGACAATCTACAATATATCGGCCCGACACCACAGTAGTGCTTCACAGTGAGTCACATGCAAAATGTGCAGTTAGCTAGCCATTAGGCGCGTAACCTAAGTGGAAAATTCAGAGCTCTCAGGCTTTGGACGACTTTGATATTATTGCACCGACTGGTCACCGTCTTAAAGACCCTCCTAAATTCCGCCTCAGGAATTAGTGTATTTCCATCCTTGAGCCACTGCGCACCACCCATAACAGAAGAATGTCATTGGGTGCGGATAGAGTCACGTGACCATTCAGCACGGGCCGCATCACAGCGTCGCTGTGTTGTGGCCCGAGCAAAATCACATGCTGACGCAAAGATGTAGCATTGCGTAAAGAACGACACAATCTGAGTTATGCTTACCGTCGCTAAATATAATCTTCGAATCATTTTTCGCGTAATCCGACCATTGCTTACAACCATATAAGAATTAATATAAGTGAAGAGGATTGTATCATTGTTCGAGCGAGAAAACACGTCTAGATGGAAATACAACTAGTAGGGAGGCGCCATGTGCGGGTAGAATCGCTAGTCATAAACTAAAGCGCGCGCTGATATAGCAAATCCCACGCAGGTACGATCTTATGAAGATTGGTGAAAATCGCGTACCCTATACACATGCGTATACTTGGAACAAGAACCATCACACTCTTTTTTCATACACGGAAGTTCAGAAAATTCATCCAGATCGAAAAATGTTGGAAGCCGTAGATCCCACGACTCAAGCCAGCGCGACGAAGGACTAGAGCGATCATAATAATACTGCTCATATGATCGTACGGCTTGCTTTGCACCCTCCATGATCGCTCCTCCATTTTTAAAATATGTTATATGTATACCATGAACGCGAAAGATGCTTCCGTTTGTAAGAAGCACGACGTAGTATTTAATGCTGTAGTGTCGCACTCCCCAGTCGAGTAGTAGTGCTAGACACTTCATGATCTGAAAGCACAATTAGGCACACAAGGACAGTCACAGCGATATAACAATTGAGTCTGCTTACTGTGTAGTCTTCGGCATTCGGAACCAGAATTTCCGGTTCGTCCAAGTAAACACACCGGTCGGGGTGGTCATATTTCTTGTCTCCGCTGCGTAGCTCTGCAATCGCGTAAGGGATGTACAAGGGAAAATATCCAGGCATTTTGTGAGGAAAATAGGCGTTCTTCCATATAGAAAAGCCAAGGCTGATGCAAAGTTCAGAGAACGATTTATATTATATGGGCTTAGGGTTCTTAAGTCTATTAATTTAATATGAAGTCTTTATGTCTAATAGCCAACCTGGGCGGTCACTTTAACGCACATGTTTATGGTCTGGTGCTACCTCTATTGAGTAATTAAAAAGGTGTGGAGCGGTTTGCCTGTTCATTGCCCTAATTGTATACACGCCGGTTAGTTCTTAACACTTAGTTCTTGGGCGTTTGTAAAGTAAGGCTTACAGTGCGTTAGTAGAAGCTTTTCGCAGTTAATTAAAGCGTTAGCCACTTTTGCTTATTAGCCTTCCTATTTTGCCTAGTTTTTCTGCACCTAATCAAGTACTTTGATTTTCTAATACTGAAACCATAAGTTTATCATTAGCGTGTGGCTGGGCCGCCTTCTATAACTCTGTTATTAAGGCATTGTCTACCATCAGCCGTTTCTTCTAATTATCTATTGGAATACTTCCAGCCAATTATTCTAACTATTCTCTTGGCTAGGCCGCAGCCTATGTTATTACTGTTAGCCTATTCTAGCAGTCTCTTTTTTGTTAACACGCACCGGTGAGTACTAGAGGGAAGGGAAAAGATACTTGAACTAGAGCATCCACACACGCTCGCCAGTATTATATAGTTAGTTCTTATACAACGCCTACATATATAGACCGGAATCTTGGGGTAAGACTGTGAAAATTAAGGACGCCGTCCAAACATAGTACTCTTCTATAAGTGGTTTAATACTTTCTTTTCTCTGCTTTTTCTTAGGGATTATAGGACTGACTCATTCTCACCTCGCCCTTAATGCACAGCTAATAAAATACGTTCACAGTGCGTCGGCGGAAGTTTGTTGTAGTTGAAGTTATAAATGGGGCGTCCTAGAGCATGTAATGGTAGCCAGTGACCATGAACTCGTGATCGCGTTGCAAGGGTGAATGTGCTAATGCTGAAGAAATAGTAGTCTAAGGAAGCAACCCTCGAGAAGGCTAAGCGGATGTAAGGGCTGCCCACCGTCTTTGAAAAGTGCATGGTATGCCTTAGTCTTACTCTGCAGGCTCCTACGGTATTCTTTTTTCTTATCTAACGGTTGAGTTAATTATATTTCAACTAACCTCCTCTGTTTTACGGCCATTTTATATTTAGTTTGCTATGGGGAATCTTAAGGAATTCACAGATTTGAATTATGATCTTGAGTTATGTGGAGACACTGCAGCCACTCCTTTACTACAGAATAGTTCTAATAGTATGTATTCAATTTCATAGGAGTATCTAATGCTTAGAGAATGTAGGCTTCCTCTTAGATGAATTTTTCTCCAGACTAACGGCTCAGTTCGAAAGCTGGAAAGCAGCTATATTAGGTTGGTTCAGGTAGGAGGAAACATTAGGGACTAGAAAGCTAATCCCATAAATAACTAGTCGCATACCCGTGAGCCGTATAAACATCGAAGGTACGGCCCTTCTTCTACCTCAAAGTTCTCAGCTAATATATTCATTAGATTTAGTGGCTTCCGAGGAATACCAGCGTAAAAAGAAAAGAAAATGATGTCTTGTAGAAGAAGCTTGGAAAGAGTCTAGGGGTCGCACAGTAAACTCGGTTGTCCAAGGGACTTTAAGCCCTTAGAGTCTACAATTCTCTTCTACGTGCATTTTCAATAACAGTAATAATAATGATAACACTTTTTGGAGTTTCTTTATCTCCTCATGTATTTTCTTCCTTTCTTCCTAAGTTGCCTTTATTGTTTGGATACTCTTACAGAGAACGAAGTAGTTCTCTACATTGCTATCTTGACGATAATGTCCGATGTGAGTGGCCGCAGTGATTTTGAGCTCGGGGTCCGAATTGACGTGAACCTTGTGCTCACGAAATGAACTTGCGAGACTACTTCCCCAAGGCAACTAGGCACTCTGCACATGACTGGTGACCGCAGGAGTCTTCTAAAAGTGTGCCGTTTTTGGATCACTTTGCATTAGATAGGCCCGAGCACTTCCCTGGTTGTCGTGCTATTGCGTTGTGAGGTGTGGCCCGTCATCGACACTCAGCGGCGCATGCCTTATCCGTACGGACGAGATAATCTGAATAAAGCCGGTCTGCTGATTGAACACGAAGTGGAAATATCGACCTTGAACATCTTTTAAGCCAGGCTTCCCCATACCGGTACTAGTACAAGGAGAACTCCCTAAGGAACCATACAAGTGGGTGGAAACATTCCAGGCCCTTTCCTGTACGATATATAGACTAGAGATTGTCATCTATATGTAATACTTGAGAGGCGTAATCACAGAAGACGCGAGAGACGCGCAGACAGGCATTCCAAGTTTCTGGGCAGACGATTTCTCCGTAGAGCTCAATGGGAAATATGCTGCAGCGGTAGGTAGATAATGGAAGTCTATCACCACATTAAAGGTTAGCATACTTATAGCATTTGAGGGGATGATACATTGGGTGATTTATTGCCGGAGTTGAGCTCTTTCGAACAGAAGTGTAATGACATAAAATGCATGTTCCTGGGAAATCGCATCGTCGACTAAGAATGGATGGTCAAGTTAAGATGGCAATACCTTGCTTAAGAATTTTGTTCCGGATCAGGAAGGCAAGCAGATCTTATTTACCAATTAAGTAAACACCGGATGAAACCCAATCAATTTGAAATTGGGCGCCAGGCGCCATGCAATACCAACCCTTCCTTAATGTAATTCAAGAAGTTGAACCGCCCCCGAGCTCCGCCAAGTTACAGCCAAAACGCCTTGCACAAGATTCAGCACCAGCACTATCCAAGAAAAGAGCCCACTGCACTACAAATTGCCTCTCATCCTGATCTTCAGGACATTAAACCTCCGGGAACACACCGCCGCAACAAAGTCCACTAGGAAGCACCTTCTCCGTGGGACTTTCAAAACGAATTATAACAAAATGATTCCATCCACCACTCTCTGCCTAGGATACCCCAACATACTTCGGTCTCTCGCATAACCAGGGAACTAAGGGAAGTTTAAACTCCGAAACCATACTACTCTTATAGTATAATACAAAACAATTCTACTGATTTAACATCCTGTACCACCGTCCAACGATTCTCGGCCGCAGGCAACAGCTTTGAACACAAGCTTCTAGAAGTAAATCCACAAGAATAACGCAACGAAAAATAAAATGTCCCTAAATTCTCCTAGCTATGGAGGGTCAAGCTCTAATTTATAATGAGGCTGCCTTCTTATTAGCTAAGTTTGCACCAACAGAGGAAAAGTGCTGTTAGCCGACACCTGAGCAGACATCTCGTAATCTGCGGTATGTGGGGGGCGGTCGTTTTACTCATGGAAGAGTAACTGCCTTTAACTGGTCGTGGGCCTCCTTCAGGTCCCGTCAAATAGGTGTGAGACGTGATTTGTGGCAGCAGGGTCAGTCCTCCTAGTTCTTAATCTGAACCAACTGCCCAAGGCTGGTAGACTTTAGTAGCTACTAGCTCTAGCAAGACTGCAGCCGATAGATCAGAGAATCCCTTCGACTCGTTTCCTTAAATTCTCATCGGTTGCTTTCTTACAAGAGCGGCCCGCCTCTAGTTACATATAACCAATCAAATTTTTCCCGTACCTCACTCTAGGTTCATAGCTAATCACAATCACGGACAAGAAACGCCAATTATGCATCGAGATATTTCTCGCCCAAGACACCCGGCCAGAGTTTCTGGTTGCCACAAGGTTTCTTGTGACTCATTTCCAACCTCGCCCTTAATGCACAGCCAGTTAACTATATGTTGTGTCACCTAGCGGGGTGATCTGAACCACCAGGCATATCCAAATACTGTTGCAGCGCCGACGTATATGCCAATGACCATGTATCGGAAAAATAGCCATCCATCGACGAGAGCTTCA
>ML994653.1:13472-136172 GCA_010093925.1 Zopfia rhizophila CBS 207.26
TACATACTTTTTTCTCACACTACCAAGAACAAGGTTCATATGCGTACACATATCCCATGCGCTAAAAGTGGTTAGAAGTATTCTAGCATGGACGCACCCTAAACGATATAGTCGCGCGCGAAATCAAATACTGATCGCTAAGATGGGCGTGTACCGCGGAGGGATGATCAACATAAAGGTAGATCTGCACAAAAAGAGCGAGCTTGTTACTATGTTAGGAGAAGTGAATATAATTAAGAATATACCAACATTCGTTACCAGCCTAATGCGCTTTTTACTAAGCTTCTAATATAAATCGCTGCCATTCGTATTGAGTCTAACACAGCAAGAAATGCGTTACGATGTAGAAACGCAGTCGTACACTAAAAACGAGCCCGGTGTTGTGTCGCTGCGACACTACGCCGGGCACGACTTACCAGTGCACTGAGATAGGCGTGGGTTACTGTAAGAAGACAATACCCACCACGCGTCACCGAGTTCCTACCTTTATGTGATTAAGGACTCCGCCTTAAATCCTCCCAGAAATTCTGCCACTGGTCAGCCACGTTATTATAGTTTCAGCAGGTTTCGGACTCTCGAGACTTAAAAGGTGAATCCAATGCGCGGATTACCGATCGATTGACGTGTAAAACGTACACTGAGTGACACTTCGTGATGACACCACCGCCCCCGGCTATATAACATCTAACAGTTAGGTGTCGTAACTCAAATGACATGTATTTGCTTCAACTTCAATTCTTTCTATGCTTCTCTAACACGTTCTTACGCGAGAGGATCCCCAAGACCTACCCTAACTACAGAAGCGGTTCGTGGAAGAGGGTTGATTCTTCTTCGGTCTTTGAAACAGAGGTCGATTCCTCTACAACTTATATCTGGCGTTCCCTTCATAAATTTGCGGGTTGCCAAGTAGAATTTCATTTTGTCATTGTTACCTATATACATTAATAATATAATTCGAGCCTGACACCCTGAGTCCTTAACTCTTCTCACATCACGGCCCTTCTGCGGCCTTTTTTTTTTTGCTCACGTGATCTCATTTCAGTACTAGTTGGCCTATACATCTTCACGAAAACTTGAGAAAGTATAATTTTCGATAAAGAGAAGGGGAGAGGAGGTGATAGATAGGAAGCCCACCTTAAACATTCCGTCATAACTGAAGGAAGTCCGATGCTCGAACGGTCCCACCTCTAAGTTACATCTAGGCGAAATCTTTCGGAGGTAGAGAGACCTAGCTGGAATAGTTTACCGTCTCTGCCAACTGCCAGCAAAGACTAAGGCTTTATGGGCTTTATTAGTTCGAAAGGCTATATTATCGGCAACATTCCTACCTAAGGTTGAGGGACTTTTTATAGAAGAATCGGTGGAAGACCAACTGCAGGAGTAATTGCTATTTAGATGTCACGAACTGAAAAGCAAAGAGTAGACGACAATTTCTCACTTCCTTCTCTATTAGCTCGGGCGGTAGAAGCCTATGCAGAAGTAGTTCCATGTAGGTCTTAAGTCTTAAGAGCATATACCGAAAGACGTTCGGAAATGTCTATCCACCTCTACCACACTTAGGAGGGAGTTCCTATTCTGACATATAGAGTAACACCGGAGCATAAGAACACGCCTACATGACTGCAGCTTTAAAGAGGCCGAGGCACTCTTGTATTGGCTTTTAGAATAGGACTTGGAGAACGCCTTCCGAATTTTCGTAGAACTCTAGGGCCCTGAATTTCGCCTCCTTTCCTCTCCGCACGCTGCCTCTCTTATCACACTGCCTTTGTCTGCTATCCGCTACCTCTCCAGCTTTCTCTCCGTCTGTCGAAGTACAGCATCCAACGGACCTTAAAGCCTAGCAAGGATGGGAACCACGTTACGTGAGAATCTCAAAAACGCCAGGTCCTCCAGCTATATAATTGCAGCGTCTCTCCACCGACCCTCGCCCAAACGTGATTCCGCCCCGGCACTCGACAGTTTGCGTCGAACGTCGACAGGCCCTGCACTTGTTAACGAAGCGGGTGGTACGCCGTCTATATTCGTGGCTCCTTCTTGGTCTAATGATGAAACTAAGTCTACTAAGTACCATCACGTGAAAGGAAAAGTCCGGAAAAAAAAGCCCAAACCAAACCTCTGGTAGGAACCCGCCGAAGACCGGAGTAGAGAGCTGCACAGACCCTCAAACACAAGTACTAAAGTGCTTATAGCAATACAGCTTTACCTCCTCTCAACTTACTCTTTAACGGTTACCAAGTATCAATAGATCTGATTTCAGTTATTTTCAGCTCTTACTGGGAGCCTTCACTTAGAACCTGGACGTACCGACGCCACCCATGGGGTACGACACCTTAAGGAGCTTTTCCCTACCGCTATTTTTGCCGTAAGAGCTGCCGACACCCGCTACACCGTTTCCGTCGCGCTTCAGACGCGCAAATTTTCCTTAAATCCATTGCAATCTCTGCCTCGTACCCTCGTCCGGTTCGCGGACGCTACTGCCCCTGACGAGATTGATTGCAACCGGGTAGCGCCTGGATGGGGCTGTGATTTGGAATGGCGCTACGCTGCCGAGGAGCCGGGCAGTGAGACCGCATCAGGGGATGTCTTGGGGACTGTTGGCGGGTTTCTGACGCCCATCATCGACTCCGGTAGCTGAGCTGATTGCTAATAAATAAATAAAAAACGTTAGTAGTAAAAGCAATACATACTAGACTTCCCAGAAAAGGTTCAAGCTTTTGGACCAGAAAACGGAGAGCGCTGGTTCCGCTGTTCTGCGTGCTGGTGAAAACACTAAACTAGTTAAGGCGTACAGCACTTCTTCACATAACGCTTTTGGAAGCTAATTTTTCCATTCTCGTCGGTTATTGTAGATTATCTGGCTGAAGAGAGATTGAGACCACAAAACGAGGGGTCGGGTGGTGCCATCTTCATGAAGTGTGAGCTAGGTTCTAAAGGTCTTGCTGAGAAGTTCAGCCCAATGCTTGCATGGTACCTTAAGTAGGTGAAAGATCAACTCGTGATGAGTTTAGCGCCAGAAAGTTTTTGTGGCTGGAAGTTCAGAAAATTCATCCAGATCGAAAAATGTTGGAAGCCGTAGATCCCACGACTCAAGCCAGCGCGACGAAGGACTAGAGCGATCATAATAATACTGCTCATATGATCGTACGGCTTGCTTTGCACCCTCCATGATCGCTCCTCCATTTTTAAAATATGTTATATGTATACCATGAACGCGAAAGATGCTTCCGTTTGTAAGAAGCACGACGTAGTATTTAATGCTGTAGTGTCGCACTCCCCAGTCGAGTAGTAGTGCTAGACACTTCATGATCTGAAAGCACAATTAGGCACACAAGGACAGTCACAGCGATATAACAATTGAGTCTGCTTACTGTGTAGTCTTCGGCATTCGGAACCAGAATTTCCGGTTCGTCCAAGTAAACACACCGGTCGGGGTGGTCATATTTCTTGTCTCCGCTGCGTAGCTCTGCAATCGCGTAAGGGATGTACAAGGGAAAATATCCAGGCATTTTGTGAGGAAAATAGGCGTTCTTCCATATAGAAAAGCCAAGGCTGATGCAAAGTTCAGAGAACGATTTATATTATATGGGCTCAGGGTTCTCGAGTCTATCAATTTAATATGAAGTCTTCATGTCCAACAGCCAACCTGGGCGGTCACTTCGACGCACATGTTTATGGTCCGGTGCCACCTCCATTGAGCAATTAAAAAGGTGTGGAGCGGTTTGCCTGTTCATCGCCCTGATTGTATACACGCCGGTTGGTTCTTAACACTTAGTTCTCGGGCGTTTGCAAAGCAAGGCTCACAGTGCGTCAGCAGAAGCTTTTCGCAGTTAATTAAAGCGTTAGCCACCCTTGCTCATCAGCCTTCCTATTTTGCCCAGTTTTTCTGCACCCAATCAAGCACTTTGATCTTCCAATACTGAAACCATGAGTTTATCATTAGCGTGTGGCTGGGCCGCCTTCTATAACTCTGCTATTAAGGCATTGTCCACCATCGGCCGTTCCTCCTAATTATCTATTGGAATACTTCCAGCCAACCATTCCAACCATTCCCTCGGCTAGGCCGCAGCCTATGTCATTACTGTTAGCCCATCCCAGCAGTCTCCCTTTTGTTGACACGCACCGGCGAGCACTAGAGGGAAGGGAAAAGGTACTTGGACCAGAGCATCCACACACGCTCGCCAGCATTATACAGTTGGTTCTTGTACAACGCCTACATATATAGACCGGAATCTTGGGGCAAGACTGTGAAAATCAAGGACGCCGTCCAAACATAGTACTCTTCTATGAGTGGTTCAATACTTTCTCTTCTCTGCTTTTTCTTAGGGATCATATTTAGTTAGAAATATAGGACTGACTCCAATAAAATACGTTCACAGTGCGTCGGCGGAAGTTTGTCGCAGCTGAAGTTACAAATGGGGCGTCCTAGAGCATGCAATGGCAGCCAGTGACCGTGAACTCGTGATCGCGTTGCAAGGGTGAATGTGCCAATGCCGAAGAAATAGTGGTCCGAGGAAGCAACCCTCGAAGCGGATGTAAGGGCTGCCCACCGTCTTTGAAAAGTGCATGGTATGCCTCAGTCTCACTCTGCAGGCTCCTACGGTATTCTTCCTCCTCATCCAACGGTTGAGTCGATTATATTTCAACCGACCTCCTCTGTTTTACGGCCATTTTATATTCAGTTCGCCATGGGGAATCTTAAGGAATTCACAGATTCGAATTATGATCTTGAGTTATGTGGAGACACTGCAGCCACTCCTTTACTACAGAACAGTTCTGATGGTATGTATCCAATTTCACAGGAGTATCTAATGCTCAGAGAATGTAGGCTTCCTCTCAGATGAATTCTTCTCCAGACTGACGGCTCAGTTCGAAAGCTGGAAAGCAGCTGTATTAGGTTGGTTCGGGCAGGAGGAAACATCAGGGACCAGAAAGCCAATCCCACAAATGGCTAGTCGCATACCCGTGAGCCGTGTAAACATCGAAGGTACGGCCCTTCTTCCACCTCAAGATTCTCAGCTAACATATTCATCAGATTTAGTGGCTTCCGAGGAATACCAGCGTAAAAAGGAAAGAAAACGACGTCTTGTAGAAGAAGCTTGAGCCCTTAGAGTCTACAATTCTCTTCTACGTGCATTTTCAACAACAGCAACAACAATGATAACACTTTTTGGAGTTCCTTCATCTCCTCATGTATTTTCTTCCTTTCTTCCTAAGTCGCCTTTATTGTTTGGATACTCTTACAGAGAACGAAGTAGTTCTCCACATCGCCACCTCGACGATAATGTCCGATGTGAGTGGCCGCAGTGATTTTGAGCTCGGGGTCCGAATTGACGTGAACCTTGTGCTCACGAAATGAACTTGCGAGACTACTTCCCCCAAGGCAACTAGGCACTCTGCACATGCTGGTGACCGCAGGAGTCTTCTAAAAGTGTGCCGTTTTTGGATCACTTTGCATTAGATAGGCCCGAGCACTTCCCTGGTTGTCGTGCTATTGCGTTGTGAGGTGTGGCCCGTCATCGACACTCAGCGGCGCATGCCTTATCCGTACGGACGAGATAATCTGAATAAAGCCGGTCTGCTGATTGAACACGAAGTGGAAATATCGACCTTGAACATCTTTTAAGCCAGGCTTCCCCATACCGGTACTAGTACAAGGAGAACTCCCTAAGGAACCATACAAGTGGGTGGAAACATTCCAGGCCCTTTCCTGTACGATATATAGACTAGAGATTGTCATCTATGTGTAATACTTGAGAGGCGTAATCGCGGAAGACGCGAGAGACGCGCAGACAGGCATTCCAAGTTTCTGGGCAGACGATTTCTCCGTAGAGCTCAATGGGAAATATGCTGCAGCGGTAGGTAGATAATGGAAGTCTATCACCACATTGAAGGTTAGCATACTTATAGCATTTGAGGGATGATACATTGGGTGATTTATTGCCGGAGTTGAGCTCTTTCGAACAGAAGTGTAATGACATAAAATGCATGTTCCTGGGAAATCGCATCGTCGACTAAGAATGGATGGTCAAGTTAAGATGGCAATACCTTGCTTAAGAATTTTGTTCCGGATCAGGAAGGCAAGCAGATCTTATTTACCAATTAAGTAAAACACCGGATGAAACCCAATCAATTTGAAATTGGGCGCCAGGCGCCATGCAATACCAACCCTTCCTTAATGTAATTCAAGAAGTTGAACCGCCCCCGAGCTCCGCCAAGTTACAGCCAAAACGCCTTGCACAAGATTCAGCACCAGCACTATCCAAGAAAAGAGCCCACTGCACTACAAATTGCCTCTCATCCTGATCTTCAGGACATTAAACCTCCGGGAACACACCGCCGCAACAAAGTCCACTAGGAAGCACCTTCTCCGTGGGACTTTCAAAACGAATTATAACAAAATGATTCCATCCACCACTCTCTGCCTAGGATACCCCAACATACTTCGGTCTCTCGCATAACCAGGGAACTAAGGGAAGTTGAAACTCCGAAACCATACTACTCTTATAGTATAATACAAAACAATTCCACCGATTTGACATCCTGTACCACCGTCCAACGATTCTCGGCCGCAGGCAACAGCTTTGAACACAAGCTTCTAGAAGTGAAAGAAGTAAATCCACAAGAATAACGCAACGAAAAATAAAATGTCCCTAAATTCTCCTAGCTATGGAGGGTCAAGCTCTAATTTATAATGAGGCTGCCTTCTTGTTAGCTAAGTTTGCACCAACAGAGGAAAAGTGCTGTTAGCCGACACCTGAGCAGACATCTCGTAATCTGCGGTATGTGGGGGGCGGTCGTTTTACTCATGGAAGAGTAACTGCCTTTAACTGGTCGTGGGCCTCCTTCAGGTCCCGTCAAATAGGTGTGAGACGTGATTTGTGGCAGCAGGGTCAGTCCTCCTAGTTCTTAATCTGAACCAACTGCCCAAGGCTGGTAGACTTTAGTAGCTACTAGCTCTAGCAAGACTGCAGCCGATAGATCAGAGAATCCCTTCGACTCGTTTCCTTAAATTCTCATCGGTTGCTTTCTTACAAGAGCGGCCCGCCTCTAGTTACATATAACCAATCAAATTTTTCCCGTACCTCACTCTAGGTTCATAGCTAATCACAATCACGGACAAGAAACGCCAATTATGCATCGAGATATTTCTCGCCCAAGACACCCGGCCAGAGTTTCTGGTTGCCACAAGGTTTCTTGTGACTCATTTCCAACCTCGCCCTTAATGCACAGCCAGTTAACTATATGTTGTGTCACCTAGCGGGGTGATCTGAACCACCAGGCATATCCAAATACTGTTGCAGCGCCGACGTATATGCCAATGACCATGTATCGGAAAAATAGCCATCCATCGACGAGAGCTTCATCTCGCTTTCGCGGTTGCCGCTTCATGACATCATGATTACCTGCAAGCTTTCGCTTGCTGAACCCACCCCTTCATTGCGCCCAGCTGTAACTCATGAACGGACTTCTCTACAGAGAACCCCCCGAGCCGGTTACTTAGTAAGCCCCCCCCCAGCTCCCCTGTGAGTTTCCGACTGAGATGCACTGAATGCAGGTCTCCCAGCTCGCCGCCACAGTCCAGTAGAACCCGGAGTAGAACCCGATTAAGTGTCCGGAGCTCGATGTAGTGATAGAATCGCTCTTGGCTGGAGATGCAGGGGCAGAGAACACAAGTGCGCCGTCGAAGTCACGGCGGCGCTTAGAAGGGTGGAGTTTCCTCCTCATCGCCTGCCCAGAAAAGATGTCCGCGGTGTCGTGGGTGGAAGCAGACAGGGAGCAAATACCTTTCCTGCGGCGTAGTGACAACCTGATCGATCCAGATATCAATGTAGGTAGAAAGTGTTCAATTAGGGCAATAGACAGTTCCTAGGAAGCGTAATCATCTGGCGTCGTTCAACACCCATTCCTCTTTACTCCTCCACCACTATCTTCTAAGTTCTCGCCCTCCATCCTCGTGGGACGCCTAGGAGAGCCTGCGAGACCTGCCGAGCTAAGAAATCTAAGGTGCGTGCATATCTTTGCTTTCCTTTGAAGAATTTGGCACGATCCAGCGTCATTCTCGAGTGATAAGATTCACTTATTAACGGTTCCGGAAAAATGCGACGAAGCAAAACTAGAATGCAATCGTTGTAAAACGGTATCAGTAGCTACCGGCTCGCTGTTTCTTCGGAGAAGGCTCCGAGGACCCGTCTAGGGATTTCCAACAGTCATGAAGAAGGGCTTCTTGGACGGTGATCCTAGTGCCCGAGTTGTTGTCTGCATCGAACGGCCAGCTTCTGGGTTGATAAGTCCGGTTGGGGGACAAACGGCGCCTCCGAGGTCCAGCAGCACAGCACGTGGCTTGGTGTTTTCCTGGATCCCAATATTTGCAGGCTTAATATCTCTGTGCAAGTATCCGTGGGAGTGTATGAACTCGACAGCCAGGAGAGCGTCTCTAAACAGATGCAAATTCTGTTTGGTCGCGCCGGGCTTCTGAATCTGGTCGGCAAACGATAGAGCCTCTGTCCAGGGCATGAAGAATCCTCCACTGACTGTTCTCTGGGTCCTTGTAATCTAGAGCAACAATCCAGAACTTCATAGGGCACTGGCATCTGAAGCTCGCTGAGCCTTGCCGACGACGATTGCTCCGCTCTTCCACAGATCCACCGCGGTTGCAAACCATCAACAATTTCTACCTGCCACCTTTCTCCTACTTCCGCCTACGATACCGAACGCCGTAATCATGAATAGCTCCCAAAAAGTTAGAGATCCCGTGCTATTCCCCAAGTATCCTCTTTCTCGTCTTTATCACTTGCACGTCTAGCTCTTCGGCTTCCTTCCACCACCCTTGATTCCAAAACGTCGACGCTAGGTTCAAATTCATGCCCCCTTGTGTGTCCAAGAAGGATTGTTTCCATCTACCACATTAACCTCTACATCTCGTCCTCGGTATAAGGCACCGTTGAACCTTTAAAGATCTTCGAGTATATGCATTGGCAGACATGTTCTTTTTAGAAGATCTCAAGGCACTTGCCCTGGAGAAGTTTAAGCGGAATTTGGAGGAACTTTGGATGAGCGACTCATTCCCTGAATGCGTTCGGGAGGTCTATAAATCTACGTATGAGCGTGATCGAGCGTTGCGATCTGTTGTGGTTGAGGTTGCGGCTACTCATGCTCATGACCTAGGCAGCAAGGAAATATTCAAAGACCTCATCTGCGAGGGGGGAGATTTTGTAGTGGATTATTTCGAAAAACTCCTGTACAATAGAACCAAATGACTAGGTTTGCTCCTAGCGTGCTCAGGGTCCACCGCGTGTAGTGTCCCCGGCCAAACAACCACGCATGACCACTAAGATATGGCTACAATAGAGTTGGCGATGCAGCTGCCGGAGTAGAGACCTTGGAGACGAAAAACGACGTGGAAAATAAGAGATCCAAACGTCCACAGGGAAATAGACATGCGGGAGTATATCCTGCGGCTACTTGTAATGGTACGCCAAACCCACAAGCATACCAGCAGCGAAACGGGGCGCTTATCACTACCGATCAGGGCGTGTTGGATCCCATTTTCCCCCAATATCAGCAACATCAAGGTTTCTTTGGCGACTAGAAGTAAACAAAAAATATGACTTGGAATGACGATTTAATGAAAATTTGAATATAGTTCTCTTTCTTCTTGGCGTTCTTGGAGGGGCTGCGGACAGGGCTGCAATTGGGAAACCAGACATCATGTTGATGTGCAAGCCTCGTCATAAGTGGTATTTATGCGCGCTTATCTTCCGAATCCTCCTGGAAGAGGTAGGAATTGGGGATTGGGAATTCGGAAAATGTTGACATCGGGCTTATCTTGTTGCTGCTGCTTAAGAAGAATCCCCATCGTTTCAACACCAGCGATGCGCATTGGTAGGATGACACGAAGGGACAGTAATCAAAGCAGGCTTGATTGGGAAAGAATAAGCACAGTCGAAGACGAAGGGGGAATACGGAAGCTCGCCAAGCACCATGAATTCAAGAGATTGCTCAACTACAAATCAAGTGGCGAAGTCTGACTGGCTATTGCTTGGTTTTGCTTTAAACTGCACATTGCATCAACCATGCAAGCTGTGTGGTTTATGTTCTGTCTTGCTCATCCAGCTTTGCGGCTATCAAACCATTGAGACGCCGTTGAAGCGACCATTCCCATGCTATCTATATGAGCAGTGCCATCATCATACCGAAATAAACATGCCCGCATCGTCCATCATGAAGCTCGAGAGTAGCTAACAAAAGCACTCACAGTACGCACAGAACCAGCTAAGGAGAGAGACCATTCAGGTCGCCAAGCTGTTTGCACATAGCCTTGTGCTCCTTCTTCCAGTTCTTCTTCTGACATTCGGGAGAGCAGTACGCTGCAAACTTGCAGCTACCACACGTTAAAAGAGTCTTCTTGTCCTTGGTTTTCGCTGCACCGCATTCGAAACAAGTGCCCTTCCTTGCTACCACTTCCTGCAAACGTGCGCCGGGGGAAGATTGTTGGCGAGATGTCTGGGCCATTCCAGGTTGAGAGAACGATGGTGGAATGGAAGAGGACGGCGCATCATGTTTGCTCATCGGAGAAGCGAAGAAAATCGGGATCGCGATACGAGTAGAGTGCTTGGCGAGATTCTGCCACTCCTTCACATCATTCAGATATCCTTTCGGAAAGACACCCATTCCACAGCTGCACATGAAGCGCTTGCCAAACTCGGTAGAAATGTCCTTGGTATTCCATTCGCAAGTCGACTTGTGCTTCCACTCGCGACAGCGCTCGGCGAAGGCGGGAAGAAGATGCCTCCAAAGAAGAAGCTCAACTTCATTGACCTTGACGAGCACCATGTCACCTCGCTCCTGGACCTTCAGAATGTGTTGTTGGCTGTCACGGAGCATGTCATGATCCAAAGGAATTGCTGCAGCGTCTAAGAAGACAGTCTGATTGGAGAGATCCATTCGCAGTGCATCGACGAACAGGATGACGTTGACGACTCCAGAAGACGGATGATCGAGACCGAAAATTGCTGACTTGCGACAGTTCTTTAGTCCAGTGACGTGCATGGTGATAGAGAACATGGAGTCTTTGAATCCAACACGGCCAGTCCAGGGCGATGACTTGGACTTCCCGTACTCTAAACGTTCCAATACGGACATGGTGGAAGGAGGCGACGTATGCAAGGCTAGCCAGTGACTATCTCCCTTGACCTTTCCAATATGCATCATCGGAAGCACATTCGGAGCGACATAGTGAAGGTGATCAAGCGCAATACCGGAACTGAGAAAGTTAGCTTATATGGCGGAATTGCCGAGGCATCAACTTACCTGTGGTTAATACGGGTGGGGAATACCATGTCTGGTCGGTTAGCCAGGCCGCTCACTTCTGCCAGTGGAGCTGAGTACTCCACCCAGCCCGAGTTTCACGCAATCCTTCCCTTTCCACGATCACTATTCAATGGGAGCGGAAGCTCTAAATCCTCGCGGAAACGTCCGGAGCCAATGTCGGCAACGAGTAGAAAAGGGTTGGGAAGTTCAAACTTAACGGAGGCACCGCTCTTCAGGAGTTCCTTGACATCGTTAGACGTGATGTCGTAGTGGACTTGGAGTGTCGCAACTCTATCGCTACCGGTTGTGAAGAAAGGTTGTACACGAATATTAGCATGGGCGGCTAGATACTTGGTTAGTAATGCTTGACGTACATTTTACACGAAAAGAATATTCGTTCGTAACAAGACTTACTGGATTCTGGCTGAACCGCTGGGGCACATCCAACGGACATGTGACCAGACATGTTCGGTCGATACCGGGAGATGAAAACATCATCCCGACCCACGGCTGACTTGTGTAGATTGAGCATGATTCCTAGCTTAGAGGCTAGAAGGGCTACATTTGCTGGGGTGTTCTTTACAGCGAGGGAAACGCCACATGAAGTGTCACCATATTCCACAAGAAAACAAGTAGACACCATTGCGGAGATTACCAAAGGTGTCCTTCCGTCCCATCCACCGTGGTCCTGTTCGACATGAACGACAAAGTCATCTGTAAATGGCTTTCCGGAGATGGTGATGGTTCCAAAGTCGACTTGAATGTCTGGGAAGATATTCTGCTTTGGGGTGATTGAGGATTGCAGTAGCATGTGGCATACCGGCGTTCCATACCCCCGGGTAAAGTCCTTGAAAATTGCTATAGCTTCGTGAGGAACAGCTAGTGTCACACACACAACGGAGGGAATATTCTTCCAATATCGGAACGGGCCCTTGGTCAACTCTTGACGGTAGTACGTTGAGTGCCACCAAGGGTACTTCTCTAATCCACAAAGTCCAAGAATTTGGAGATGAACGAGCAGAGACTGGGTGTAATGGGCACCCATATTCAGAGTTTAGTCATTCAATACCATCTCGATAAAGGCATGGATGAATTGGGGCCAGTCCACGACGTCAGAAGTCTGAATAGCACGAAGTATAGTAGAAAGACTGGCCCGTGTATACACATCAAACTGTCTGATCTTTTGAGCTTGAGATTGCAGATCCATGCTGAGCGTTTGAAATCGCCGGGCCCAACTCTCGTCCTGGAACATCTCGAGATAGGTTCCAAAAACTAGTTTCGCCAAAGGTTAAACGTCGTATCGAATCATTGAGGTCACTACCGGCTTTATAGGATGATATGCCGAGACATGAGCCTGCCAATCTCGTATGCCCTTGACGTGTTGTTAAGTAGAGATTCGTTCATATTCCAAGTTGCAGTAGCATTCGTCCAGTATTGAATTGGCTTCAGGCCGAGAAGCAGAGCAAGGGTGGGGAGGTCGCCACATAGAAGCGTCTTCGCAGAGTTGGTGACAGTTGTCTCTCGTGGTATCAACATCTCGGTTCGAAGTACTGAGGAAGGTTTCGTAGCAAGTAGTGGGGCTGCAGCGGCTAAGACATTGATGCTGCCGAGGTGGTCCATTAAGTTCGACGTGTCGATAACGTCAAAATAAATCGGCGCACTCCCACCCGCGGTATAATCGAGCGAATCAAGAATCAACGGATTATACTCACATTGGCTTCGATACCAGTTCGAATCGTCGCTCTTGCCATGAGTTCTATAATGCTATAGGACATGACAGAAAGCGATGGCCTCCGAGTTGACAAAACGAATAGTGACTTGACGACAAGCTTTCCGGCATGCATCAGCCCATGCGAAGAACTGGTGCTGAGCTGCCTTCATGGATTTACTAAAAGACTTTGACTCGCCTTGGCTCGAGTCCGGATGCTTCAGTGGCGACTCCGCTGAGAGTTGTGCGTAAACGGTAGCTAGATGAAACCCAAGTAGTGGATTGGTGCCGTAATGTACAAAGAGGCCGCTACGGAGGCACCCAATCATAGGATTGAAAAGCTTCAGCTTGCTAGCAGCCTTCCTGTCCTCCATGGCGACACCATTCTGCCAATATGTACGGTATTGCTTCACAACATCTTGAGTCGCTTCTGAGTGAATTGGAGCGAAGGCACGAACACCGTCAAGCAGGACCCTATTTCCAATTTTCGCGTCTTGAATGTTCTTTGCTGACTTCCATTGGCGTTTAAGGAGGTCTTGTTGATCCTTGAACTTTGACTTCTCGGTTCCCGACAAGCCGATAGCATAGAACTTCCATAGCTTGACCACCTTGGCGAAGGTAGTCGTGTCGCAGAATCGGATCAGCCTACCGTAGGGGCCGTTGTGCCATTCATCAATAGAGCCAGCATTGGCTACCAGCTTCTTTGCCTGCGCTTGGAGGTATGATAAGGATTCCGCATCAAGAAGGACGTGATAGTAGATATTCCAGAGACGTTGAACGTGGACACCGGCGTCATCATCTAGAATCAGCGTAAATGCGATGACGTTGCGAGCAATAATCTCAGCTTCGAGGTCACAGCACGTGAAGTTGAGTTTGCGATCGCCTTCTTAAGCAGTCAGCCATATGACTGTAAAACGGGATGTGGATTTGAGGAAGTCTTACCTAACCCGATGCCCGCGTAGGTGGTGAAGAGTACATTGCGGATATCGCCACACCCGAGAAGAAGTATTGAAGCATCCTGGTCCGGTGGAAGGGACTGTGTGAGACACACAGCTGGAGTGTTTCCCACTGGATAGAACCAGGGATTCTGCTGGAGGTGGGATGGCTTCAGCGACATGTGGGAGGGCGAGGTAGAAGATGATCTAATTTAAAGTTTTCGTTTGCCTTGGGAGGTTTGTGTGCGAGTTGTCACCATGCGGTTATCCGTTTTCAGGTATTTGCTTTCACTCTCTGGGAGGAGAGCTGGAGCGGCGGGAAGAGTGTCTCCGAGCCATCGTGGGGCCCTGTGAAGACTTGACACTGTGGTGCATTAAGGTGTCTAACTCTCCAAGCGTCGTGGTCCCATTCGTGCTCTTCTAAATGAGCGATTACATTAATCTGACCAGACGGCTGGCCAACTTCGTCTTATGCCGGTGCCCGTCCATATGTCGTCACTCCTTCACCGTCTTTTGCAACTAGATTGGATACTTAAACCTGCCTTCCCACCTCTTCCAATCCTTCTTCTACAACCTTCAACACTTTAGAAGCCTCCTCTTCTTCGGCCTGCCTCTGTTTCTGCTGCCTCCGTTGACTTTACTTCAACTTCAAGCTTCTTGAGTGTTGATCCTCACTTCTACTTCACCTCACTATGGCTTCTACTTCCTTTCCTGCTTGGGCTACTTCTCTTCCTGAGCGCGACCTTACCTCTACTATCGCTCCCGGCAAAGAATGGGACAAGCCTGATTTTCCCGCAGCATTGGGCACCCACAGCATGGGTACCCATTGGAATCACAGAAGCAGTAGATGAAGCTCGAAGGGAACGAGTTTATTAATGCAATCATACCAGGAGACAGTTGCCAAGAGGCAGTGAGTCGATAATTCACTACAGCCATGTTGTGTAACTACAAATTAAATGAAGCCGGTTCTGATATGCAGGTTCCAGGCGGAAGCTATATCGATCATTCTGAGTCTGAGCTACTAGAGATATCTACAGCTGCATTGTAAAGAATTTCACCAAGGCTTGGTCGCAGATCCTTGTCTCCAACATGTGCCTTGACACTGCCACTAGAAGCACCAGCGGTGCCGGGTCCTTCTTTCGGGAAATAACATGGAGAACGACCGATAACAACAAGGGGAAGGGAAGATCGAGTTGCGATCTTAACCCATCGCAGCTCTTGCGGACTCTGAACGTTTGCCCAAAGCTCTACAACCAGGTGATAGTATTGTTGCTGAGCCGATCTTTTCCCGTTGTTGCTAGTTGCCGATTTGAATTGGATTCGTTCAAAGGTATGTTGATGTGTACTTCCCGAATGGCTTGCTAGAGAGTATTGAGGCAGCTGTGGGCCTGCTATGGCGGTCGTCGTATGGAAACTTCCGATGCTATATGTATGGTTATTGCGACTCTTTTCCGGTGGTGTTGGAGAAAGAAGCTTCCTCTCTATTGGCAGCTGGGGTCCTTTATCTCGTTTCGGCGTGAGCTGAATTAGCTCGATGCTCTTCCCGCTCGTTCCATCAACTGCCGTTGAAAGAGACATTGCCATTGACTGGATTTGTTCTGGCCCTTTGCTACCACCCTGATTTAGGTATAGAGGACCATTTGCAATCCAGGGGTCCAGCCCAAACGATACTGATACCGCAAAGTAGTTTCTTCGATAGCATGTCCACACTCGATAGCTGGACCAGAAAAACCCTTTCTGGATCTCGGCCTTAATGGTAGGAGTTACCGTTGATCCTTCGCAGGTGATATCGATGTAGTTCTCCTGTGTATTAAAAGAGGGCGCGTTGTCAGCCACCTGCGCCGTGTTGGACTTCTGGGGCTGTGAACTCCGTCGCTTGGTAGTGAATCGCTTTGACTGATATTTGGAATATGAAGGGTTATTTATAACCTCAAGAGAAGGGAGTTTAGGGGCGATTGTGACTTTGGGGTGCACATTCTTAGAGACGAATTTTTTCATGCACCGCCCACAGATTGGGCGATTTTTGTCACACTACGTTCAATTAGCAAAATACTAATAATCGTTACAGCAATATAAAAATTTTAATAATAACCTTGATTTTGGCGTTGCGACAAGGTATACAAGTTATACTAGCGTTTCTTAGGCGATGAATTTCTGGGTAATAGCATTTGTTTTCGTGCGGGTTTGACATAAGGACGGCAGCTCGGAATTTTGCTGGTTTTATCGTGCTTGGAGACAGTGGGACATATATGGTTACATCGATTTATGGCTAATCTATTAATTGGGGAATGTGGTGTCGAATCTAATGGACCAAGGACTTATTTGTGACGATGCAGCATGGATTAAGCTGGGATAGTTGAGAGATTCTATAGGCGAATCAAACGTGCTAGCTAAATTTAGTGTTCCATGATTGAACATAAAAATGTTATTAATTGGCTGTGCACTCAGAGTGAGGTGCAGAGTAGTAGTGGATGGGTAAAACGCCTTGAATAAGGCACAAATCTAGCTTGAGTGATGTGGAACTTTTCCAGGTACTATATATCCGCAGCCCGTGGTGTTGCAAAGCTTTGACGGGATGATGGATTATATAGAGAAAATAGCGTTTGGCGTAAGTAACTAAGCGGTGAAGAGGTCAATGGCTACAATCCCTCGAGCGCAACCTGCGCATTCAAGGAGGACCAATGGTAACACATCCTCCTACATAGAAAATGGCTTCAGAGTCGTACCAAGACACTGACGTCACCGTCATCATTCAGAAACCTAGCGTCCAAAACGCAGTGCCTTCCCAGTTCAAGGTGGTGAAGCAATACGAACCACGAGGTGAATGGACATTGCATCGGCTTGATTCGTCTACCAGTTTTATGTGCGGTCGATGCAGCAAGCAGAAGACAGCGAAGCTCGTAGCTATACGCCATAATCGATGGGACGATATTTGCTGCAATGCTTGTTACGGTCAGCTTCTCTCAAAAGAATGACAAGGTCTGCAATGCCCCAGAGCTGACAAAACACATTAAAAGCTAACAGACTTAAGAGGGAATTGGCATTAATTTAACTTGATCATAAGGGGTGTGCCGCATATTCCCTCAGTTTGGTATTGCGAGTTGAACGAATGAATTGAGATTCCGTTCGGAAACCCTAAATATTTAACGGTCGCCATTTTCTTTTACCCTAGACCTTTGTTGTCTTTGATACTGGAACCAGATTCCGCGTGTCTCTCACTGAATCAATTTGTTTCTCTATAATTATAGAACCGTTTCTTTGGTTCCTGAAATCTGCCCACAAGTCTCTCCCACCAGTGTTTGAAAGTGGTCTTAGATGTGCTAAGAAGGCCACGGCGTCGATATAGCCTTCTGGGCCCCCAAGCATCTACAAAGTCACCCCCGTCGCTATATCTCAGAGCCGGACGTTGGAAACGCCGCTTAATGCCACTGCCTTGCCATCCAGCGAGAAGGCTACTACGAAGAGAGTGCCTTTATGCACGTCCCTTCTCAGTTGCTCTTTCAATACCATTTAAAGCTTTTTACACTTCAATGACTTCTGTCCAATACAAATGCAGGTATGCACACGTCCGCTAGCTAGTGATCGATGTTAGCCGTGTGGTAGAAGGAGTAGTAGAGACGTTGGCAAGCACCGAGGTGGCTAAGCAAACCATCGCTGAACCAAAACGGAACCCACACATGGCTATGCACAGTCCAGCTATATTTGTGACATTTGACGAGGTAAACTCGCCAGCACGTACAGAGCCTGAATTAAAACACTTACAACCATGAATCCGGCGATACTTGGGTCATGCGGACGACTTAGCCCGCGTCACTGAGAAAGTTGCATTTAAAGACAATTTTACTGGAGCCTCCTTTTATTAATAGATATCTGAGCTCTTAGTGCCAGCTCCTCGATATGGTATCTTCACCTGGTCCCTAGCAGGCCTCCGATGTGGGAACATTAGAACGCATCACCCCTAAGAATGCACCCCTCCAGAGCCTGGCGACCGCTCCCTCCAATGCTCAGTTTTCCCCAGCGGAATCTACGACCACGAAAATAATGCAGTGCACCCACCGTACCTGCTTCTCCGTTCATCGACACCCTAGCCTGGAAGCGGCCGCATCGCGCGAGGAGGAGAAAAGGACTGTTAGCCTAATAGAACCTTGGAAACCCAGGCTATATCTGTCTTCTGAAGCACCTAGAAACCAAGAATACAAAGGAAAGGGATGAGAAAAGCAGGAGCTAAGAGATCAGAAGCAGAGATGCAGTGCATATTATAGGCTATAAAAGGAATTGTCACCCCGTCACCGTCGCCGAATGGGAGCCATGCACACCCAATAGATCCGCAACAAGAGATAGTAAAAAAAGAGGCCCACCTGTGTATTTCCATTCTTGAGCCATTGCGCACCACCCATAACGAAATGAATGTTATTGGGTGCAAATAGAGTCACGTGATCAGCACGGGCCACATCACAGCGTCGCTGTGTTGTGGCCCGTGCAAAATCACATGTTGATGCAAAGATGTACCTGTAGCATTGCGTAAAGAACGACGCTGTACTTCCATAGGTACCTCCGACATCACTAAAATTTGGCAGCAGAAGATGTACAGTACTATGCATACGAGGACACTTTGCAGGAAGCAGGACGAGGAAGGTACTTCAATACGAGAAGTTTGAATACAACTATTACAAAGGCTCATGTCTGGATATTATAGAAGGTTGTAATGACGTCGAATCCTGCCGAAGTCCTATTTTAACTCCCGCCATTCACCCCCAGGCGCTTCTCTAGCCGTCTTTGGTATAGCCGATTGTCGATTTCAACGGCCATGCCAATATATTCGGAGAGCGTTTCAGGTCGATCTTTCAGGTAAAGCACATCCTTAACAGAGTTTTTTAAGCCCGCATAGAAGTAATACATAAGTGCTTTGTCACCCCACTTCAGCTGAGAAGCGATTATCCGGAATTCAATAGCATATTCGGATGCCGATCGCTTCTGGCGTATTGCTTTTAGTCTATCGATAGCGCTCCATGTGGTCATGGCAGGAGCCGTCGAACTTTGCATGGTGCGCCTATACCTTAAATAATTAAACTTTGTTTGTTAAGCTATCTCGAAGTGAGACTTACGGATAGTCAAGGTGAGTGCGATATAACGGGTTAATCGATGGTGACGCAGTTAAAGGGTGAAGAGGATGAAGAGTGAAAAGTTGTAAAGGGGATGGTGGGGGGGTACACCATGTGGCTGATTTGGGGTGGCTGGAATTGATCTAATCACAAAAGTGGCCGTGCGTCTTGTATTGAAGTCATGCGACCAAATCTCCACGCTTTCTTTTACATAATCCGCTCAACCACAGCTTTCTTTGGGCAATTATCCACTTAGGGCTAAAAAGACTGACGAGTCCCGTAAAGTTTTTATTTTCCTAGTGCCATTTTCTCCTCTTCTTCCTTTCTAAAGGGCTATATTAAGGGCGCAAGAGGAAGAATCAAATAAAACTATGGACATTCCTGGATCCAGAACTGATATGAATACGGCCAGCTATTATGTGCTACGAAGATTATCTAATAGAGACCACCTCTCACCCATCTCCTTCCTCCTGATACCTATCCTATACTATGATCATGGATTTGGTGGTCGCACGTGCATTGAAGTTCTGGAAGTTTCTTATAGAACGTTGTACTGCAAAAGCGAACCTCGTCGGCCACATACTCCTCGCAGGAACAACGAGAACATTTGCCATGCTAGTTTACGCATTAGCTACCCGTGCGTTGTATGTCGTTAGAACTGACCATTTGGTCCTCTGGCTCACCAGTTACCTCCTGGGGAGTAGAGCTGTGTTCGAGTATTCGCGACCTTACTCGGCCAAGAACACGGAGAACTGATCGATATTTTCCAGGATGCAGGGTTTGCTGACAGTTTACTTCACTATTCCGTTCCAGAAATCATTAACCGGGCAGAAGAAAAGCTTCAGCAATGCGGAATTCCTAGTCCAGAAAGACTCATCGACAATTTTGAGAAGGCTAAATGGGCATTTTGCCCTCCTTCTCTGAAGTTGGATATGGACACTTCTCTCGAAGATGGGGCATTTATTCTTCCATATTGTCGGCGAAAGCCAGTCAACGAGAACGGCGGTACCGCTTAAGTTTTCCAAGTCGCCATTCAGACCGAGTTCATTACGGATCGCCAAATGATAGAGGCTCTTGAAAACTCGTTGTACAAGGACGATAGATTCGGACAGGTAAGAGTCATCGTCCTATCCACTCCGCCTCGTAATCCCTGACTGTGACCAATAGTGTTTTCGGATGACCATTAAATCTTTCCCGGAAGCGACAAAGGATATCTACAAGTTAGAAAAGAAGGCCTTTAGGGGGTTCCGAAATGACAAAAACACCCCCATCGTCCGATATTTTGGTTGCTACTCTCACTGCGATGAACTGGGAGAGAAAACATATAACCTGATGCTCGAAGCTACTGGGAATCCCTTTTCAAGGTTGCCGAAGCCATCTTTAGATAATTAGGCTTTCTAACAACACTATAAAATAAAGGAGGCTGGTCAGATTTAGTTTTTAATTGTCACTACATCGAATGGTTCAAAACTTAATTATAGTTATCTCATCACGTCTTCGTTGACAGAGGCAGGCAACTTACCTGGCTCCGGAGCTGGGCTGGAAAGGCGTCAGGGAACGGAGTCTCATGAACTGCAAAGCACGGGACTCACGGTCGTTAAGAGGTGCCTTTTACTGCAGCAACGGCAGTTCCCTATCGCGAATTCCCCCTCACACCTTCATTCTCCTTGCTCTGTTACTCCCCTTACAAAGTAACTAACTCGCTTAGATTAAGTGTTTGTATTGTGTTCGGCCTCAGCTATCTTCTGGACTCGAAAGTTTGCTGGCCCGGATATTGAATACGGCAAGAAAGGGTCGCTGAAGGCAAACGTTGTCGGTGTGGCGAACTCGTGTGGTCAGTACTACCAATGGGAATGAGTTAAGAGGTATTTCTTCCGGGTCGGCCTCCAAATTGGTGTGTTGGAGTTAGTTTTGTATTTCTCCGCGTAGTACCGGGTACGCTAGTGGTCTTGCCATTACGGCTTCTAGGAGTTTCCCTTGAGTGCGGTTCGCGTCACCTACCCAGCACGGGCCATATCACAGCGTCGCTGTGTTGTGGCCCGTGACAAGTCACATGTTGGTTCAAGATGTAGCATTACGTAAAGAACGAATCATACAATCTGAATGAACGCCGACATGAGCATATAAATTTGGATGTTGAGCCAAAAATTATAATCTTGAAGTCTTTTTCGCGCAATCCGACTGTTGCTTATAACCATATAAAAATAAATATAAGCGAAGAGGATTGCATTCTTATAAATGCCAACTCAGGAGAGCATCTATCTGACGAGGTAACGTGATAGCGCGTTTTACATTGCTTCAGCCCCAGGCGTTGCTCGGCAACAAAATTTGCAAGATCCTACTCACATCACCTCTCCCACAACATGAACCAAAGCGCAAGATGACTCGCGAAGCACCCTTTGAAGTCGACGCACTCATCGCAAAAGTCGAAGATATACTTAGTAGACTCAAGAAAATCAAAGATGATCAACAGCCCCGCCTCCGCCCAGTCGCTTACCGGAAAACAACGCGGTCCCATCCGTCCTTCAACTTGGAGACAATTTCCCAAACTCTGCACGGCATCGTTCAAGAGGCACAACGTTTACAAGCCGGACTAAAAAGCTATACGACTACGGCGCCTGAAATAATACAGAACGACGATAGTACTCAGGACGACGAGAATACACTCGGCCGAGGGCCAGATGCCACGGTGCCGGACGACGACCAGAATACACTCGGTCGAGGAGCAGAGGCCACGGTGCCGGACAACGACCAGAATACACAAAACAGCGATGATTTACGGAACAACGGGAACTTTCCACAGTACACAGGGAAGTTATATGCAGGCCCAAGATAGGTATAGGAGCAATATACAAGACAATGCTCAGATTATATTATTTCACGGGGTAGTTAGCCCATCCATCAAGGAGAAATGAGGCCTCCACAGCCCAATTAAGTCGAACAAAATAAAAGAGCCAAGGATGACGCAGCGAAACATGACGTCTGCAATAGCTAAACGGAAGCCCCGTAGACGTACTTCACTCGGCTCGTAAAAATAGACGTTCTGCACGGCCTAACGGAATGGATCCAATAAGTAGATTAAAACATATTCAGGGTGTACCTGAGAGATTTTGCTCATTAATGTTGTAGTGACTTCTCTGATAGAACCGTCCAACCATATAAATCGGTAGGCTGGAGCGCCTGGGGTGATACTATAAGTGAGTGGTAGATGTCTTATTCTAAAGCCTGTGGAAGTTGCACCCGCATCTTAGCCTTGCCAACCACTACTAGAGAATTTTTTTTTTGTCGAGCAATTGATTGGCTCTCAACCAACCCTATATCGGGGAGAACCAAAAAAAGCTGCGTTTGATTAAATCGCTTACTACGAGTGTATTGGATATTAGGGGTTTCCTAAATTTGTAGGGATGTGGCTAGCAAAGCTCGACTGAAGATAACTCACACGTTGCTAGCACTAACTACGCGGTTTTAAGTATAGGAATCAAGCAATGCTCTAGTTATGATTGGTTCTCATTAAACTTCTCAACCCTGCATCCATCAAAAGTGACTCATCTGCTACCGTGGAAGCCAATTTTGCAAGTCCATAATCGGGTTGTGGGAACGTTTAGATGTTGATTGAACGCCAGGATTTTTTGACTCATCACCCAAAGCAAGAACACCCAACCAAATACCGCCTTTAAAGCTGCACAGCTGTCAAAAAAGCGAAAATTTGGTGGCTGGTTTTGCAATCACTTTTTAATCGAAATTAGTACAAGATATTCTTTGCCACACATCCCTAATGTGTCCCGAATTCTCGCAGGCACTTATAGCGTACCAGGAGTCTCTGCGAGGCAACGGAAGAAACGCACCCAAGCTATGGAATGTGGTTGAAAAGACAGCTCGAGAGTGTTCGACAGGTTGTATTCACTCATTACCAGACACAATACTAGGAAGCAGCGAATCATCCTTAGGGACGACAATCGTAGAAAGAAAGACGCCTGGAGGAGCGAGTAAGAACCAGCTATACATTACCAGCTCTCAGCTTATCAATGACCAAGGTCGCTTGGGGAGCATTAACAAGGGTGAAGGAGAAACTCAATCTCAGCATCCTGCACCTTCTGACCCTAAGTAAGAGATTCGACAGTCCTCATCATATTCGTAAGGTGCTAACATGGAGTAGACAGAGATTACGGCGAAGCAATAGAACCCTGGTTGGCTTGAACTGCGAACCTAAACCCCGATACGAATGGGCCGAGCTCACTGGCATGGCAATACTTTCTTCACAGAACCAAGGATTGCGACTTAATCAGATTTATGATTGGATCTCGCGGCAGTTTTCCTACTATAACATTGCGGAATCTTCTTGGAAGGACCATATTCAACAGAGCCTTAGTAGGAACCATGCATTTGACAGTCTACGGAAAGATAATCAGGACTACTGGTACATCGTGTCGGGATTTGAAGGCGGATTCAGCACGGCACTCCAAACCCACAACCCAAATTATAAGGACCATCACAAAAATAGGCTGATGAACATATCGCCACAACCAAATCCGCATTCAAGTGAAATTCTTTACAATGCAACTGTGGATACCTCTAGTAGCTCAGACTCCCTTTCTGACACATTAGAGCTGGCTTCATCCGATGAACCCTTTGGCCCTGTCAACATCTCAGAGAGAGAAACCTGCACGCATGTGCGAAAAATTTCTTTCAACGACTATGATTTCTTTTTCCGTTCTTGCAATGGGTGGATAAATGCTACACGCATATTAAGGGTGGCAGGCTTCAGAAAATATCAGGTTCCTTCCTACTTTCAAATGCATCCGAACATTCCCCGCGATACTGTTAGAGGCAATGGGTTAGATGGGACAGGGAGTTATGTCAGTTCTACGTGGGCATTTCAAATTTGCGCAAAAATATTGCCAAGGTTTAAGGATTCTCTGCGAGCAGCCATTGACGGACACAACACTGGGGGGCCTAAGAAGACGGTAGACGAATGCGCCCACCTAAGGTTCAGCATTCCTTGTAAAGCGATGAGCCATAACCTGACCATGACGGGAAATCCAATGTCAATCTGCACGATGAGTTCCCCGCCGCATACAATAGGCGGCTCTGTACAGCTTCCGCCTGGGACCCGCATATCAGAACCGGCTTCATCGCGAGAACCCTGTACCCATTTGCGGAGGATTCCCTTCAATGGTGATGAGGTTTATTACCGCTCTTGCAATGGGTGGGTAAATGCAGCACACATATTTAGAGCCGCAGGCTTCAAGACATATCAGACTTTCCGCTACTTTCAAGCAAATCAGAACATTACCCGCGATACTATTAGCTGCTATGGGCCGGAGCGAGGGTGTTATGTTAGTCTTACATGGGCATTTAAAATCTGTGCAGAAAAATTACCACAGATGACAGCTGTTCTGCAATCAGCCATTGATGGGCGCGATACCAGGAAGACGAGAGACGAGCGCGTCCGCCACTTCCGGTTCAGCATTCCTTGTAGTGACAATGAAGGAACGATCCCCCCCTCCAATTTATCTACCCTCACGTCCGGTGGATCACGTCACCAAGCCGGCACGATTACGATGGCGCTTCGACCTAGATCTAATATTGCAAGTGCTTTGCGCGATAGGACTAAGGCAACAAAGACACAATCCGGGAAGCCCAAGGGTATTAACAAACGTAGGAGAGCATTGGAGAAAAATTGGCCAGCAGCTGCAAAACGTCGAGCCACCACCTCCACAATTCAAAACCCATTCCACCTATCTAGTACGCAGCAACATCCATCCGAAAATCTTCTACCGGTTAAGACGAACAATTCCCGGAATTCACTTGAAAACCGCATCCCACATGGCACTTCGCTTGACGACAAGTCCAAGAGCGATAGCGGAGCAGATTTTGAACATGGCAATTCTACCAGTCCTACTCAAAGTTCGGACGATGCCAAAGCATGGTCCGAGAAATCAGAGAATGCAATGATCCAACTTTTATTATGGGAAATAACGTATGAAGAAACAGCCCACACGCTCAATGGGCTCTTTGAAGGACATAATTTCACCGAACAGATGGTCAAGTCAAGATTGGAACAACTTACTCGTTCCACATCAGCTAAAAGTCAGAGACAAGCAGATCTCATTTATCAATGGAAAGAGCACAAAGTGTCATAACATCATGTGTTTTGGCGCTGGGAGGGCAAAAGAAGACGAGATTTGGTCGCATGATCCTAGCCGTTGTCCAATCAGGGACAATAGTACCAATGATCAAGCCGACGGACGACAGGACGTGAACCGGATAACCAGAACTAAAGGTAAGGAACGTAAATATTTCGCCGTATTTTCACTAACTGTAATTGTCTCCAGATGTCTCAATCAATAACCGTGGCACTGCGAATTGGTCTAGTGTCTCTACTATGCGTAAGTTTGGTCCTCTTTAGTAATGTCATAAGGAGCATGGCATTAAAGTAGATGCATTGATGGGCTTTGCATTGGTATCGGAAGGATGTACTGACTGCAGTACAAGCGAAACGTTGTCGGCAGCTGCGGCAGCTGCAGACAATCCCGAGGATTCACTTGCCCAGGCGGCCTGCTCACATCGTGCCTGTACCGCGCCTCGTGTCCGATTAGGGAAGCGGTAATATATGTCGTCTCACTTCATACCCATCTTGCACCTGTGGGCGAGTAGTCGCTGTTCGTCCGACTTCGACCAAGGCTCACGCGTTCGAGCGTATACGCGTTTATGCTCTCCATGGGGCCGCCTATCGTCGTCGGCAGCACTAGCATCAGAATCACTACCGCCTGAGCTTTCACTGACTGAGCTTTGATCGCCATTCTCAAAACCGTCGTCTCTGTCGTCCTCGTCCTCGTCTGGACCAACAGCATCATAGTCGGCACCTTTGCCACGCGGGCTACGAGTACTAGTTTTCCTGGCGGCATAGTCATGGATGATTGGGTAGACTTGAAGCATTAAATCGCTAGGCGCTATACGGTGCCGTGTTTGAAGCGAAAAACCATCAAAGAGGAAGAGATTCCCCATAGAGACAGTTAAGGTTCTCGAGGTCAAGCTGGACAACTTGCCCTTCGTTCTCTTTGGCGGACCAACCAGCTCGATGTCGCTCTTTGTAGTAACTGTGAATTCCGGGTATTCCGGTCTCCTAGAACCTGGAATTTGCTCTCGTCTCCATCCTTCATCCCGATTTCATCGCACGTCTTTGTAGCATCCCACTCCGGTGAGGTTTGCCATAAGTCTCTCGTGAATGCATCCTCTTGTCCTCCGTCCCTCAGATCGTTGAGAGGCTGACCTAGAGATAATTTAAGCATGACAATAAGCTAAAGGAACTGTGTAGCTCGCAGTCCTATGACCTATAAGACACCTCCAGGAGCAGCGGGACGAGCGGCCAGAGTCTTCGTCTGGCGTGCACCGCAACCAGACGTGAATGGGCGGGTAAGACTTGGTGCCCCAGTTGTAGATGCTGTACGTTAATGCCCAAAATTGGAGAGTAATGCTAAGCGATTAACAGCAATTCCGAAACGAGCAAAAGCAGGCAATGGAGGGGTTTAAACTTTCACTACGTCTGACAGATTTCGTTTGTGGGCATTTCGCAAACTCATTTGGCAGCGTAACAGATCTGGTATATAGAACTTACGTCTGTCCAGCTTTGCGAAGCGCTGCGGAAAGGGGAGACGGTTCGGTTCCCAAATCAAACAGATGCAACACTTTCGGAATCTGCTCGTTTAACTTCAGGTTCGGCTCCGCGATCCCAATTTATGGGTCCTTGGTAAGTGGATCATGTGAAATAGATAATCTAAGGATAATATGTATCTTTTAATATAGTAAGCATAGTCAAAGTCTTCCTGGGACGGTTTTGCGCTCGTTCCGCTGTGATCTGTATACAAGAGGAAGAGACCAACAGTTATATAAAAGCTGATGAGCACTTCTGACAATAATCTATGCTATTTCGCATTGCATCGTTTTCATTGCTGGCAAGCCTGCTAAGCGAACAATTTTTACCCATGAGAGCCGCAGCATTTCTTGGCAAGCTGTCTCGTGATCGCGTGGCAGGTGGCCTTTTGTCATTGTCCCCGCATTTGCAGCCTAACACCCGCAACACCCATCACCACCACCGTCTACAACCAACACCATTATCATCATTATCGTCGCTATTATCAACACAAATCACACTGAACGACCTCAAAACCTCCCGATAGGATCTTTCCATCCGTATCTAGATCGCGCGCTCAGTATGTTGAGTACCTCGACCAACTACCTCGTTGATAAGGTTACAAGAGGGTTCAAAGGGCTGGAAGGCAAATTCATAAACATGGCTGCACAGGAACCATGGGACGATATTGTACCGGTTGAATGCAAAAAACAAGCCGGTGACGATACTCTTAGCGATTGGGTCCCGAGTAACCATCCGGACAAGATTGTTAAGCTGTGGCGTCTCCAATCGCCGCGACATCGTAAGTCACCTATACAGGTCTATACTTCTACAAGGCTGAAATTCGCTTCTTTGTAGGAAGTACATTAATATCTTTACTCGAATTCTACGATATTAGCGGCTGGGAGAGCTGGGGATTCGAGGATCGATTGGTGTTGGACAGTGATTCGGAATCAGACGATATTGGGAAAGAGGACGTGACTTTACCCACTGCGGTAGCGAACTATCCCAGCATAGCACTGCGGGCACTTACGATACGGCTCGGGGTAAATTTTGAACGCATGGAGAAAAGAATGTTGGAGTGGGAAGATGACCAAAAGCGCAAGAGGAAAGAAGTGGCGATTCAAAAGCGGAAGCAAGAGGTTATCAATAGAGGCCTGGGATGCCGCACGGCAGATGATAGGACCACAACGGCACCAGGCAAGCTCCGTAAAATAGACTCAAGATCAACCAGCTACGAGCAGCCAACTCGACTTCCGCGTAGGGACCTAGTTGGCCACTCCAAGTCGGATGAACCTAGGCTAAGTCCCGAATCCGGTACCAAGCTTTTGTGGAATGCGGGCAGCTCCGGCGGAGAGACCCAAAGGGTGTCCCGCGACGCACCAGGTTGCAAAGCTGCGTCAGAGGGCTCAACAGTGCCTTTTACTGAGGAGACAGGCTAATGCGATCTTGGATGGGAATAACCCGTTAGAAACACGAGAATTTGAGAGGCGGTGGCGAACGGAGCCGGTACTATATGTAGCCTGAGGATGATCAGTTCTCGGCGTCAATGCAGATGCTTAGCCACTCCAACCTTTCCTTCTCCCTTTGCTCCTACTGTACTCATTACCCTCTGACCTGAGGAATCTCTATCGAAGAATGTTTGGAAAGATGAAAAACGAATATCAGAGGCAAGCGGCTGAAATATTCCAGCTCGTTCACAAGTGGAATGAATTCATACACGATCAACCTCTCCCTGCCCTTGTTCTATCTTACGCCATTCGCCCTCCCTCGGGTGCGTTCGGCGTACCGGTCGTGCCTCTCAGAGACGAAACATTTGACTGGACCCTGAGTTGTATTGATAAACGGATCAGGAGTCGCTGCTGTGGGTTGCTTGAAGTTCACTACACCGAAGATACCCCCCGAGGATGGTCGACGGCGCTGTTGAAGTCAGCAGCCGCAAACCGCTCGCGGTTCGCCCTAAACGACATTGAGGAACGAAGCTATAGAGATGCACTGGCGTTGTGGAGAAGTGAAGAGAACCGGGGGTAAGCGTATCAAGTCAGTAAAATTGAACCGTGCGATGTAGGAGTATTTAGGCCGTTGAAAACAGCATATCGCGAACAGGTTAAACGATTATATCGCGGAGGTGCAAGTACAGTCGGCAAACAACATTTCACGCTCTTGTACAGCCGTGTACGGGAAGTGGCATTCACCGCTCGAAATATTAAGTCTGGATGGTCGAAGATAATTCAGGACTCCTAGCGCTTTGCCTTTCCCTTCTTTCGTTTTGATGCTCCTGCCTCAGGTTCTACACTATCCCGCTTCCGCTTAGGACACGCACTTCCCGAAGAACGCATTGATGCAAAGGTGGACCAAGTTCACGGAACCTAGCTTGGCATCCTCAATATGCAGCACTGACGGGGTGTATTCCCCAAGGCTGATGTAGACGTAGACCGTATTGATTCCTGGAAGATTGCCATCGTTACGTCTGCGGAGGCGGTGGCCAGCATGCACCAGAGGCTCAAAGCCGAGGCCCAATAGCTCCTTGGCCGGTTCAACCAGACCAATGTAATATGGGCCGCCGCTTTTGGGGGGATTCTGACGCAAGTTATTAAACATTTTCTTCATATCTTCCTGAGTTGGTATTGACCCCTGCCATGTGAAGTGGCTGGGGTCGACTCGGACACCGGATGTTGGCTTGTGGGTGATACATAGCCCAGTGGGTATCCTCTTATAGTCGTGTCGTAGAAGGTGTTCGCTGTCGATATAGTACTGCTCCAACTTTAGAGATTCGAGGTTTACGATATCGTATATAGCGTAGGGCTGCCGCTGTTTACGATGCCGCTTCTGGAGAGTTTGAACAAACTTCCCTCGCATTTGGTGCTGCATTAATTGCATCAGTCCTGGGGATGTTTGTAGTTGAGATGGCGCCGGCGAGGCTTCGGGGTTGATCTGATCCTCCTGGGGTAAATTGGTATTGTTCGCTCGATGCTTCTTTCGATGCCTTCCTAGGGCGCTAGTGGTCGTTGTGGTCTCAACAGCCGTCCCGGTGACTTTCGGGGCGTCGTGCGTGCGTTGGGAGCGACGCAACTGGGATGTGCGCTGCTGCCCGTCATTTCCCCCAGCTCCCGGGAGGAGCTCTTCGGTTGCGCTGCTATTTCCATAGTTGGGATCGTCGCTGTGTTGTTCAGCTTGACCTTGTTCAGCTTGACCTTCGTCTTGTTCGGCTTGACCTTCACTTGCGCTGTCACTTGCGCTGTCTTGTTCGGCTTCACTCGCGCTACCATTATTGCTGTCTAGTTGCTCGACGGTATCCTGAATACTCTTAACCGCATTCAAGATGTATTGGAGAAAGCCGTGTAATCCCTTGGGGTCGATCTTGTCTGGGTCGATCTCGTCTAGGTCGATTAAGTGCTCGAACTTGAAGTCTGGGTCTGGTTCGCTGTCTGCCTCTGCGCGATAGGTGTTGCGCGCGTCTCCAGTTTGGCGACGGGAAATGAGCTTTGCCTCTGCCTTCTTTGCGAGTTGAACTATGCAGGTGAGGCGATGAAGCCGGCGCTCCAGGGAGTCCCAGTCATACGTCATCATTTTGGCGTAGGAAGGTGCGAAAGCCGTCAACAGAATTAGTCGGATGATGTCGCGCATGCGGATTGCCGTAGGCAGGGATTGGTGAAGGCGCGACACGGGCGTGGACCAGGCTGGTCCGGAAAAACGTCGGCACCTCACGCTAATCCTTTCTCGTCCAAATTTGCACGTTTCGTACCAGAAAATCCCAAACAGGTTAAGACCACCTCCGTCATCTCTACCTTCAAGTTGTAGCGGCAAGAACCTGAACACCCCACCGACGCCTTAAGCCAGAGATAAAACGAGCCGCTTATTCTAGCTAACGGATGTGCACCTTCACCCAGCCGACCATCTCGGAGGCACACATTCTTCCTGTCTCATCCGTAGATACGAATCCGTGAAATCGGCCATTGCGATATGCTAGCAAATAGATGTGGGTGTCATATTCTAAGCATAGCTTCGTTAATTTCTCATAGGAGCTTTTAGATAACCCGCTGGTTGGGAAACTCGATCTTGAATGCCAGGCCGCCTGCATGGATTCTCACATCCTCCCATCGCGTCCGAGAACCCGGCTCGCGGGAGAGAATCCAGGTCTCCTTCTTGCGCACTTCATCTTGCTTCTCGCTGTTGTAGCTAACAGCAGTGCCGTGTGACGAACGGTCGTCGTGAAGGAATATCCAGCCCTTTTCATCGACGGTGATGTGGAACTGCTGACCATTAATCCCTTTGGTTCCTCGATGCCCCAGGAGGACATCAGAGAGCCTGCTGGTGCCAAACTGCCACCCCTCCTGGGGTTCTTAGGAGGCTTATCGAACGTCAGGATAATGCGCTCAGGGGCATCCCGCTCTCTCCCTGCCTCACCCTTGGAGTGGAACCGATCCGCATTCTCCGACAGGCGAGAGGCCGTCCGGGCCCGGTTTCTTTCATCGCACAACACGATGGGAGAAGTGTTTGGGTAATTATGTAGTACTAAATATCCTGTGTTGGCCGCTCTTCCTTGAGTGCTTCTTCGATTTTTCCAGCGTTGGGTAGACTGCTCGCTCACATCGTCCTCTGCTTTACGCTGTCTGACTGGGAATCTGGGACCGTCCCGTCGACATTTTCTGTCTCTGGTCTTTGTTCAACTAATCAATATATCCTGTCATAATTCGCTGTCCCAACATGGACAGTACGGTACTACCCCTCCGTCCCAGGTTTCACTTATGCATGATGTGCTGATTTCCCTTGAATCAAACTTCGTGCATTATTACGTACAGATCTTGACTCCCTTCCACCTCGCCTCTGTCTCTTCGGATTGATACAGTCGCCGCCAGATAATTATAACACCCGTAATATGGAATCGACAGCTCGTAGGCGGGAACCGCACTATGCAACCTCGCCCACATACTCCTCCTTGTCTTTTGGCTAGATCACTCACCAAGGAGAACTCGACATACAGAGACAGCATTGGGCACCCACAACATTCAATTTTCTCTATCTATATGAGAACCTGCTAGTTCTTATAAAATGGCCTTTTACTTTGGTCACCTACGCGTCGCGCTCTGTCGCCATGATCCCAAGTCTGAGATAACCTAACAAACACCAGTCGGTAAAGAACTAGATGCTTCTTCACGGATTTCCTGCATCGCGATCCTGTCTCTGCATCGCCTCTAATATAGCATCTCCTTCTTCCAAATCATCAGGCGTCATTTTTAATCCATATGAAGCCTGGAAGTTGGCGCGGTTACCCCAGCCCTTTTCGATGATATTCTTTTTATTGATCATTGATCGTATGGAGTAATTTGAGTGGGGCGCGAGATGCTCCTGGACAACTCCGCTACTTCTCCGGACGACAGGATCGAAAGTCGAAGAGGAAGATGCTAAGCATCCGATGAGCTCTTTGCTAAGCTGCTCATGAGCTGGTGCTATACCACTATTTTCTAGTTCCCCTTTTGGGGCACAATTATTACAAAAGCATTCGAATACCGGGCTTGACCAAGGGTTCCATAATTGATTCATTTCATTAAGAAGCACCTCGGCACTAGTACGGTCTTCATGTCTGGGTTCCAACATGCTGCAACAAACGCGGAGGAGTTGGCCTCGGCTTCAATTGGCGCTTGAGTGGTGAATGACATCTCGAATGCCACTAATGTTCTTCCAATAAGGGTGTGATTTGAAGGTGCCCAGTCCAATTTGGGGTTCTAACACAGCCAATACTTCTATGAATACACACCCTAAGGAGAAAACGTCTGACTTCCTATTTCTCTTGCCCCAGTCTGCAACTTCTGGAGCGCAATAACGCTTAGTGAAGGTCTCTGGGTTCCCAACAGTGGTAGTGTTGTCTTGCTGGCTCGTGTCGAGTGCAATGCCAAAATCAGTATAGATTACGCGGCCGTCATGGATCAGGATATTTTGCGGTTTGATATCTTTATGTCTGATTGTGTGTTTGTGAATGAACGCTAGACCGCAAGCAAGGCATCCAAATGAACGCTCGAGGATGATGTTTTGTTCTTTTGTTGGAGAATTTCCTGAATCCAATATTGTTTGAAGATAAGCTGCAAGATCTCCATTATCGGCGACCGGCATCAAGAGCATGCCTAGCTCACGACCACGAGTGTATGTCGCAAACACACGGATAATATGCGAGTGGGAGGATAATCGTTTGAGAATCTCGACTTCGTTCCGAAATGTTTGTTTAGCCTTATCCAATCGCTGGTCGTAGTATTTACGAAAAGCCTTATGCGCGAACTGCCGGCCGATTGTGTCTTGCACCATTTCAACAACAGCACTTCCACCCACGCCGAGGTTTTTGACAATCTTGAAAGGTAACACATCGCGATCTGCGATATCCAAATGCTGACCCTCGCGAATAGGTTCAGACATAGTATCTACGCCTATCGGGGTTGGAAGGGCCGTAGGGCTGTCTTGCATTTCCTTAGCTTAAAAACGAGCTCAGTCAGCTACGAACCACAAGTTGCGTCTTGGACAAATTAAATAAAACACTAACATTCTCTTCCGGACATGCTATCGGCGCAAAGGTTGGTAGTAAGACTCAGTGAAGCGACAAGATCATGGCTCTACGAGGTTACGGAGTAGTAGAAAGTCTCATAATTCATCTTCAGCTCGACGAGGCTGAGGGTGCAGGCGCAGTTGCCAAGCCCTACAAAAGGTAAGCTCAAAAACTCAGCCCCGTGTGAGGAATTTTTTTTTTTAAATTTATAACTATGCTGCTCGACTTTGTCCCGGCAGAGGCCGTGCAGCTCTTGGCGTGCGCTATGCCTCATTTGAGTTAGCGTCGGGCTGGGCAAAGTGCTGTGTCGTTCGTCCTGCAGCCTTACTAAGCATTTGAGAAAAGCAGGGTAGCCCGTATCTTGGATTCGCCCGCACAATTTTTCGCATGACTGACAACTTACATACAAGCTCATATGTATTGCGCGATTCCGAAAACCGGCTTTGCACTCATCTGATTCGATCTGTGCAGCCGCGTTCCTTCGTGAAACGAAAGGGCTGAACGACCAGAGAATTCTTCACATACTCTAGGGAATTGTAGCCTTACCCCGACTTCATTCAATTCCATGATGTCCAACCCTCACGTAAGGCTTGGCGACGTCGCTGTCAATGAAAATGCGGGAGAGGCTATCAGCTCTAGAAAACCCACCATCAACAGAGATACCAGCAGTGTCCAAACAAAGACCTCAAGCATGGTCAACGTATATGGCAAGCCTTTAACTATTGTGTATTCTTGGGTCACATCACAGCGTAGGTGGTCACTCGCGAATGACCTCCCTCACTCACTTAGTTTTTTCGTCAAACCACTAAGTTAGTTTATATCTAGGCCGAGGCACTCTTGAGCCGCTATTCGGTCGTCTCAACTACTGGATTATCACACTGATGAAATATTTCATCGTCAACAAACCATCAAAGTTGATTACTTTGCCAGACGAGATTCTACACAGGATTGCATCATTTTGCCCGTATAGCACCGTGCTCACGATGGGTAGAGTGTGCAGGGCCCTTCGTTGGATGACACACGACCCTTCCTTAGCACGAATCATAGCGGATACTGTCTATCAGGAGAGCCGATTCAGTCTCCCAGGTATATGGTCTGCCCAGAACTTGGACTTAGAACAGGCCAAATCCATATGTGTTGCGATAGAAATGGCCCTCGCATCTGCCGACAAGTCCGAGATGTGCCTTGCGAAATTGGCTAAATGGTGGAGTTTACTGGTCATCTATTCGCATCCTTTGGTTGGCGTAATGAATGTCAAATCCATGCAGCTCTGTTTGCATGTGGCTCGATACTACGGATTAACCGATCTCGTCTCAGACATCGCATTTTGCTTGGTGGCAACGGCTTTGGAGCAAGACTCACCGGACAATCACATCAAAGGCCTCAAAGTCTTCCCGGACCACTCAGAGGGCTTAGTATTTATCGCCAACTGTGTCATTGGGTTACAACGGCCGCAGGAGCGGCGAGTATTGAGGCACCAATTGCCACGGGCTTCTTGTATACCATTCAAACTCCTACTTGGCGAAGTGCCCCGACATTTGACTGTATGCTGTATCAAAAACTATGATGAGCACCTCCAGTCCTTGCTGTCGCCTAGCTTCCTCGATGCAAGAGATTGGCATGGTGTCTACTTTCGAGAGCTGGATCGTTACTATCCGCTCGACTCGATAAATTCAATGATAAGGGATGACCAAGGCCGTTTGGCGTTTTCTTGTGTGAATAATGGAGTTGCCTGGGTTCTTAATTCGAAGTACTTTACTATGACACCATTCGGACTCGTGGTTTCCTGTGGACCTGCAGAACCCGGGGCAATATGGCTGTGGAGAAAGGAATGGTGCTGTAGCGAAGGCTCAACGACGAGACCTTTATACAGCAAAAATAGTGCAGTTGACTATATAGTAAGAACTAGCGTTAATCAGTACTGGTTATAGAGGCTAATATTTCTAGTCCTGCTCTATTAAAATGACCGTTAGTCCTCGATTTTCGGCGGTTGCAGATGGTTCCAACGGCAGGTTGACGTTTCGAAAGGATGACTTTTTATTAGAGGATGCGGAGGCGATGCAAAGAGTGTCAGAAACCTTCGCACCTTCATGAACTTAAGTATTGCTAGCTATTACGAAGTTCCTTGCCGTTATTAGACCTCCTCTCGGCCGTACCTGCCGTTCTACTCTGCTTTGACCTTGCTGGTATCACCCAACAGCTTTACATATAAAAATCTGTAGGGAGTGCGAATCCTTGGTCAACAATACAATGCTCTTCACTTATATTGATGTGGTTATAAGCAATAGTCGGATTACGCGAAAAAATGATTTGAAGATTATATCTGGCGACGGGAAGCATAACTCAGATTGCGGAACGAACGAACGAACGAACGAACGATGTACCGACCTCCGTCGCGGAGATGCGTTTTGTACCACGGGCATAATAGATAATGCGTAGAAATTCTGCAGAAACGCATGATATGCTATAGAAAATAACGTGCACTGCATTTTAGCTAGCGAAAATATGAGACGGCGTTGTTGTAGCAATAACGGTGCCGGCGGGTTAAAGCACGTCGAGCGCTGAACAGCTCATAAGACAACCAACTTTGTGTAATTTTTAGGTGGGACTTGCGGTATAGCTCTAAAGCAGGCAGTCCAGTCCACAGCCTCCAGTTAGATAGGCGGTCCAGTTTAAGGCCTCTGGACTGGACGGACCGCCTATTCGGAACACTGACTGCAAGGATGTTGTAGATTACGAGTACTCACCATGTCCTCGGTGCGTCCTGCTCTGCGGTAGTTAGGTGCCATTTGCGATTCTCTTGACCCTGTCTTTGACAGCTCTAAGAGCTGCTGAACCCCAAGTTTGATATGATTTTCCCTGATGTACTTGATGCCATTCCGCAGAAGAACTACACTGAGGGAACAAAGTTGGAATGAAGATTCAAGGGAGCGAGCATTTAAGCGAGCAAGCAAGGGAGCATCCAAAAGGAAGATTCGCAGTCTCCTAAGAACGGAATGAAAAGCAGTCGTGGAATGCTCGGTTACATCCTTCAACCGCCCTTGATTCCTGTATATCCACGCTAGGTTATCTATGCTTGTCAGCGTGTCTGGATGCTCCTCCCCAAGCACCCCCTTCCTCTTCTCCATTGTTTGTACCTCTAGCTCTTCGGCATCCTTCCACCGCCTTTGATTCCCATACTTCGACGCTAGGTTGTTCATGCTGGTCAGCGTGTCCGGATGCTCCTCCCCAAGCACCCTCTTCCTCGTAGTCATTGCTTGCACTTCCAGGTCTTCAGCCTCCTTCCATAGCCCTTGATTCCAAAATATCAACGCCAGGTTGGCTATGCTGGTCAGCGTGTCCGGATGCTCCTCCCCAAGCACCCTCTCTCTTGTCTCTATCACTTGCAACCCCAACCCTTCGGCTTCCTTCCACCGCTCTTGATTCCTGTACGTCGACGCCAGGTTGTCCATGCTTGTTAGCGTGTCTGGATGCTCCTCCCCAAGCACCCTCTTCCTCTTCTCTATCACTTGCACCCCCAACCCTTCGGCTTCCTTCCACCGCCATTGATTCATGTACGTTGATGCTACGTTGGCCATGCTGGTTAGCGTGTCTGGATGCTCCTCCCCAAGTACCCTCTCTCTTGTCTCTATCACTTGCACCCCCAGCTCTTCAGCATTCTTCAACCGCCCTTGATTCCTGTACGTCGACGCCAGGTTGTTCATGCTGGTCAACGTGTCTGGATGCTCCGGCCCTAGCACCTTCTCATAGTTCGTTATTGCTTCTCGGAGTCTCTCTTGTGCCTCTTTGTACCGTACCAAGTCTTCTAATATCAACGCCACGTTACGTAATCTGGTCGCTTTGTCCGAATCCGTGTTTAAACACTCCGGCCACAAACTATTTATGTCTGTCGAGGTTTCATATCCTCCTTGATCTTGCAAATTCCCCGGGGAACTTTCCCAGTTCCAGACAAGCAGAAAGTCACGTGGGAAGCTGTTTATCGAATGGAAAGGCCCTTGGCGCTTGACATATCCACTCTCTGTTCGTACGCCCTGCCGAGGAGTAACTGCAATCATGATAACAGAAAAATGATCCTTGCATGTTCTAATCATGGTTGGCTTTGAAGCTCCTTGTAGAAGGCAGACGAGGTCACCCTGCCGGATGGACTTTGATTCTACCAAGCGCCCCATTCTCTCTTGTACTCCAAGGACTTAGGTGTATCCTTGAAAGTGATTTCCACATCCTGTCTATCGTACCGAGCGCTGCAACTTTCTACCGAGGACACCTGGCCAAGAATACAGCCCTTGCTCTTAATTACTGCTATCTCCCTCTCTTCCCAAGTCTCTACAGATACTTCTTTAAAAAGTAGAAATTCGACAAGTTGCTGCAAGAGTTTCTTCCGTGGAATTGTGTAGTTAGGCGACAAGCCAGCTGCGCTGGGATCATCAGAGCTCATGCCGAGCAAGGCATACACCTTGTCGTGGCGCTTAGTAGCCTCGCGGGTATGGTACATATCTACTGTGGTATCAGGCAAAAGTATTGTTACCTCGGCAAAACCTAAGCATGGGCCTTCGGGATATACCCCTGTTTCGCTTGTAAAATACAGCCACTTCTCAACCCTTCTCACAATTGTTTTACCGCAAACATGTCTTCTGCTACGCCTACAACGCCTGCAACGCCTGCAAGACGCCAAAAGCACTCAGATCTTACTCGCGATCAGCGAGTTCAAGTCCTAACCCTACGATCAATTGGCTGGACATACGCTGCTATTGCCAGCCATCTTGGAATTACCAAACGCCAGGTCCAAACTGCCTGCTCAACCGATCACCCTACTCCTAAAAAGCGTGAAGGACGAAGCCGTCTATTATCGGAAAGTCAAGAAGATGAGCTTGAAGTCTTTGTCTGCTCCTCTCGAACAAACCGCCTTCTTTCCTACCTCCAGCTTGCTGTAGGCCCTTTCTCTCACTGGGGCGTTAGCGAGTACGTTATTAAAGATTCCCTTCGACGACGAGGCTATAAACGATATGTCGCACGATCAAAACCCCCTCTAAGCGAACAAAACAAGGCTGCCCGGCTACAGTGGGCCTTGGAGCATGTCAGTTGGACAAAGGAACAGTGGACTACAATACTATGGACAGACGAGACATGGGTTACTGGAGGAAGACACCGCAAGCAATGGGTTACCAGGCGTTTAGATCAAGAGCTTGATCCAACGTGTGTTCTTGACAAGATTCGCAAACGCCGCGGCTGGATGTTTTGGGGCTGTTTTAATGGCAAGACTAAAGGCCCATGCCTCTTCTGAGAGAAGGAATGGGGGAGTATTAATCAACAATCCTACTGCGATCGAGTTGTTCCTTTAATTCACGGATGGATTCGTTTAAATCCTCACCTTCAACTAATGCAGGATGGTGCTCCTGGCCATGCAGCAGCTGATACAAGGGATGAACTTCGCCAACGGGACATATGCGTTATCTTCTGGCCAGCATACTCCCCAGATCTCAACCCAATTGAGACTATATGGAATTGGATGAAGGACTATATTGAGCGGGTATATGGAGATGTTCAGCTCTCATACGACAAGCTACAGAAGGCGGTAAGGGAAGCATGGGACTCAATTACAGAGGAACAGCTCTGGGGTCTTATTGAGACAATGGGGCAACGCTGCCAGGACGTAATTGATGCCCAGGGTGGCTATACAAAGTGGTAGATAGATTTCAAATGATATACACTGAATTATGGGGAAATAGTTGTATTTTACAAGCGAAACAGGGGTACGTAATATCCCGAAGGCCCATGCTTAGGTTTTGCCGAGGTAACAATACCACAGTAGAGACGCTCCGCCACGATATTATTGATACAGACAAGTACCAGTGCCTAAATCTGAAGGCTTTCAATGATGATTCCATCATGGATCATATTGAAAGGGTGTATCAATCGAACCGTGGGCCGGAACTAGGAACGGTAAGGATATTCTATCCGTACAAGAACGGGCGCATGCTGATGATGTCACTATAGTTCTCAGGGTCAATTCTTGCCGCCACGTTCAGAGAACAATCCGAAAAATGGGAGCTACTTGTTCTCACGCACGTTAGCGAATCCATTGCGCTAGTGCATGATTACATATTCAAGCTTCTTGCGCCAGGTCCAGTACTTTCAGTACAAGATCTTAGAACACGATTTCGTAATAAGCCGTCTCCATTCCACCAACAACTACCAGTATTGCAATACGACCTAGCCGCAGCAGCAGTGACAAACTCTCTATCGAAATTTCTGCTCTCAACACTCCCAGCGTTCACCAGATTCCTATCAGACATACAAGGAGGCCAATATATCAGGCATTCACCATATTGGGGAGGATCTGAACACAGATGTACTGAACGTAATGCTTGATTTCGCTCAAGCGTCAAAGAGGTTCCAATCTCAACAAGCAGATGGGTCCCTGAACAGGGACCGCAGGTAGAGGATCAACAGTAGGCCTTAACGAGGCGCAAATGTCGTGCATGCAGTGGCACAATGTAAATAGATATCAAGGATAGACCCTAGTAGTGGTAGCCTGCATATCCTTCGGGAAGTTGGAGCTCTGAAGTGAGAGTACAAGTGTGATATTCCTATCTATTGTAGCAGGTACAGCTATTTATAGCTGTGACTGCTGTCTCCCTACTGCCTAACGCCACTGACTGCCTCCTAGGCAGTCTCCCCCAACGACGTTTTCATGAGTCCTCTTAGGCTTAGAGGATGATATGCTCCTTCCTCAACTCCTCTGGGACTTGAAAGGCTCCATAAAATGCCACTCTTCCTAACTTTAGCCTCTTCTCAAGGGCTTCTCCTTCCATCTCAAAGTTCTGGACATGGCCGGAGCGCTGAACGAAGGACTGGAAACCTACTACTCCTGGTCCTACTGAGCCGTCTTCTCTGGGCCCATCAGCATAGATTGCTACGCCACTGTACCCGTTTGGCGGATCGAAGTCGGGATATACACGATATAAAAGACATCGAGATATAACGTCTTTCCACATTCTGATATCATGCTCCTTAGTGGGCTTGATAGAGGCATTTTGGTTGAGGAAGATGCCTTCTCCGACAACCTTATTTCGTGTTAGCTTGCTCGGAGCTGAGGAATGAGGGACACTTACCAGAACTTCAGATGGGCGATTGGTTTTGAGGCTTTTAGCTGCCCGATGACTTTTAGTATCACCAAGGATCTTCACGGTGTTGCTTTGCTGCCGGAGACTATTCCAACCCTCTCTTGATATCCATCCAAGATCACTTACTGGAGTCTGGATGTCTCTCAACATGGAGGGATTAGCAGGCTTGATGAGTGTGATGTCGTGCATAAATCCACTAGGATACCTCGTAGCATCTGGGTCGAAAGTCTTTCCAATAGAGCCAATCTAGATAATCGTTAGTATTAATTTTCATGATAGTATGAGGCGCTGACCTTTTCATTCCCTGCCCAAATCTCAACGTGCTCATTCCAATCACTGTCCAATTGATCAAATGGACTTCGCTTTCGTCCAAAGATGGATGAGCGCTGGGACTTCGCTAGTATCGCTTCAGTGATGACATGGGTCGACATTACCACATATTCATCGCCCTGCTTGCTTGTCTTAAGACCTATTCTGCCCGCAAACTTCTCTCTCCAATGTAATGTCTTGATTCGAGCTTCGATAAAGTCATTTAAGTGGTGCGCTTGAAGCAGAGAGGTGTTTTGGGGTCTAAACTGGCCAAAAATGCTTGATGCGGCTGAGCCTTGGGAGTTTTTTGACCCTATAGTTTCGGTCCCGATCGGTCGCATAGTAGGTGACATGGACTGTGGAATGTAGCACACACGTAGACCACCGTACTTGTGAGGCAAATGGGATGAAGCCCACTCAGTATCGAATTCTTCGGATACGATGATCTGGAGAAGTCCATTCAGGAGCACATAAAACCCCATGCTACCTTCGAATGTGAGGAAGAGATCTCGTACCATGTCCATAGGTAGCTCAGCACTTGGATCAATTGGAGCAGAAGGTCGTGGGTCTGGAGGCGGGTTTACCCCAGCCATCGGAGGCCACTGATATTCCACCGGAATGATGACTGGATCCCCAGCTATTGTGAGTGGAAAATCTTCGGGATAGTCGGGGTCAGTTGGTGTGTATGTCCAGCAACCACGATCTTCGTTTTGAAAACTATGATAATCGATATCCCACATCCACGATTCTGGAAGCTGCGCTCGGATATCTTTCCAGCCTTCATTCTCCAATTTCTCATACTTTGTGAAAAAATGAGGTTGCAAGGAGACAGTGTCAGAATCTGAGTTCCTTTTGGTAAAGCATTCATTCGATGCCTGGAGCGAATCTGACGCCATGGTATCGGCCTGCAGATTAGGGACATGTCCCTCCGAATCGACTTGAGGGTCATAGGGATGAGGATGCAAGATTGCTGCCGATCCTAACGAGTTATCCACTTTTTGGGATGGCTGGTTTGAGTTTAACAATCTTGACGAATATGCCCGAATCCGTGACTCCCTCTCTGCATCCAGCTGTGTCACCGAGATTTCACCGCACCGATTCGCGAACCCAGGGTGATGCTTCCGGTAATGCTTTAGTCGGGCATCCGTTCTCTTGAAAGTTTTGTCGTAACAGCCCGCTTCGCAATAAAAAATCAACGGTCCGCCATCTTGGCCGCCGTGCTGGGTTCTCATGTGTCGCCCAAAGTATCCTTTCCCGTAATCCTTGGTGAATTCTGCTCCATATATCGAACAAGTTATCGAATTCGCTGCAGAGTCTGCAGGCGATGATGAGCCCGCGAGGCTCGGAGGTGTCCGGTTACGACCTTGCCCAAGTGGAGCATGGAGGAGAGCAGTGTTCACCAGAGGGCTATCCCTGGATCAGCATTTTTTGCAAGATGTCACGAGTCTTGCTATCAACTTACCTAGGATTTCGGGTGGCTAGCGCAGCAATATGCTCCACGTTCGTATCTAGGTTCGATGCTGGAGGGCCTCCAATAAGCTGGAAATCTTCATCCGGATCGCCTGGACATATGGAAGGAATTGGGGATCGATCGGCATGCATGGTTTCCAGAGATATCTGTTCATTCGAACTACCTGCATAATTAGGATCGTGCCTAGTTTCATGCGGAAACCTCGAGTTGGACATTGCTATCCTCTCTGCAGGATCAATGATAGGAACTACGCCTCTTCTGAGAGGAAACTCTACTCAAGAGACACCCTAGAATTCGAGCCAGGCGCTATTGAGCTTGAAACCTTGCTCAGGGGAGGGGACGATGCAGCCGGTTGACGATGACTGAAGCTCGACGGAAGAGAATGGAGAGGTCCTTCCTCGAAAGGTTAACCTACTTGAACCGAAAGCAAAGTTTGTACGAGAATGGCTTCAAAAGATCGTTATTAGAAGGTATATGAGCGGTAGAAGGAGTGTGTTGGAAAAAGGGGACGTGTTCTGGGTAGTGTGAAGTGGTCGGTAGGCAGAAGCTTGGCAACAAAATTAGCGTGTGCAGAATTTATGAGAACCTCACACGGTACTTGTACGAGCGTGGTCGAAATTAATTGCGTCCGGGTTTCCGGGGGGGGGGGGGGGGGGGGTGTCCTGTATAGATAGCACTGTGTCTACAACGGCAATATTTTTATTTATACCTGTAAGAGAGGGCGACTCTCCTAATTTAGGACTACACCCATTTTTAATGGTATAAGCAGGTCTTGTGATTCCAATGAACAACCAGGATCTCAAAAGGAAGATTTACAGACACATAGCAATAATAGAATAGTCAGACATATTTTGTGCAGCAATCTATTCGACTTAGAGAAGTTATATAACTAACTCTAATCATCGCGATATCGTTTAAGGAGCCGTAGTTGCCTTCCTCGTCGATTCACGTGAGAAGGTGTCTGTACTACTTCTGATGCATCTGCATCAGCATTATCCTCCTGCTTATCAAGTACTATGAGTTGAATAGCCTTCCTGCCTTTATTGACCTGTTTGATGTCGTTCTGGAGTTGTGCACCAATAAGAGCGATGCTGCACTCTTGTCGCAAGAACAGTATTTCCACGTGGCCGGGGAATTAGCTTACACGTTATCTCATGAATCAGCCGCTCCACAGAAGATTTCGCTTATTTCCCGCTAAGAACGCCTGGCAACTCCTGGGCCAATTAAATTACAAAGCACAATGCGAAATCTTCTGCGGAGCGTCTGAGGAAAATTGGTTCGATGTTTGGTGATAGCGCGACAAAATATCGTACTTGAAGCAGTTTCAATTAACTATAGCATCCCCCCACCACCATCTATCATTTAGGTGTCAAATGCGGTAGAAAACTACGGTATTTGTTTACCAGATTATTATATTCTATGCTAATTCTAACGCGAATATAGGTGCGAAGTATACCGTCAAAAAAAGTGCGCGTTTAGTTTTACAAAACTACGATCGCCCACCATCTAGTTTACAACCACACCGCGATCTATATGTTCCAAATCTAGTGCGCGCTGTTTCTTACGGGTGTCCTTTACTACCTCCATGCAACGGTTTACCTGCATATACAGTATATAGTATATACTTGGTCGAATCGGGTTGACCTTTACCAGCTACACACTGCCTTATTAAAAGCGAATACACAATAGTTCTGTACCAACACGTATTTCTCGAGGGTTATATTAGTCTAGGTAAGGAGTTAGTGTATTAGAATAGTGGTCTAAGGTCGAGGAAGGGTAGACTTAGTATTGGGTTGGATGGGCGTAGGAACGCGCGCGTTGCGGAGGGGCTACGGGGGTTATGCGATTCGTAGGAGAAGCTATGCTCGATCAGATAGATAGAATAGATAAAGCGCTTTCGATTGCAGGTATTTTCGTGCCGACTGAGATAGAATTAATGGGTGATGTATACGTCTGAAGCTGGTGTTATTTACCTTGTTTGGCTATCGCGCTATCACACAAACCCGAACCAAATTCCCTCAGACCCTCAGAGAGGATTTCCCCTCAGCGCACTCTGATTGGCCCAGGAGTTAGCGGGATACTAAGCGAGCCTCTAATTCACACGCTAATCCTAAATCAGAGTCGGGCCTGGGGAGAATCCTCGTCGAGGGGGCTGGCTCGTGAGATAACTTACACGGGGGTATTTGGATCAACGAAGCGGCATCTCTTTAAGGAAAACACACGTGATTACTTGGCTAAACTACTCATCGCTAAGGGAGCGTCCTTCGCCTCACACGTGGAGGGCACAATGTACACACACACAATTTATTAACGCCCGGCGGCTGAGCCGAAAGGGCTACTAGCGCTGATCTACTACTACACTTCCTACGGTGGTCTTGGCCTCATTCAGCTCTTACATCAGCATTGTTCCACTTCCTCCGGTGAGTTCTGTTCTCATTCAAGCCCATACAGAATTCCCTTGATGGTTTGTACTTCATTTTACCATTTCTCTTCGGTTGCTCGTGGGTTAGTAATGTTGATTGCAGACTGGCTCAGAGTACATTCTCCAAGTGTTCAGCTTCCTATCTTCGGTGGCTGAAGCGCTGTCTGCTCTCTGTAACACGAGGTGATTGGTGGGTTAGGTCGATATGATAGGTGAGGTGTGATATATTGTCCTCCTTGTATGTCTAATAGGAATCTGGTGAACGCTGGGAGTGTTGAGAGCAGAAATTTTGATAGAGAGTTTGTCGCTGCTGCTGTGGCCAGGTCGTATTGCAATACTGGTAATTGTTGTTGTTGTTGGTGGAATGGAGACGGTTTATTACGAAATCGTGATATAAGATCTTGTACTGTAAGTACTGGGTTTGGCGGCTTCTGGCAGAGACGATTGGGTTGTGCTAAGAGCGGTGAAGCGAGTACTGAGGCGTATGTACGTGGTTGTGGAGAGGATGCTGGGAGTGATGGAGGTAGTGGGTAAGCGGGTGGTTGAGGGAACAGTTGAGGGCGAGGCTGAGGGTTTGATGGTTGGGGTAATTGGAGGGGGAGTAGATTAAGTTTTGGTAGTGGTCGAGGTATGCGGCTTGGAGGCGGTTTCTTTGGTGTGTGGGTGTAGTAAGCGTATGGCTCTTGTTTGGTGTACGGGGTGTTGCGGTGTTTAGGGGTGTTATTAGTGGGAGGTGGTTGTGGAGGTCGGCTATAAGTTTGGGCCAAGGGCAGTGGTCCTCGTGTTCTCGCATTAACTCTTTGATGGGGAGGTCGAAATCGTCCCACTCGCAGGACTGTATACCACAGAAGGCGCATTCCACGGCATCTTCTTCTTCGTAGTCGTCCGTGTTTAAGTGGTAGAAGCCGGCAGCGGTGAGTTTTGTTGGGGAGAGGTATTGATGGGGCCAGTTGGTGTACGAGTCTATACGCGAGGGTATTGTTATAAAGTCAGATGCTAGGGTTAATGGCGGAGATGATGGCTGGGATGCTGGCGGCGGCGGAGATGGAGATGGTGATTTTAGGGGGCGCGGTGATGCGGGTGAGCGTGTCGGGAGGTGTCCTGGGGATTCCCTGTCGAGATTTTCCGCCCATTTTCTCACCTGACCTTCACGTCGTATACACTCGCTTCCCAAATCCATACAGTGCTTTGCAAAACCCGCACAATGTACACTCGCTTGCACAATCGGCTTCCGGTTTTTGCACGCTGCTGAACTTTTGCCCCGCAAGCCCCCTGCAGCGCTTGGCATGGCCTTTACTTTATTAGTTGGCATGTTGAAGGAACGAACCGGTGCGACAACGTATGTTGAAAATATAAGTTGTCATATCTCAGGCTGTCAAGGTGCTTTCCTACACGTCGGCCAGCCAGATAATGATGTTCCCCCAAGTGCCAAGAACAATGCACGGGCCACATCGCAATGTGGCCCGTGCATTGTTCTTGGCTAGTCCTTAGATGCAGGTAGGGCCGCCCCATAAAACCTTGGCGCCTCCCCGGCGCCGACCAATCCGACTATTTCAACTATGGCTTTAACGAATTCACTTGGGAAATGTATCGCCAACGCAAAGCACCCACGACCGCCACACTCAATTAGTGTTCAAAAAGCTGAGACCACACAATTCCAGCAAATGTTCGCCAGCTAAATGTTCGGTATGAATCCCGGCGCACCGCCTTTAGCTCGCCGCTTTCGACCACTGAACTGTTGGGATACCGTCCGATGTTGAGGGAGCTGGACTGAGATTAGCTTCATGGCTGGGAAAGTAGACGCTGACATGCCTTTCCGCTGGGATCGTTGCTGGTCGGAGATGGAGATGAGTAGCTCTCTTCGTGGCTCTTATCAAGAGCACGTATCTCTCTCAAACGTTCGCTTCTGCGAGGTCTTGCAACTGGCTTCTTCTCATGAGCGACCTTCATCGACGGCGCTTGGAGGATCTTCTGGTAAGCGATGATGTCGATGGCCGAGTTTAACCTCTTTCGCGTTTCCGCGGAAGTTGACGTGTGAGAGTCAGGAGGTGGCGCGTTTAGCTTGGTATATCTTCGGATCTCAGAGGAGCGGAGGCGACTGTCCGTCTATAGAAGCAGCCAATTTAGCTCTTGTTCGGCCATGTGTTCTGAATAAGAAGGTCTAGAGATACTTATATTACCTGATGAGGTTGGTTGCACTTCCGTAAGGCGCTCTTTAGCATGGGAGCCACCCGCCGTTGTTTCACACTCTTCGGTATCAGGCGTTGGAGTGAGACTACTGTCTCGGGAAGGAATAAAGAGCTCCTCTACTCTATCCAAGCAGGCTTGTGCTGAATATTGCGATTCTAGTCTTATGACTAACATGGCGGTGGACAAGAAGTCAATCAGGATTAACTTCATCGATAATTTTTTCACACCTATCTATTTCTACCACCGGAACCAGGATGAGAAAGATTGAGTAACGCGAACCTTAGGATAACGACGCCAAGAGATCAGATGTCAAGTACCTCTGTATATTTATCTTTTGGTACTAATTTTGATAGTCCGAAGTATTTGGCGATTTCATCATGGAGGTTATATTTGGCAGCATGAAGTTCTCATAAATATTGTCTTCAAAGGAAAATGATTGCATTGATTCCTACAATACTGAAGGTAATGACTGATTAAATACATAATAATCGATTAGGCAGTAACGATAGTACGAATCCTTGATGACTCACGTTGCCGTTGTGGCGGTGGTGCCTTGAGTTCTGCCTACGCTTGGCGCATGGTAGCAAGGTTGCCTATCGCGGTTTTGCCAACATTTCAGGAGGACAGTAGGTTCCTGTACCGCAAATTGTTTTCAGAGAATTGCCTGCTTTCGCAAAGCCAAAGCCCGCCAGCTTGAACTTTAACCTAGTCCCTAGAGTGGTCCTAGCGCTACCTACTCCGCTTCAGAATAAGGTCAATAGCACACAGTCTCGGGCAACATCTGAGGGCGTCATAATAAATCGAAATTTTGACCCTGTTACTGCCAAGAGCGCCACCGTACTAACGTCATCTCGGCCGGATACCACAGTAAGTAGTGCCGGGCATCTAAGTGGCACAGCAGCGTCTCCAACTCAATATAATGTGCCGCTTTGCAGCATCACATATTCCGTCAACGAGCCAACTTTCAGCAATCGCATTGGCAGCGATGGCAGGGCTACTAGATTGCGCGACCGAACTATTACTCGATATTTATCGGTTCTTGGACAACATCGATGATGCGCTCCATCTAGCGCGATGCTCTAAGCGTATCTATACGGTGTTCGACACCCATCGGTTTCAGATCATGAAAAGTATTATAGTAAGTACAAATTCGCCAGTGGCGATTACGGTCAGCGGTATCTGCCGCTGTAGGTATTTGGCTCACTATTAGCAGCTCTCTTCCAGCATTCACGCTTACGATGTTATGCTCTGTCATTTCCAAGACACTTTCCAGCACTTTTCTTCGAAGCATCTTAGCGGTCCTCGTGATCCTACACCTGCCGAACTGCATCCACCATCGTCCCGTTTTGAACAGTGCTTACATGCGGAGTCCGTAAGCGACCAGCAAATTTGGGATATTGTGGCTCGTTGGCAGGGCCTTCGGCCACTTCAGCACTTTTATCTTGATCCGGTAATATATTCAAAGTACACTGAAAGTCCGTGTATAACGGGGGATAACGCGCCACAAGAGATGGACATGCTCGACATTTGGAGACTGGCGCGAAATGGGAAGGAAATCGGCCACAACAACGGCGTAATCTGTACTGCTACAGCATTCTCCCCCTCCGAAACAGGCCGGTTCTACAAAGCCCTGACCGGATATTGGGTCGCCAGTGAGAGCCTAAAGCTCGCTCAACAATGTCGCTATACATTGCAATCAATCGAGAATCAGACCTTCGACGATGTAGATGCAATGTGGTGGCAAAGGACTAGCCTGCAAGAGAGCCTTGAGGTCTTAGAAGTGTACGATTTTGTCTACGGATTCCTTTGCCAGCACATCGACAGTGTAGGTCTCCGCTCATTCACTGACTGGATCCACGAGGACTGGTTGTCTAATATCGAACCCTTGCACGACGAGTGGGCATTTTTCGTAAAGAGTATTTGGGTGGCTCTTAATCCGGCGGATGTCCTTGAACTTTTGCTTTTTACTTCGCTTTGGAAAGATCAAACAAGCGGTCCTACGCAAACCTGGTCTAAAGAAATAAGAAGAGATTATCTGCAAATGCGTGGTTTCTTTAATCCAACCTTCCCCGGGCGTGTCACGATAAGAGATGTCGGAGAGAGTCCCGACGTATGGCATTCGACTCCACATCTAGAAAAGGCCTGCGAGCTGCAGTTACAGAACATGTTAAAAGATCGTCCATCCGAAGCTGCTGCAGCATGGGGGAAATATCGGACCACACTCTGGCAGACGGATGCTCGTGGGCAGTTTGGTCAGTTGCCGAGCGCAAGGTTGCTGGAATTGATTACTGCAGCAAGTGTAACCGATTGCAGGGAATCAATGTAGCAGCTCATTGTCCATTGAATGAGTGAAAGAGTCGATCTATATACACAATGGGGGTGGATAGTACGTAAGAGAGTACGTACGACAGTACGTAGGAGTTCTCGTAAACAGCTGACGAAGGAGGGGCCGATTGTGGGGAGAAGACGAAGTGCTACTCGGTGACAGCAAGTCCACATCCTGTCGCTTCACAATCATCGTTGAGTTTCGTATAAGGTTTTTCGTTCTCTTCTATCTTGTCGTCGATTTCGCGCCCATTTTCCTTTTACAGTTGAGTTTTATTTTAATCAATCAATCACGGACATAATTATTTACTATCTTTGAATGTCGGCGTCTAGGAGTTGGTTCGAAATATGTGATCCGATTCAGAGACGAAACAACCACACAGTTCTTGCTCGCCTATCGGATCGCGACGACCACCCCCAATAGCAAAGTCAACAGTAGTCCCTGAATGTAGTCTTTCTTTCTTGATGAATCTATTATTTCCTGAGAATGAGTAGTAAGGATCATCTCGCCCCTTCAGCTAACCTCTTTCATTATAGTAAACGAGCACACATTGGACAAAGACGTTGACCTCGAATCCTGCCGGGTGGTCCGTGGTGGTTGCACGAATTTTTCAATCACCGTTCTTGGCACATATTTGGTACGGGAGATTAATGATCCGATTGTAGCTTCTATATAAACTATCAACCTCATTCCTTCTTCTTACACTAATCTACGCCTCTGCACCAACCTCCTAGCAACTCTATCTAGGCTCAACGCCTATTGTCTCTCGACGCAGTGACAAGAACGACCTCATCTACTACAGGTAGCCCTTGAGATGTACTGCACATAGTCGATGAGCAACTTGCTTAATTTAAAGCGAGCGGAATGCTACTCTATATAAGTAACTAATGAGATGAGCTTTGTAAGTAGTAAGAAGATGAGTAATAACGAGTGTTAGCGCGAGTGTTTTGAGGCAGCAAGCCGTATTGAGAGGTGAGGAGAGCCCCGCGAGACCACTGGCAGACAACTCAAACAAGTTGACTCGGCATTGCCGGGAAAGCATGTCAGGTTACTCTACATATGTATGTACAGGATGCAGCACACAAGATGGTGGAGGTGGGGCGTGATCACAGTCATCCATACAGTGTATATTCAGTACATACGCTGCTGTAACGTAGTAATGTACATAACTTCGCAACATTCCCCATTGCTTTATTGACAAGGCTTGATTTTTTTGCTCGGTGCTTTCCCTCCCGTTGACCATCTTCTTCTCTTATTGATGGTGTAGGAAGTGATCTGCTCCAAGTCCAGGCCGTCACATGCCATTATTATACTGCTTTGAAACCCATACTCCCCACCGTTCACTAGACTTTGGCCCGCGCCCTCATCTACTTCGCAGATTGGCGGTACCCAATGGTCATCATGCACGTCCTTTACCAAATCTATTACTTTAAGATCCTTTAGTTTGTCGCCATAGAAATGTTGGATGATTTCGTGTGGAATATTGCAGATCTCTGCTTGGTTGTGCTCCTTCTTCAACTCTAAATATTTAAGGTTGTCGAGTCGATTCCCAATGCGATTACTCATGCCTGTTTCATTCACACCTCAGCGTTCTACAGCAAATAAACCATATTCACTAATAGAATGTCAAGAAAGTCATCCTTGCACTCCAGTGGGGAGCCGAGGGGCTGTGAGGTCAAGTGTGAAGGTGTTCAAGTAGGCCTGGATCGCTTCGAGCCAGAGTTTTCAGAAAACGGCGGTCTCCCGTGCGTCCTGGTCCTGCGAAATGTTTGTAGTATTTTTGACACGCTTGAGGGGTAGGACGTTTATTATATGATTTTATCCAGACATCGTATCGACAAGCCGCTTGTAAAGTGACTTCACTGGTTCACCAATGCAAGGTCAGCGCCCTTTAACTATAACTCCAGGCATCCCAACATAACAAGCCAGTGAAAATCAAGGAGGCTGGCGGAACGCCTGAGCATGTAGTTTTGCGGCGAGTAGAATTCAATCTCTTGTAGAATTTCGACATCCAATCGAAATCGGTGATCGAATGCTCGCCGAAGTATTCCTAGAGGACCAATTATCTCGCCGTTCCAATTAATCCCCTGCCTGCATTAAGAGCGCCTTATCTGCGACAACGCATCCATTTTGTTTCTCGGTTGTACTCCTGCAGGAAATAAAGTGAACACCGATATTGGATTTCGTGCCAAAAAAGCTGAAACAAATCTCCGTACAGCACCCTCCTGTTTCTCATCTGACCTTTGCTAGCCGCTGCTCTAGCCGTCTGTGACACATTTTGAGACGATTCTAGATTCGCCTAGAACCTATCACACGGAAATGCATGTACAGGACTAGCATGCTGCAACCTGTTTGCTCATCACTGCAGCAAGGACGGTGACCTCCATCATACATATTCAGAAACCTGAACTTTCCGGCCAAGTTGGTGCTCGATTTCATGAAGAGATCGTCCTCCCCACTAGGAATGCAAGGCGTAAAAACGGTTCTAACGCCCCGAAAAATTCAATGCGGGATCTTGATAGGTGGCAAAGATCCGGAAAGACCAAAATACAGGATATTCTCTATTAGTCATTAGCTCGGCGGTTAGAGAAGTGTGCTGCCCTTCCCAGCCTCCCATCTCTCTCTCACACCACGCATGATAACAGAGTGCTTGGCTCTGATGAAGCAGCCCCACGACGTTGCAATAGGGCGTGTGCCAGACTCAAAGAAAGTTATTGCGGATATTGGAGGACTGACCCCCTGCTGCCATAAATCACGTCTTAGCGAAAGAAATCATTCGCCCCCTTTATTCGTAGGCGTGTGTCCAAGGGGTGCAGCATGAGCTAACCTCATCGTTTCTGTGTCGGACGTTCTTTACCAACGAACAGTTTTATTTGCTGTCACCGGTCAAAAACAAGAAGAATGTGGGCTGTGTGCGCTTCTCCAATCAGATAGCGCAATACATTTCAAAGACACTTTTATCGGCACATGCTGGGCCTGTGCTAGATTCTCGAAGACCACACACGACTATAATTCTCCGCAATCTTTGCTTCATTAACTAGCCCGACCCAATCATTCCCCTTTATCCTTACATATATGTGACACATTTGGAGAAGACCCTAGACAACCAGCTTCGCCTGAAACGCATCAAACGGGGATATATATACGAGATTGGCCCAGTTGAGCAGAAATAGAGGCGTAAAGCAACTCTAAAGATTGACTAACCAGTACGCAACTAGACGCCTGGAACACTTTACAATTAATTGTGGAGATGTAGCCTTACCAGGGTTCTACATCACTAGATTATTGGGTAGACGTAAATTAACGGAAAACCCGAATATAACCGGTTATGGTACGCTATGACAAAACACAATAAAATACCTATATTTTTGCACTAGAATTCATCTGTTTTGATCTAAAACTTTATTGTGTAATAAGGTTAGAGCAGCATTTCAAAACGTCTTCTGCAGACAGTAGTTTGTCTCGATCAAGGCATCCGGTTGTAGGGTTAATCGCAAGTGCCTCTCTCAACTGGTTAATTTTAAATGGCCTAATCGCAACAGACACCCAGCACAAAATCTTCAGGGAGAAGCGGCTATGTTGAAGGCTTATTCTTTTCAAACACCGGTCGTAGGTCTCGTTCAGATCCTTTGGCAGGTTTACGAGGGCCGTTCGTATTTCGGCATCGTTATAGCACTCTTCCCAAAGAGACTGTAGTTGCAGGCTCACCCATAAAATCCTACTCGAATATTAGTATGCGCTTATACGGTTTTATAGGTAACTATACTAACATGCGATCGGCCCTCTCGTTGAGTCTGGTCTTAATATCTTGAAGCACGCTTTTATTCCGAGTAAGCCACCTTTCCTGCATCTTTTCTTCGATTCTCTGGTCAATAAACCTGCGAATATCTTCTTTGACATCCTTATCTGATATCTTTATGGTCTGAAAAACCTATGGGGAGCATCGTATTTCCAGGGCGACAATTTGGAGCAAGCCGTTAAACGCTTGCTAAACGAGAGGTCACTGACTCCTGGCCTTTCCCTGAGAGAATCACTTGACCAGCAGTGCAAGGTGTACGTTGAGGTAAACCACCGCCATTATCTCCTGCACTGAGAATTCAATCCAGCTTTGTTAGTGCGACCAGGGCATAGACCGCTCAAGCACTTTCTTCTTCATAGCATCACGTGATTGCCGCCAAGACGCACATATAAAAGCACCTTTCCTTCAACTCTCTATCGCGCAACACAAAAATACAATCTTTCACCTCATATTTGCGTATCGTTTCTTGCACACATTTTCACTGTTCAGTTAACAACCTACTGCAGTGCGACAACTACGTTTAACGATTTGCCACTTAGGCCTCGCTGGAAGCAGACGAACACCTTGATGACGCTAGCTGAGAGGGCGGCCGACCCGCTCCGGCCATAGGGTTGTAAGGTGGCGAATTCTGTAGGTGTTTTCAGAGAGCTGAGTTGGTTGACCAGAGGCAAGGCCAAGGCTGAGTTGGATCGCAAGGCTGCGGGTAAGTGACGTCTTTAGGCCGCTTGAAATTCGGGCACGATGGGGTCCCCAATGGGCTGTGAAAGATCCATCATTTCTGGTGGCAGGTGCACCCACTTTTGTAGGGAGTTGTCAGCGGAGGTGGCATTCCCAGATGCAGCAAGTGTCCACCTAGAAAATTGCAGGCCGTCCTGCAGAGCGCACAGATATCATACCCTCAAATGCCATTCGATAGGGAATCATGGGAGAAGGAAATCGATATAATGAGCGAAATCCGGCATGTAAGTAGATACGTATCAGTCATTGAAAAGGGATCTCCTACTAACGCCCTACTAGGAACACATTGCTCAGCTTTGTTATGAAACAGAGGCCCAGAAGAGTCCTTACACCAGCGCCGGTTTGGCATTTTTCCCGGACCTATCAAGCTCAACAAATTCCTCGCGAAGCTCACCCCGAACGTAATCCCCCCGCGTATGTATCTGTGGGTTTTCTGGCCTCGCAGCCCTGACTGCGGTCTTAATGCCCAGTTCGCGTATCATATCATCGAAAGCCCCCAAATCTTTGTATTTCTCTGGTTCACGCATCCATTCCGGAAGGACCCTAAGGACACAGCTAGGCTCTGTCAGTGCAATGCCAAAATCAACCATTAAACCACCTCGGTAATTTCGGGCGAATGTATCTCTCGGGTACACGCCGATCCTATGCAACGTTTTCAAGTCGGAAAGCATTCTTTTCACGGATTTCACTTTCCTGTTGATTGGTTCGTCCGGGATAAATTGCTTAACCAGCGCACGGATTCGGGTGTTCGCATGGGTGTCTAAACGATTCCAGTCCAAGATTCCAAATTGACGGCCGAGGTCCATCTCCTGCTCCTCCGAGATGTAGAGGTAGCCATAACAAGGCGCGGCTATAAGACCAGGATTCTTCTTTCCTTGACAGTTCTCATAAAATTCTTCAATGCGGCCGTATGCACGGCATTCAGCAAAAAAAGGGTCGGTGTTTCCCTCAAGCTCTTCATCTGTCATTTTTGCTTTCTGGCTATCAGCGAATCTGGCCTTTTCTTCCTCAATATCGAAGAACTTGAACTGATTTACTTCGTGAGTGTTGAATTTATGGTTCAAACAGATGCCTCGTTCTTACCAGCTTGATTGCAAAGGGCTCCGAGTCCACTAGAGCTTTGAAAACATATCCTTGTCCGCCAGTATCCGACAAATTTGGCTCGTTAAGCAGGGTTTGAAACTGAATTTCGGGATTTGAAGTCCTAAATGGGTGGAATTTTGGCCCAGCGCATGATGGTAAAAGCTCCCCATGGTAGACACTAGGTGATGGTACAGCCGACTGCCATTTGGAAGAGGTATTTAAGGACTTTCGCCTTCTTTTCCTTTGGGGCATGGTTTCATTCCGGTATGTTATGCCTAGAATATAAGGTGGAAAGATGCCAAAAGCAGAATTCTCGACTATAAAAGTCTGTGAATTAAGAAGCAATTCATGAGGAGCCTTCGTATCGCGCTAAGAGAGGACTACGGTTTGGTGTCGAGGTGGGTCCGCGATCTATAAGGAGGCAGTTGATAGGGCAGTTCATAGTATCATAGGGCATGATTTTCGTGTTTGTGATGTGGAGGGCCTTTTCCAAGTTCGAAACCCGGGCCCCTCATTCGCGAGTAGAGAGAGGGGGGATGTTTCGGTTGAAAGAGTCATAGAGGGCAGACTGCCACATGCTAATGATAGTCTCATCGTTTCAGTATTAGAAGATTAAAGTGCTTGATTGGGTGCAAAAGAACTAAGCAAAATAGGAGGCCCGGAGTGACGTTCAGAGCAGAACAAGGCTAGTTGTTTAATAGACAGGCTCGGCCTGCTTTTGTTCACAGGTTGTGGCGTAATCACAGGCTCACCGTGCGTCGGCGGAAGCGTGTCGCAGTTGAAGCACTGGTCACCGTGCTCGTCAGCCTTCAGATCACTCTACCAAACGATAGAACATATAGATGATTGGCTGTGTAAGGGCGAGGTTGAGAATGAGTCACAAGAAACCTTGTGGCAACCAGAAACTCTGGTAAATTCCGAAAGGGCTTGTCTTCCTCCCTGTATGCGCAATCTGAGTTATGCTTCCCGTCGCCAAATATAATCTTCAAATCATTTTTAGTGTAATCCGACTATTGCTCATAACCATATAAGAATCAATATAAGTTGAAGAGGATTGTATTTGCCGACCAAACACCGCTGCGCGAAGACGATCGCAAAAAAATACCCAGCCCCTGAAGGACGTCGACAGGAAGAGATATTTTGGATTCAATAAACTATTCAAAACTCTGCAGAGGAGGAAACTTCGTGCTAACTCGTCTTAGCTGCAAAGATTTCATCTCAGCGAAGGAGTCAACCAAAATCGTTAAGGACTCGCTCTGTCTGCATACAGATGCGCGTTCCGATACCCCTGCGCCTTTGCGATGGACCCAAGCCTAGCGAGAGCGGCGATGGCCTGGAGTCGTGTCACCGCATACCTCCTTCAGGAACTTGTTTCCACGCACAAACGTGCGCCAAATGCCCTTGCCTCTCGAGACGACCATATCTGTCCGCGCCTGCATATTAACAGCACCGAATTGTCATTCATTCCCAGCCAACTTGCTCAGTCCTCCATCCGCTGTGACTCTCTGCCTAGTCCTGAATCTTACGCACGCATCCACCATTCTCTCAATCGCACCTCCAGCTACTCGCACCGCAGCTGTGGGGCAGAACAACAAGCTCTCGCCCAGCTTCAGCCTCATAATCTGTTGAAAGAGCGCTTTATCATCCTTTGCCATTTCCTTATTTTCTTCCTCAACTTCTCCCTCCTCCATAGGTGTATTAGACATAGAACTAAGGTAGAGCGCCGCGATATGCTTCTTCAACACTGCAAACCATGCCGGGCTCGTGCACCGATGAACCATGGTGATACTACACAGATCCAGGAGCTGCGTATTGATCGTCGGTTCTTGCGTCGCAATCACAACTCTAGCAGCTAGATGTCGTTGCTCACGAACTGTCTTGAGGAGCTTATCAGTAAACGTCTTGACCGCGGTGCTGTCGTTGGACATGTAGTTGTGCGCCTCGTCTACAGCCACAATTTTGCCACACTCCGTCTGAGCAATGAACACCGAGAGACATATGTCAAAAAGGACGCATGCGGAGTCGGCATCGATGACTGGATCAGTCAGATCAATTATGGTGAGGGTTCCGGGTTCGCCGGTGAGATAATCAGATTTCGAGCCGGCACTTAGATTCAAGAAGCTTTCGAGAAGCTCGATGCGCATCTTCAATGGTCCGCTCTGCCTATCCAGGAATGCTGTCTCCTCGAGCTCTTTCTTGAACGCGTGGTAGTCGAAAGCGCCAACACCTCCCGTTTTGCGAGCCATGTCACGAAGTATCTTTACAAGGAGCTTATAAGACGTCAGTACAGCATCTTAAGAGCACATCTAGAGCCTTGAAATGCGCCCCGCCATGCATGTCTAGGCGAATCCAGAATCCTCCTGTCTAGATGTCTAGATTTGGCCCTACAAAACTTCCTGTAGCCCTAATGACAGGCAGCGCAGAGCTGGAGCAAGGTCGTTGGAGGTGATGTGTTTTGGACTGTCCCACCAGGGGAGAAATGAAATGATGTGGATAACAGATACAGTAAGAAGGATCATACCTGCATATATAATGGCATCTCGCCTTCCTTTCCTACGGCCATGAGCGTTTTGACTCGTTCAGTATCCAAGTACTTCGACAGTAAGCGCAACTTTCTAACCTTGACATCCCCTCCGTGGTCGTCAGACATTTTCTTGTACTGTTCCTTTAATCTGAGGTAGTTGCTCGGCGACACCAGCACTGTAGTTGGGATCTGAGAGCACAGATAGGCTGCCTCACATACTCCACTGCCTTGACAGCTATCGTAGTGGAATACCAGCCCAGCAAGGGGGTTCGGGTTCTTTCCAATATGACTCAACAATTGTTTGTTGGTGAGAAGGCAATTCTCTAGCATGCAGGACAACGTATGCGACTTCCCCGAGCCTTGAGAACCGCAAAGGAAGGCAGACCATGGAGAATTCGTGTTCAGGAGCACAGGCTTAATGTTAACCGTCGGTTCTGCGACCTCTCGTGCTGGATCGGTTGGAATGTGTCCTAACATGGCATACTGCCGCAGTGCCTCCTCGGTGTCACTTTTCACAGTAGATTCATCGGTGTTGTTGCTAGTACTGCTCTCGGCCCTGGAGGAATCCATTCTCGAAAGCTCTTCTTTGACATCCCACTAAACCAGCGGCGCCATCCTCATCTCCTGTAACGCAGCCTCGGACGCAGGTCTATTGATATCGGAGCCCTGACCATGGGAAAGAAGTAACTGGTAAAAGCCAGGAGCCATGGCTAAATATTGGTGATGATGAAGTGAAAAACAGTTTGTGGGGTTGCGGATTTGTCTTACGCACAAACCACATACAAATCTCCTGTGAATGAGAGTTTGTTTCAAGATCCATCTTAAACTCCGCTTCTGTGAAAGACGAATTGAAATATGTCATACTGGGTACAAATTCTCGTAACTTTTCTTCTAGAAAGATCACGGGGTCGCCACGAGGGAAAACTTGGTAATATTTTGAATCAACAGATGAATCAGCGTCAGCTGCGCGACTATGGTGCTAAATTTTCTAGGTTAAACTCGCAGCTAAACATGTCTTGATTTATCTGGAGCTTTCCTACTCGTTTCACGGCTCCCAATAATTTCTTTCGTTGAAGGGCAGGACATGTCATTTTGACACTGATCTTTGAAAGCCGAGAATCCACCATCGTTGTTCTTTGATTAACCAATGTCAATCAACGGTAATCTGCTCAAAATGAGAACACGATCGCTAGCGGCGAATATGAAAGGTGCGCGCATGCATTCGCATAGAAAAAGGGAAAGAATCAAAAGCTACTCACCTCCATACGACAACTATACCCCAGACGGCGCCGGTGTTGGACTGAGCCACCGACCTTTCCCCTAGATCAGTAATCACCATGGCTGCCGTTTTGTTCGCTGGTACTCAGTCGAGCGCGAGCTCGAGCTCTTATTAATCCACCCACACAAGATCTTATCCATTTCATCATCTTCGTCAAGCAGTTCCACTGGTAGCATCATCGCAGGCGGTCGTTAATAAAGCGGAGGATTGTAAATCTAAGATTCCCATTAAACGCACAATCGCAGAAGATCTATCTCAACCAGAAGAGAATCGGAAGGCTAAGCTCCGTTGCTTTAACAGCCGTCAGAGGAAATTTTGCCGAGACTCGAAATTCTCACCAATATCTGAGCAGACGGTGTGCTTGACCTCGCAGTATGCTTGTACATTGGCAATAGACCGACTGATTCCAGTGCATGGAGAAAGGGAGGAGCATATGTATACGGTCGTTGGACGAACAAGAGGACCACCTCCGGTTCCCACCCCGCCAATTCAACCTGGGGGTTACCCTCAGGGAAGTCTTGAGAAAGAACGGAATCCCTACCCTAGTGCGCCTGACATGGACGACGAGGAAGGTGGTGAACTCTTTCGATTCCCCTCGAGCGTGAACGCAAGCCATACACCGCAAGGGAGGATACGGGTAAGCTCTACGGAACGAAGTTTCCAACAGACCCTCCCGGGGCTTTGAGACTCAGCACAGCCGATCTCATTCCACGACTTTCGGCGGGGGCGATAGTGGCTTGAAGCGGCGCCTATATCGTGCGTAGCTCACCATATCCCGCGACGTGGAAGAGAGATGGTTGGGGTTCGCCGATGCCGAGCAGTTATCGCTGCAAACGGTGGGCATACTAAATGGTAGACATGCTTGGGAAAAACCTATCCTGCTGTGTGTGCGCTAAACCGACCGGGGGGGGGGGGAAGGGTCACCCGCTCAGGATGCCCCCTTGTACCGATGTCCCAGGGCCTTGGAGAGGGGGATATACGTCGCTTTTCTTCGTTTGGTAATCCTTTAGAAACGGCTCCGCTGGTGCTTCCGGCAGCGGAGGGCATTTGCAAACTTCCTCATCACCATTACATTTGCGCTGGTGCGCCAGTTGCCATTCAATCCAAGCTGTATCATAATCTACCTTAAACTAATGGAAGATTGAAGTAGCTTGACTACGGCCTCGTGCCCGTACTGAACCGCCCACGAGAGCGGCGTCCGATCGTCCTTGTCCTTTGAGTCCATCTCCACCTTACCCGTCTCGAGCAGTAGCTTGACTACTGCCTCGTGCCCGTACCAAGCCGCCCACGAGAGCGGCGTCCGATCGTCCTTGTCCTTTGAGTCCACCTCTACCTTACCCGTCTCGAGCAGTAGCTAAAGGTAATGGACTATCTTATAGTCCTAAAGAGTTTTCGCGAGTGCGTGGGCCTAGTTGAGGGCAGTATGGTCGCCATAAAGGGTGCTAAAGAATATAAGGATGTCACGCTGTTAATGTTCAACGTCTATATAGACGATTAGCTAAGGCTCTAACTATATTAGGAAAGAGGCCTTTGGGCGTCAATACTCACCTACAAAGTGGGCAACAACTACTATGAACGACTAATAGTTTGATAAAGTCCATAAATCTAAGCTTATGGCCACTCTACTACGCGCGCTCTATAGTAGGGCTTGTATCTCTATCCTCCTCTCCTCTAGCATCGTCTTTACGTAGCTCGAAAGCGTATTGTGGGAAGCTGGCAGCGCCACTAGAAGCTCGAGTCAATTCCAGGTGAGGAGTGACCTAGTGGCTACTGACGTAGCGTCCACAAAACTAATATCACCTAGAATCGTCCAGTTGACCAAGGCGCTCTATAAAGCTCCTTCAGCCCATGGCTGGTGAGAGAGGGCTTGATTTGCCTCCACGATGTTGGCAGCAACCTCCTAGGGTGACGAGGTGGGCGTGGTAGATCCGCCAGCAGAGAGCCATCATGGCCGATCCGGTGAACGTTCTTAAGATGGTCAACTATATGGCGATTCCCATTGTATGTCTTCGCTGCCGTCCGGCTGCCCTGGAGGTGGTAGGCCTTACAGAGCCAGATCTTCACTAATTCACCAGTAACTTCGCGATACTACAGGTCAGCGCCGTACTTCCAGATAGCAGAGACCTCACGGCCGCCACGGAGCTGGTTATGAGCCCGGCCTTGCAAATCTCATATATCACTCGTTTTCATACGACCTGATCCAAATTGTCAATCAATTGATTCCTCACGGTTGTCAAAATGACAAAAGAAACCGGAGTACCAAAGCTCAAAGGTGCTACAAACCTTGCCATATGGCTGTTCAGGCTCGAAAAGCACATGACAGCAAAAGGCACTTGGGACGCAGTCAGATTTGTTCCGTACCGCCAAAGTACTCGACAAACGACTCCTCCACCAATCCCACGTCCTACACCGCTAAGTTACTTAGGCGTAGCTCATACTCTTTGAAGAGGACTATAGCGTGGAAATTAGACTCTTAAACGTCTTTGGCTACAAAATGGCTGCTAATGAATTAAAAATGTGAGGGACTTCACAGGCAGGGAGCTTGAAGGGCTAGAAAAGGGGGGTATAGGATGGATTAGGGAGAGACGAATCCTTAAGGAGCCCCTATGGGATTTGGAGAATATCTATATACCTAACCACGCACATGCTATGCGGGCCGGTGCCTTGGCACCGGCTGTCCAACAGGGGCCTAAAGGGCGCCCAAATGGGCCAATCAGGGAATAGTAGAGGAAACTCACATGATACCGACATTTGCTTACGTCTGTGATGGAACAGACCCGAGCAGGGGTCTTTCATGAACTTGAGCTTCCAACATTTAAGAAACAACTGACAGAATATCAATGCAAACGGAGTGACGTTTTAGAGATGTTTCGAGCGGTCCGCGTCTACGGTGTTTCGTGAACGATGGACTGACACAGAATTGTTTTCAAGATTTATCGACGTTATAGACAAGCGTAACCTAACGGATGAGCGGTTGGAACGGCTCAAGTAAGTCCTAATTCGATCTAGCGGGAATTCTGCTAAGAGTTCTTGTACGAAGATCCCTTGCACGTCAAAGGGATGAACTATCTGAGTCCCACGCTGTGAATGCACATGAGCTTAATGCGAAACTCCGGTAAACGAGACACGCTCGATATCAGGTTTATACAACGCTAACTGCTTAAATAAATATAGGCAAATCTCCCCAAGACGTTCTTCCACCCCGAGCGATGCGGCCAGGAAGAGATAATTGAGGGCGTGCAACGTATTGCTTATAGGGACTACGAGAAATTGAAGAGCATGGGCGGCAGACCTTCTCGCGAGATAAACCCCGATCCCAAGTCCCTGCCCCGCTTCTAAGTCGGATATAGATAAAATATACCATGTTTCGGACCATTGGCATAGGGAAGCGGGACGGACAGAGAGAGAGCTGAAGCGATGGCTTGAATTCCGATGGCACCAGTTCAAAATGCGGGAGAATTCTAAGAAGTTGAACAAATACCAAGAGGCCGTTCATAAGCACCGACAGGAGAAGGGAATGCCGCGCTCTGGAGAAGGCGCTTGACCGGGCGAAAAGAGAGCTAGAACCAGCAAAGGAGCGGATGATGAAAGCTAAGCGGAATGGGTCGGTAGGTGTTCCCGAAACTATCTTATCGAAGCAGGCTGATAGAGGGCTTTTAGCTTTTAAAGGGAATGCTTGTCTTCCGAGACGTGTTTAGCCATGTCACATTTTTAATTTTTAAATTCTGACCCTCTTAAAACTAAGTTAGATAGATGAAATTGGTCGTAAACGGGAAGGATAAATAATACGTATTTGTTTCCTCTACGAACTGTTGCAACCTAACCCAACCATCGTCTATACACTCCTCCTCCTCGAACATATGATCCCCTTCCCTAGCTTCGCCATGCTCGTCCTTGGCTCTGCACGGATGACATACCCCATCAACCTAAATCTTTCCCCATTCCTGCGAAAATCGATCTTCTCATGTGTGATCCTCCAAGCAGATGCCAATCGTAGATGCGAACGGCATGATGACGGGTAGCAACTGTCAATATCGTGGTGCACCGAGTGCCCGTCGCCGCAACGATTACCACTGCACCCTCTGAACCTTAGGGTTATTCCAACTTTAGGTGCGATCGAGTGATAGCCTGCATTACCGCTGCCTCGCGGAAATCTCGCTCGTTTGAAGCGTGACGGTTCACGGAGAACACGGGCAACCTATCGAAAGATATGTGCATTTCGCTGTTGTCGTAAGCGCCCGCTCCCATATTGAACGCAAGACCCATCATTAAGACCGTGTAACGGTGTGTTGGTAAGGGCGGGACATAAAGCGTCATCTTAGAACCTTGGGCGCGAGCGGCTGCTCTTGCCAAGAGTCTATTCTTTCTCCACAGAATGTCACATGCAGTACGACGTTTTGCCAAGCTGGAAATCACCGAGACGTTAGACTAAAACGGGAACCCAACTAGAAATGAGGCAGAATCAGCCCTCTACTGCCTGATACTATTGGTGCGGAACGGACCCCACCCCTCGCCGCGATTCCTCGATAACTCTACATCGTTGATAAGGGCTAGAAGGCACGGCAAAAAAGAAGTTCTTCGCATTTTACTCGACCATGGATGCCTCAGTATCTGAGCAAGATAATCAGGGAAGGACGGCAATACACTGGGCGGTCCTGAACAAACATAAAGACGCGGTTGAGGGGACCGTATCCGGTGGTCCTGCTTGTACAAGATTATTTAGGATTGGGATGAACATTCAGTGCTAATGGATCGTATATACGTAAAAGGATGGACATGCAGCAAGGCTGGCTAGTAGATACCATAATCTCGTCATGGTCCTTATGGAATTCAACCATAAGGCAGAATGGGTAGAATATGATGACATGTTCTCGACCAGCGCTCGAATTCGTTGATGAAAAAACTGATATTGGGGTTCGCAGGCTAGCGTGGTGTCGATAGTACCATTACATTAGAATGATGGCCTTTTCGCAGCGCTGAGATTTGAGAACATAAGGCAGAAGAAGAACAAGATGACAATGATGAAACGGCTTGCAGTCATTCTTCCCGTTCAGCTATGGCTACTGTGACGTATACAGACCTCACTAGCTGGTTGTACTCTAGCTACTGTTGAAAGATGACTTCCATACAATTACATAAAATTAGAAGGAACACCCTGGATGATGATAGTCTCAGAAGACAAACCCATAAAGAATCGAGTCATCTTGCTTGTGAGAGCTAAAGGGTATACAGAAGAAGCCATGACTGTTATCTTGCCGTCGTGCATGGGATTCAGTATAGATGGCGTCATGATCCTCTTCATCATATTCAGCGAATGTGATCTGAGAATTTCGTCCTCTTCTATATAGATCTTGGTATAGTCGTAGCTGTCCGCATCTGCATTTGGTGGCGAATGCTTTCTACAAAATACAGCCCAGATCGCCACTGTAGAGGGTATCTTAGGTTCTTTAGCTAATTTGCATAGCTCTTCAAATCCAAAGTTGTCCATGGCAATGACCATGCCTTCGCATTGCAAACACAGCGCTGCCTCAAACGTATACGTGGCCATGATCGTAGTAACGAGCTCGATTTCGTCGCCGATGCGGTCTAGAATTGTTTCGTTTGAAGGGCTCGATTGGCTCGAGAGGAGCAAGAAACCCAGGCTTCGAGGCGTCAGAGCGGATATTTCTGTTGGTCGTCTTGTATCGTCAATCGTTGGACCGGATGCGGTCGTCGCGTTCGTCACGGTTGTGGAGGAAGAATGGCGGAGCTCTATGCCAAATATCGCGAGCGAACAGCTTCGGGGACGGTTGTCATAAGCGCGTTCAAAGTATGGCCATTTCCGAGTGCACTTCTCTTTTACTAAGAGACAGACTTGCTTTCCGATTCCCACAATCTAAATGGCGGCAAAAATAAGCCATCCCACTCAGGAATATAAGGTGGAGATTTAGCAGCGGTTGGCTTTTGATGCCGACTCCCATTAGCAAAAGGAGATCCCAGATTGGGTAAGGGTGCGGTGACCGTTTCTGCGCTCTCGTAATCTGGCCGCATCCAGGACAGTGTATCTGGCATGTCTAGTTCTATAGCTGGCTCCTTTTCACATATCGCTGGTACGTTTGTGTGGGGAACTACCTTGCTTGCGCCTTCGCACTGGTATCCATGCTCTTCCAATGTTGCTCTTAAAAGGAGTTCAAGTTGTTCCAAATGCAGCATAACACATAATTGTAGCGCATTTGAAGGATTTGTGTAATGCCCCCAGGACGCCCTCGGCCCAGCCATAACGTGATTGTAGAGATCGGCTTTGTATTCCTTGCGTTGTTTGAAGTTAGACCAATCTGTTTCGGCTTCTCTGCAAATGTGGTCTGCGTTAACCCATAGATCCCGTAGCCGAATGGACAGAATGCCTTTTCTGACGTCGATTGAGCAAATCTTCTCGAAATACCTTGATATCAGGTCCAACTTGTCATCCTTTTCATTCAACGGTGCTGCCGCCTTTCGACCGTACTTAAGGAGGGGTCCTAATGCGTTGCTCACGTCCAGAACTTCGGAGAGACGCTTACCGACGTGATAGCAGACCCAGAACTGATTATGGAGTATTCCCTCAATTGTATCCTGACGTAGTTGCCATCTCGCATATCGTCGGAGTGTATCATATATGGGCCGTAGGTCATTAACATTCTTGCCTGCTAGTAGCAAAATCTGAGTTGCATTAAGCCAGCAGTCAGATTTCCGCATCTGCACTGCTCTCCCTTCCACGTTCATCGTAATATAGCCAGGGGGTTCTTCTTGGAGGTTGGAAGCTACGACGTGGGATCTCTGTTGGCGTTTCGATAATATCTCAGGGGTTGTGTGTGTTGATTGGGAACTGGATGAGAGAACGCTAGGCCATTCGATACGTTGACGCTTCGAATGCCTTTCATCGGAGCCATTGCCTGTGCCGATTTCAACTTCCTGCTGGCTTCCTTCGTCTTCCTTTGACCTGTACACTGCATCGCCGGGAGGATCCCAGATCTGTGTCAGCGTCTTAAAATACTCGCCAGGCTGCCGGACAGACTTGAGTGTGCTTAGCGTGGGGAAGTCGAACGATGTTCCCGCCTCCTTCAGATCTCCTCCGTCTCCGCCAGGCTGCCAGTCAGACTTGAGCAGGCTAAGCGTGGGGAGGTTAATCTGTGTCTCCGCCTCCTCAGCAGCCATCTGCTGACCACCATATCCGGCAGCCCGGAAAGCTTCCATGATAGCAGACGAGGACATTTTTTCCGTAGGCGTTCCGAGGTCAGTTTCCAAATTCTGCGCCAGAATGTTTGCCTCGCGGAGTTTGGCTGACTCTTTTAGACACTCGCTTGCTGATAGCCTTTCGTGAGGATCCATCTTTAGCATGCCGGACCTGAGAAAGTCCATCAAGTCGTCTGACTCCCAATCGTCAATCTCCCGAGCAAGTTCCGGATACCAGCGTTCAGGATCGAATTCGTTCTCTACCTCTGGGAGGCGGCGGTATAGGAATTGAAACACGATAAGACCCAGCGACCATATATCTACCTTAGTATTGTAAGGGCGGTTCTGCCAAATTTCCGGGGCAGTGTAGATATATGTGCCGCAGCGAGTCTTTAAGAATGACCTATCCTTAGCTACCCCAAAATCGGCAATCTTAATGCTAAAATTGAGCGGGCCTCGGCATTGAACCAGAATGTTTTCTGGTTTGAGATCGCGATGTACAATATTACGAGAGTGCAGGTAATCAAGAGCATCAAGTCCCTGGAAAAGAAGTGTAACGCCCTCCCATACAGTGATATTATTCTGGTTTGCTAGGTTTCCAAGAGGTAGGTATTCCATTATTAGGCGAGGCCATCTATGTTCGACGTCGTGATCCTCAAACTTTATAATATGGTCCTAAGAACCAGTTAACGAATCGTCCTCTACTAAAGCGAGATGACTCTTACGTGCGAAATCTTGCGTAAAATCGCAACTTCCCTATCCCACTCTTTCCGATATTTATTCCGCATAAGCGTTTTAGCAGCATACCATTTACCAGTGCTCACATTTACAGCCCGGTAGACAATTGCAAATGCACCGCTTCCAATCTCTTCACGATCGATCCAGATCGGACGCTGTTTCGAATGCTGTTTTGGAGAGTGCGATTCCGTTTGGCCTGCAGTAGTCTTCTGGCTATCGATGTTAAGACCGAATGGGATCGCCGTTCCCATTTCGTTTAAATATGCCTTCCTCAACTTTCTATATTGTTCCTTGCAGGACTCAGTTTTGGGCTCCTCAACCTCCACCGAGAACTCAATAACGGGGGCGTTAGGGAAGGAAGGAATGTCTTCCCCGATTATGACCCTTTTGTCCTTGATCTCAGGGAAGAGGATCCATGGGAAGTCGTTCGATTTGTCCCGTGGTTCGTTCCGTTTTCGGTCCTGTGGGTTACTTCGTTTATCCTCTCTTGCCTGGCCACCGTAGCTGACTGCCGTTCCCAATGCGGACGAATCTATCAACACGAGCCGGCCTTGACCGTCGAACGTGATCCTGAAATGCGAGTTGCTTATGCCATCCTTGAAACTTCCAAGTATGACATCGCAGGTTTTTGGGTTGCTGCCGAATACGAATCCTTGCTTGATATTTTTCGGCCTTTGATCGAACGTAAAGCGCAGTTGATGGCCAAAATCGTCCCTGATACCGCCCTTCCCCTCCGCATTCCATGTCTCCAGCCCCCCTTCGTCGTCCTCATATCCGGTATTCGTCGCCGGCGTTGACCCTCGGCTGGTAGCTACAACTATCTCGAGAGGAGGTGGAGGTACGTAATATCTCTCGTTGTCCGGATGCTGAAATACTCTCTGGGCGTAATCACTGATTGCCCTCAGTGTGAAAATAAGGTTTAGATCTTCTTTCATTTTAACAGAATATATTTGGGAAGTTTAAATTAGAAGCTTCCTCAACTTTTGGCGAGAGAATGAAAGGCGCGGAGGATTTTACATTCAAGCTGGGGCATAGGGTCAGGCGCCATAATAGGTGCTATCTATAGGAGCAGCCACCTGAGTTGGCCATGCACGGCATGTCGAGGGGCAGGCGCTTGCGATGCGAACGATTGGCAACGAAGAGAGGGCTGGGGGAGAGGCCCGAGCGTCCAGAATCCGGGGGGAAAGATTAGCGCCCCCCGGACACGGAGGAATGGAACTCCGAACCATGTGATCACGCTGCTTCGTGTTTCGCTAGCGAAAAGTCTGAGCGTTCCTACCTCCCTCATCCACTTCACATCCTCCCTAACTGCTCAACACATCCCACTCGCTCAATATGCCACTAATTCTAGCCGAGGAGCTGGACACTTTGACTGTCCAAGGCATTCAAGAATGGGATCAGCGAGCAGGCGATGGAACCCGCATGTAAGTGGGGGAATTGCGCCTTATTTGGCACATAGCTAACGCAGCATCGTCTTTCAAGATTTATCGACGTTATAGATAAGCATAATCTAACGGATGAGCGGCTGGAACGGCTGAAGTGAGTTCTACTGTAATCTTACGAGGTTTCCGCTGATAGTTCTTGCGAAGATGCCTTGTGCGTCAACGGGATGAGTCCCACGCTGTAAATGCGGATGAGCTTAATGCGAAACTCCGGTAATTGAGACGTACGTTCGATGTCAGGCTTATACAACACTAACTGCTCAAATTAATACAGGCAAATCTCCCCAAGACGTTCTCCCACCCCGAGCGATACCGCCAGTACCCCTATAACTACTATTGGAGGCGTTGAATTTACATGGGAGGAGCTTACAGAGCTGAAGCGGATTAGTGCCTATGAGAAATATCAAGAATTGAAGAACATGGGGGGGAGGCCTTCTCGCGAGATAAACCCCGACCCCGGTCCTTGTCCTCCTTGGAAATCGGAAAGAGATAAAGAATACCATGTTTCCGATCACTGGGGTGGGGAAAACGGACGGATGGGGGATGAAACCACCCGATGGCTGGACTTCCGGTGGTACCAGTTCAAAATGCGGGAGGATCCGGAAAGGTTCGATAAATACAAGGCGGCCGTCCATAAGCACCGACAGGAGAAGGGAATTGATTGGGCTGTGGAGCTGCAGCTGGACCGGCAGACGAAGTTGGACGAATGGAGGGAATACTACATCTACGAGCATCGGAAACGCCACGCTCTGGAGAAGAAGCTTGACCGGGCGAAAAGAGAGCTGGAACCGGCAAAGGAGAGAATGATGGAAGCTAAGCGGAATGGGTCAGTAGGGGTTCCCGAAACTGTCTTATTGGAGCGGGCTGCAGATATGGTAATGTATAGAGAAAAGATATCACAGGCACAAAAAGAAGTGGAAATGGCGCAGAAGAGATTGGTAGTGTTGAGGATAGAAGAGTCATTCTCGGCTGCTCAAAGGGACATGCTAATTATGCAGGCGGAAGAGGATCTCGAATCGGCACAAAAGAGATTAGAAGCAGAGAAGTCAGATGAATTAGAGCAACTAAACAAGGAAGCTCAAAGAGAAAACGCGCGAGAACACCTAGCGATTGCTCAGGGGAAAGTGAATGGGGCCAATACCCGTCTGGAACAGCTGGATACCCTCCTTGAGTGGATCGTCGGACAGTTTGCAAAAATAACTACGGAATATGCATCGTCCAGTTGGGGGAGCCAACACAACCGCGAACTACTGGAAGGATGGGAGAGATATTACGTCTACATGCGCAAGAGGCTGCAAGAGGAGCAAGATAGAGTCGCTAAGCGCGTACAAGAAGGGGTGAAGGAATGGCCGCGAGAATCCGAGCATTATTGGATTCAGTCGCAGAAGGAGTTGGTGGAACGAAAAGAGGAACGGTTGAAGAATCTATGGGCATGGGTTGAGCGGGAGTTTCCAGAAATTGCTGCAAAATATGCACCATTCAGTCAGGACAGTCAATCCAATGACGATCACCAGGGCAAGGCCGACCCACCATATTCGAAGCCGTCACCAAATGAACTAGCGCGCAAGGCTTCTCGGTCAGATGTGGGGAAGAACACTTGGCGCAAAAGGGGATCTGCCAAGGAGCGGTCACCGCTCAGTCAGGTCCAACCCTCGAAAGTATCCAAGCCCAGCCGGAGGGGAAGACCCCCACTCAATCAGAAGCGGAGTACCACTCGAGATAGAGTGTGGCTGCCTAAGGGTCATACGAATGATACAAGGCAAATAAAAGGACGGGAACCACCTAAGGTAGCCGTGCGCAGGAGCAAACGGATATCTCAACGAATGTTCGACCCTGCGCCTCCGTGTCCAACAGAGAAATCTTCTCAGCGCCGTCCAGAGGGTACTCTACGCAGAAGTACGCGCATATTGGACAGTACGAAGAAGATACATACGCCGGGACCCAATCCAGACGTCAAGTCTGCTCGGTCGAGCACAACGGCCAGACGAAAATCAACACGACGCACCACGGTCCACACAAACACCGCGTACTCTGGGAAACCACAAGGAATCTCGAAGACAAGGCATTGGAAAGCTACATCTAAGAAGGGGGAAATTGTTTAACACTATACGCCTCTCAAACACGCTTGCAACAATCAATCCGCCAGCTGTGATTTAGCAAAGAAGCCGGATAACTAGTCGGTCGGCGGGTTAAAAGTTTCGCAATACCATTCCCAAGGTACTCCCGACTGTGATATTCGGGCTGAGACCCTAAATGTTCTGCTGTAAGGCATTACATGACGCTATACGACGTGCCTCCCTGGGGAACGCGGAAACGCATCATCAGAGTCGTAATATAAACTTGAATTTGGAATGCTGGACATGGCTTGCTCCTTGCCAGTTTGCCTTCCAGAGCAGCCAGGCGCGATGGTCTCAGGACTTATTTTCTGTGGTTGGATCTAGTGTTAAAGTGAGCATATACCCCTGGGTCAATTAGGTATTGCAAAAACTTACGATTGGTTTGTCTCAGACTTCCTCGAGAATGGGTGCTCGTACTTTACTCGAGGCAGAAGGAGAAGCGGAAATACAATCAAAGATTCCGAGTAGTCAGTACTTTCCTGTTTGAATGAATGAGCGAAACACTTTGGTTCTAGCTACGAAGTGATGGCGCTATCAAGACCACTGCACTTTGCTTCGAGTAAACTAGCGTCATCCAACCGTTGATGTTTCCGATATACTCTGGCGAGCGCAAACCCCGCTCCTCTCGCTAGATATTTCCAGGCACCATCGTTAGGGGACCGGGCTAGCCGTCCACTGATAGCAGTCCACGCAGCCAGATAGACTGCAATAGCGTCCTCGGGTCTTCCAGCGCTTTCGTATAATTCACTGAGTTGCGCTGTCCATGCCCTGTACCCCTTGGACTCGGGCTGAAGATGACGCCAGACTTCTTCGGTGACTGTTAGGGCTTCGAGATGCTGGTTCGCTCTTTGGTGCATTCGGATCGACTGGCGCGACCAAGCGACATATTGTGCCGTCCGTGGATCGAGCAAACTCCTGACTCGCTGGTGGAATTTGATGGCTTCTTGGTCGTTCCCCCTGAGCTGGTATTCGGAGACAATGGATCGTGCCCAGTCCATGGCAACTTCACTTCCAGGGCCGATGCCTTTTCTGTAACGTTCCCAGCAATCAAGCTGCAGCCGTAGTATGCGCTCAGAATCTCCAGTGCTTCGGTAGGTGGCAACAAGCTGTTTCGCCCAGATGCTATGCTCAGACGACCGCAGACTGAGATGCTTTAGAAAATTTTCCTGGAGCTCTACCGCTTCCGATACATGTTTGGTAGTCATACACATGCGGATGACAGCTCTGGTAAAAGTACAAGTTTCTGATTGAAAACTTTGAGACGATGCTAGGATGAGACGCATTGTCCGCTTTGCAAATCTGAGAGCATCGTCTTCGAGCTCCGCTTTGAGATAGCAAGCGAGGAGCGCCGTTGCCCATTTCGAGGGCAGATTAGCTGGAAGTAGGCGCTCGAGTTTCGGAATCCAACCCTTACAAATGAGCAAGTGGATCAGCTAGAGGTCTTCATCTGCTCCTCACGCACTGGCAGATTAATGAGCTATCTCCAACTTGCTAGTGGGCCTTTTTCTGACTGGTAAGTTGGTGAATACGTCATTCGCAACGCTCTTCGAAAACGAGGCTACTCGCGTCATGTAGCTAGAGCCAAGCCACCTCTTTCGCCTGAGAACCGACGAATACGCTTACAATGGGCACAAAATCACGTCAACTGGACGCGGGAGCAATGGTGTTTAATTCTTTGGAGCGACGAAACATGGGTAACAGGTGGAAGGCACATAAAGCAGTAGGTTACAAGACGCGCTGGAGAGGAACTGGTTGATACCTGTGTGGTGGATAAGATTAGAAAGAAGCGTGGGAGAGTGTATTCGGACGCGTCAATCAGTATTTCGGTGCCGTGGAGACGAATGAGCATGGCGCTCTCCACCTTCACGGCTTCACGGAAACATGAATTTGAGTTCTGTCTTCGATGGTGCTGGGAAGGAGGACCAGGTGTCGTATCGGGAGCGGATTTTCGAATACGTGGATATGTCCACGTGTAGAATTACGTGTTAAATATTTGCCACTTGAGTCTGGCTAGAGGCAGACGAACGCCTAGACGCTGATACAGATTTTCCTATCCATGAGCAATCATTAATCAGCACTCGAAAGTGGTTCGAACGCGTTTGGGACGCGGTACGGGTTGCCCATAAATTATATGAAGACACCCAAACTCATCCTCCACTCGTACTTCCCGACCCCGAAACACGCGATGACCCGGATATCACTGACAACGACTCGCAAGTCAAAATCAGTGGACCCTCACGAAGTCCAGTCACGACTCAGCAGCCTCATTTTTTCTATTATTCGTTATGAGGGAGAAGATAGTCCCCTTAGGATTGACTGTGGCGTTTATTATCACTCGACTCGGATCCTACTCTCCCTCCTCGCACCTTTTGCGCCGTCGTTTGCAGAAGAATGTTGGTTGGCGTTACGCTACGGACAAGATCAGTGGCGCGACCGGGAGAGCTGTGAAGAAGAGAAAAGCGATGCAGAGAGCGCTTTCGCTTACAATGAAAAGCTAATCTGTGAAGATCTCATGGAACACGGATACCAAGACGAAGCGATCCTTGTACCTTATCGTCGATCTTTGCTCAACCGTTCCCTGTTCCTGAATCTTCTGAGGTTATTGAGCGCTCAGCTGAAAGAGAAGCCAAGAACGACAGGCGCCGATGGAAGGATTCTCTCACTGATAAGATATCCTGGCAAAACTAAAAATCGTTTACGGCTGTATTCCAAAAGAGGTACCCGCTGAGCCTCAGCTTCCTCGGATGCTGCCTACCTTATGTCTGTTTCAGACATCAGCAGCATAGCACACCGCCTTCGGCCGTCCGTGTCACGTCGATTGCCCTGCTTTCCGCGGCCCCCCTTTACGCTCCCCGTTGCTGGCGACTGTGCCTTTGGCTCTTGCGGCCTCTGTTACAGCCGCTTGCAAAACCGGCTTCACTATGACGATGCTAAAGGTACGATACGTTTCGCGTAGTATCGCTTTCCACCGGCTATATGTATTTGTATCCATCTATGATGGGGGGTATAAGTCATATATGATAGGAAGGAATCTGAGTTCCGGAACGCTCAATTTTCGAGAGATCCTATCGTGTGCACGAACCATCGACGTCCTGCTGCGCCGATCTCGTTGATACAAATGCACACCGCCATTTTGAGTATCTGGATCTCTTCGGAGAGTGATGACAGTATATCAAGGCTGTATTACATTTGCATTACCCGTCAGCCATTTATGCACTGTCCTTTTCTATTTCTTCTGCCCTCGATTGTCCCTATTTCTTCTCGCTCTTAGATATTCCGCATTCATAGGGTATGAGGCAGTGACGTACAGAGGCTACCTATTTCATTGTCATGACTACATGCTTTCTTCGCGCCTTGGTATTCTACAGCAATAAACCAGCCTATTATTTCATATAGTTTCAAGAAAGAATATAGTCATTCATAGGACTTGGCTTTTTCCTATAGGAAACCTTGGGCACCAACAGAATAATGATCAACGACCTCTTGCTTCAAATTTTCTTTACCCTCATGATAATATAACCAAATCATCGTCCTCGGGGCCAACTTCAGTTCCACCCAAAGTCTCATAACCTAAGCCCGGTACATCCAAACAAGCCTCACCTGGACCACTTTCCACCGAGCCGGTTTGGTGCGGTCGTGAGGAACACAGTCTTCAAGATACAGCTACTGAGAGAGGTATCCTCGCCCTTCCTCGAAATATTGCCGTTTCTGGCGGTAGGTCGATTTTAAAGTTGAATTACTACTCCCTTGATAGCTTCGTTCTGCTCTGATAAAGGCGTTAAAATGGACCCTTAAATCTCTAGAAAGACTAATATACATGCCCATATTAGGGTCCATTAGGCGATCTGATTGCTTTTTATCGCTCTCAACGCAAACTTTTGCCGTAGTCTCTTCTTTAATTTCTCATCACCACAGAGTGCTAAAACATCCTGAAAGGATTTCTTGTGATTGCCCCCTGATTGCTTGCTAAGGCCCTCAACATGCGTGAGGTAGTGCCTCTCGCATTCGTCCTTCCTTCTAAAACGCTTGAAGCAAATATTACATAAATAGGGCTTTTTATCCGAATGAGTGCCCTCATGTCGCTTCAAACCCCCCTCGCTCGCGAAACTGCGTGTACAATTACTACACTTATGCCGACGAGTTGTTTCCGCGGAGTCATCTACAAATGGCACTCCCTTGATACGCACAGGCTCTTCGATGTCGATGGATACCTTCTGTGGACTTTGTGGAAAAGGTGAGCTGCAACTCTCGTATGTCCTAAAGTTACCGTTGAAGTCGCCTGAGTTTATTGGCGCATCTTCTCTACTCACATCCGGCATTGGGTCTGACATCATGGTTTCTGAAAGCATGTCCTGTGGTATTTCTAATTGCTGTTCCGTACATGAAGCTCCTATGCTGAGAAAGCTCAGCGGCACTCTAAGTGTGCGACTGTGTATATCCGACGACGCTGTGTTTGACAGGGTATACAAGGAGCCGGACTCTATAGTTTTCACCATGATTTGGTGGTCAGGAGCATGTAATGCCAAATCGAAATCCCTAGCTGCTGGGAGGGTCTGGTATAGGGGTGATTTTGACAATGCCAGAGAGTCGCTGGTTAGGTAGCCCATTTCGATGCTGCGGAATATGTGTATCCCTTTATTCTGGAACCGGGTGGCGCTGGCCATGAATTTATCTGAATGCGAGCTGCTTGTAGTCATGTCCATAACGACACCGTCCAGGTATGGGAATGTGGCGGGTGATTCCGGGCAGGCCGGAGTTGGTCGTTCTCTGGCTTCGTCATAAACTTCAATCTCTGCTGCCACCCCTTCAGCTGTAAACTCCAGTTCCGCTACGGCCTTTGACATGATCGGCAGCTCCGGAGTGGCGCTGGTGAGTATGGAGTGGTATGGTTCGTATGTTACATTATGCGAGAATGGTGGCGGAGAGATGGATAGTTGCCGCGTATATTGATGCGAAAACATGTCGCCCTCTTCATGGAGCGGTACGTTGCTCGGGACCTCAGGCGTACGACGGCTGTATTCAGAATCTGGCTCCGAAGCTGAAGAAGGGAATTTCTGGCAAGGCGAGTTGCTTGGTTGTTGAAGCCCTGCATGCATACGCTCTGGTGAAGCGGAACTAGATGTAGCCCTGCATTCAAGACCTTTGGTCTGCGCTACGTTTAGTATGCAGTTCAGAGCTTCACGAGCAGTCATGGCACTCACAGTAGTTACGCTGAGTGTTGGCGTGTCGGCACATGGTGATGACATGAGTGGTGATGATATATGGTGAAGGGAACTGCATACAAATACTGAACGAAGTCGAGGGAACTTATGGCGTCGGGCCAGACATGGAGCGGTCCTTTGTAGCGACCATCCAACTTTTCTTCGCTTTGCCATTTCCTCTCCTGGATATTCTGTGGGGTACTGACGCGCAGGAAGCTGCCTGTTTCATTGTTTCACACCTTAGCATTACAGCAAATGAGGTGGACGGACTCATATAGTTTCAAGGATACGACCATCCACAAAATCCACTGAACCACAGCCTTGCCGGTCTTGCGTTATACATCTCTTTTGGGCGAATATTATCCATCCATTTGAAGGACACGGACTGTCGATAAAACAATGACTAATGACGGACAAGGACCTAAGTTTACAGGGCGCACGACGGATAAAGATGGCGCGAGACATTGCCCAGAAAACTATATCAATTCATTTCTACCAATCGATCTAGTTTGACGCTAATACACCGGATTTTATTATGGATTCCGTGAATGGCCTCATCCTTACCTAGCCCTCGTTAACTGGCTCAGCGTCCTTTTATCAAATCGTCCGAGCGTCACAAAATGCTTTTGCTATGACTCTTAAACTTTAAACAGTTTTTAGTATAGACGATAATTCTCCCCTTCTACTATCCAACCTACTCGTATAGTCTGTCTTCGTGATGGAGACACACACTGGCTGTGTCCGCACGAAAGCGCCAGTGACCGTAAACTCGTGATCGCGTTGCAAGGGTGAATGTGCCAATGCCGAAGAAATAGTGGTCCGAAAAAGCATTGGGGCAAGTACGTGAGGCGGTGAATCCTCTAAAGCTTGAAACCCAGCCTCTCATTCGCGAGGGAATATTTCAATCCAAAGAGTCATAGGAGGCGGCCTGGCCACATGCTAACTCATTGTTTCAGGCTCATCCTCATCCGCACAGGCTGCTTGCCATCGAGCCCAGTCCCGCTCATCACGACTCTTCTCCTGCCAGCATGTCCGAATACCTGCAAAAGAAGGAGCCCAGCGAGTAACCCGCACTATGACCATGCGATCGGGATGATTGAGGATGGAAGTGTTGGCATTAAAGCATCGATGTGCACCGCGAGCAGCATTGGAGATCCGGTATTCACGGCAAGGGAGAGCGTGATCCTTTAGGTCGTTCCAGGCAGGTTGAAAGGTAGTTTCAGAATACCAGTCCCAGGTACCAATGCGAGCGACCGGGCCGGTAGGCTGCGCAGCCGGAAGGGAGAATGAAGGAGTGGTGCGGATGCGAGTGACGCAGAAGAAGAGATGATTGCCAGGTTGAGAAGTATCCACCCGAGCCCAAATATTGAAGGCAAGGCTGGAACGAGTGAGACCATCTTCGGAAGGATCCATGATGTGGTTGTTCCAGCCGGTAGCAATGAGTATGGCACTCGGAGGACCCGCGGGAAAATCAGGCTTGTCCCATTCTTTGCCAGGAGCGATAGTAGAGGTAAGGTCGCGCTCAGGAAGAGAAGTAGCCCAAGCAGGAAAGGAAGTAGAAGCCATAGTGAGGTGAAGTAGAAGTGAGGATCAACACTCAAGAAGCTTGAAGTTGAAGTAAAGTCAACGGAGGCAGCAATAACAGAGGCAGGCCGAAGAAGAGGAGGCTTCTAAAGTGTTGCAGGTTTAAGTATCCAATCCAGTTGCAAAAGACGGTGAAGGAGTGACGACATATGGACGGGCACCGGCATAAGACGAAGTTGGCCAGCCGTCTGGTCAGATTAATGTAATCGCTCATTTAGAAGAGCACGAATGGGACCACGACGCTTGGAGAGTTAGACACCTGGATGCACCACAGTGTCAAGTCTTTACAGGGCCCCACGATGGCTCGGAGACACTCTTCCCGCCGCTCCGGCTCTCCTCCCAGAGAGTGAAAGCAAATACCTGAAAACGGATAACCGCATGGTGACAGCTCGCGCACAAACCTCCCAAGGCAAACGAAACTTCAAATTAGATCATCTTCTACCTCGCCCTCCCACCACCTTCCACCACCGACTTCACAACATGTCGCTGAAGCCATCCCACCTCCAGCAGAATCCAGTGGGAAACACTCCAGCTGTGTGTCTCACACAGTCCCTTCCACCGGACCAGGATGCTTCAATACTTCTTCTCGGGTGTGGCGATATCCGCAATGTACTCTTCACCATCTACGCAGGCATCGGGTTAGGTAAGACTTCTTCAAATCCACATCCCGTTTTACAGTCATATGGCTGACTGCTTAAGAAGGCGATCGCAAACTCGACTTCACGTGCTGTGACCTCTGGAATATCTACTATCACGTCCTTCTTGATGCGGAATCCTTATCATACCTCCAAGCGCAGGCAAAGAAGCCGGTAGCCAATGCTGACTCTATTGATGAATGGCACAACGGCCCCTACGGTAGCCTAATCCGATTCTGCGACACGACTACCTTCGCCAAGGTGGTCAAGCTATAGAAGTTCTATGCTATCGGCTCGTCGGGAACCGACAAGTCAAAGTTCAAGGATCAACAAGACCTCCTCAAACGCCAATGGAAGTCAGCAAAGAACATTCAAGACGCGAAAATTGGAAATAGGGTCCTGCTAGCAAGCTGAAGCTTTTCAATCCTATGATTGGGTGCCTCCGTAGCGGCCTCCTTGTACATTACGGCACCAATCCACTACTTGGGTTTCATCTAGCTACCGTTTACGCACAACTCTCAGCGGAGTCGCCTCTGAAGCATCCGGACTCGAGCCAAGGCGAGTCGAAGTCTTTTAGTAAATCCATGAAGGCAGCTCAGCACCAGTTCTTCGCATGGGCTGATGCATGCCGGAAAGCTTGTCGTCAAGTCACCATTCGTTTTGTCAACTCGGAGGCCATCACTTTCTGTCATGTCCTACAGCATCATAGAACTCATGGCAAGAGCGACGATTCGAACTGGTATCGAAGCCAATGGGAGTATAATCCGTTGATTCTTGATTCGCTCGATTATACCGCGGGTGGGAGTGCGCCGATTTGTTTTGACGTTATCGACACGTCGAACTTGATGGACCACCTCGGTAGCATCAATGTCTTAGCCGCTGCAGCCCCACTACTTGCTACGAAACCTTCCTCAGTACTTCGAACCGAGATGTTGATACCACGAGAGACAACTGTCACCAACTCTGCGAAGACGCTTCTATGTGGCGACCTCCCCACCCTTGCTCTGCTTCTCGGCCTGAAGCCAATTCAATACTGGACGAATGCTACTGCAACTTGGAATATGAACGAATCTCTACTTAACAAAACGTCGAGGGAATACGAGATTGGCAGGCTCATGTCTCGGCATATCATCCTATGGAAGCCGGTAGCGACCTCGATGATTCGATACGACGTTCAACCTTTGGCAAAACTAGTCTTTGGAACCTATCTTGAGATGTTCCAGGACGAGAGTTGGGCCCGGCGAACGCTCAGCATGGATCTGCAATCTCAAGCTCAAAAGATCAGACAGTTTGATGTGTACACGGGCCAGTCTTTCTACTATACTTCGTGCTATTCAGACTTCTGACGTCGTGGACTGGCCCCAATTCATCCATGCCTTTATTGAGATGGTATTGAATGACCAAACTCTGAATATGGGTGCCCATTACAAATTCTTGGACTTTGTGGATTGGAGAAGTACCCTTGGTGGCACTCAACGTCCTACCGTCAAGAGTTGACCAAGGGCCCGTTCCGATATTGGAAGAATATTCCCTCCGTTGTGTGTGTGACACTAGCTGTTCCTCACGAAGCTATAGCAATTTTCAAAGACTTTACCCGGGGGTATGGAACGCCGGTATGCCACATGCTACTGCAATCCTCAATCACCCCAAAGCAGAATATCTTCCCAGACATTCAAGTCGACTTTGGAACCATCACCATCTCCGGAAAGCCATTTACAGATGACTTTGTCGTTCATGTCGAACAGGACCACGATGGATGGGACGGAAGGACACCTTTGGTAATCTCCGCAATAGTGTCTACTTGTTTTCTTGTGGAATATGGTGACACTTCATGTGGCGTTTCCCTCGCTGTAAAGAACACCCCAGCAAATGTAGCCCTTCTAGCCTCTAAGCTAGGAATCATGCTCAATCTACACAAGTCAGCCGTGGGTCGGGATGATGTTTTCATCTCCCGGTATCGACCGAACATGTCTGGTCACATGTCCGTTGGATGTGCCCCAGCGGTTCAGCCAGAATCCAGTAAGTCTTGTTACGACGAATATTCTTTTCGTGTAAAATGTACGTCAAGCATCACTAACCAAGTATCTAGCCGCCCATGCTAATATTCGCGTACAACCTTTCTTCACAACCGGTGGCGATAGAGTTACGACACTCCAATTCCACTACGATATCACGTCTAACGATGTCAAGGAACTCCTGAAGAGCGGTGCCTCCGTTAAGTTTGAACTTCCTAACCCTTTTCTGCTCGTTGCCGATATTGGCTCCGGACGTTTCTGCGAGGATTTAGAGCTTCCGCTCCCATTGAATAGTGATCGTGGAAAGGGAAGGATTGCGCGAAACTCGACCAGACATGGTATTCCCCACCCGTATTAACCACCTCCCATTGAATAGTGATCGTGGAAAGGGAAGGATTGCGCGAAACTCGACCAGACATGGTATTCCCCACCCGTATTAACCACAGGTAAGTTGATGCCTCGGCAATTCCGCCATATAAGCTAACTTTCTCAGTTCCGGTATTGCGCTTGATCACCTTCACTATGTCGCTCCGAATGTGCTTCCGATGATGCATATTAGAAAGATCAAGGGAGATAGTCACTGGCTAGCCTTGCATACGTCGCCTCCTTCCACCATGTCCGTATTAGAACGTTTAGAGTACGAGAAGTCCAAGTCATCGCCCAGGACTGGCCGTGTTGGATTCAAAGACTCCATGTTCTCTATCACCATGCACGTCACTGGACTAAAGAACTGTCGCAAGTCAGCAATTTTCGGTCTCGATCATCCATCTTCTGGAGTCGTCAACGTCATCCTGTTTGTCGATGCACTGCGAATGGATCTCTCCAATCAGACTGTCTTCTTAGACGCTGCAGCAATTCCTTTGGATCATGACATGCTCCGTGACAGCCAACAACACATTCTGAAGGTCCAGGAGCGAGGTGACATGGTGCTCGTCAAGGTCAATGAAGTTGAGCTTCTTCTTTGAAGGCATCTTCTTCCCGCCTTCGCCGAGCGCTGTCGCGAGTGGAAGCACAAGTCGACTTGCGAATGGAATACCAAGGACATTTCTACCGAGTTTGGCAAGCGCTTCATGTGCAGCTGTGGAATGGGTGTCTTTCTGAAAGGATATCTGAATGATGTGAAGGAGTGGCAGAATCTCGCCAAGCACTCTACTCATATCGCAATCCCGATTTTCTTCGCCTCTCCGATGAGCAAACATGATGCGCCGTCCTCTTCCATTCCACCATCATTCTCTCAACCTGGAATGGCCCAGACATCTCGCCAACAATCTTCCCCCGGCGCACGTTTGCAGGAAGTGGTAGCAGGAAGGGCACTTGTTTCGAATGCGGTGCAGCGAAAACTAAGGACAAGAAGACTCTTTTAACGTGTTGTAGCGGCAAGTTTGCAGCGTACTGCTTTCCCGAATGTCAGAAGAAGAACTGGAAGAAGGAGCACAAGGCTATGTGCAAACAGCTTGGCGACCTGAATGGTCTCTCTCCTTAGCGGGTTCTGTGCGTATGCTTCTGTGAGTGCTTTTGTTAGCTACTCTCGAGCTTCATGATGGACGATGCGGGCATGTTTATTTCGGTATGATGATGGCACTGCTCATAGATAGCATGGGAATGGTCGCTTCGACGGCGTCTCAATGGTTTGATAGCCGCAAAGCTGGATGAGCAAGACAGAACATAAACCACACAGCTTGCATGGTTGATGCAATGTGAAGTTTGAGGCAAAACCAAGCAATAGCATTCAGTCAGACTTCGCCACTTGATTTGTAGTTGAGCAAAAGCTCATCGCCAGGTTGTTCAATACACTCGCATCCACCATGAAGTTGAGAGCCTTTCACAGCGGGATTACCAATCGGCTCTGCGATGCTAGGTTTGGCCCATAGAATAGCTGGAGTCATTCTCCTTCAAATTTCCCATCGAAATGGCAAATATATGGATTCATTCACCGGAACATAGAGCGTTTACTTCTGCATGAAACAACAGAACTATGTTTGTACTGCAGGAGAGCTCAATCATGCACATACCTTTAGGAGACTGGCACCTTAGAATCCAACCTGCTGAACCATCCATCCGGGTTGAGGAATGATAGTCTATGAACGGAGCGAGGGCAAGGCTTTGAGAATCGAAGAGGTTTATGGAAAGTTTGAATGAATAGGCTGTTGTGAGTGTCGATTGTATGCTAGTGAAACCCATGCATGGTCGTCCAGTACGCACACTAGAACGCGGTATATTCGTTAGGAAATGTAGTGTCGAATCTAATGGATCAAGGGGCTTATCCGTAACGTTGAAGTGAATATCAAGCTCGGGAAGTTGAGGGGATGGTGTAGGCGAATCAATTGTGCTGGCTGAATTTAATGTTCCATGCTTGAACATAAAAATATTACTGATTGGCTATGCACTTAGAGTGAAGCTGCAGTTACGGAGGCTTTCCAAGTCGCCTGGCGTCCTTTATTCTACGCATATGAGTCATTGTCTTCCTATTAGCATGTGTCTATTAAGTGGATGGATAAGGCTGAGGGGAAAAATATAAACAGTGAACGGCACATGCCACCTTGGCACTGTCTGACCGCTAAGCCAATGATTCATGGAGACAAGGATATTCTTTTCTAATCCAGTGTGACGACAAAAATGGGGCAAGGGACGCCTTCCACTAACAGTCCAATGCTGATTGGTACTGCAAGGGGCGGCCGAATGCATCGCCGGGAGCGCGAGACGGACGCGATGAGAGGCTGGGAAGGGCGGCACTAGGACAATCATGCGCATAGAGCAAATTTGATCATCACATTCCTAAAGGAGGGGAATTTACAGATGTTGCAGGAAGCCTGGGAATATCTCAATAGAACCTTTCTATCCCTAGACTCATTGGATTTCGACCAGTGAATACTCCCATGGGAACTGAGATGTACTTCGCGGCTGAAACCCGAAATTCGCCTAGCTCAAGCTATCTTCCATAGGATTGGATGCCAGTGTTTTCTGGCAATTGTTCGGTATGCTTGCAACGTGTTTGATGCCACCACCGCTACTGGCATGGCTGGCTGGCTAAATACGCCCAAGTTTGACTGCAGCTGGAGTAACTTATGCCTCTCGTCGCGCCAGCGAGCCTCATCCTCAGCTCTCTGCCGCTTCGTTCCCAATAAATTTAAAATTGCGGGGTATTCATAGCGGACTAGGGGTCTCTGCGAGGCGGCAGAAGATATATATCCCAGTTATGGAAGGTGGTAGGAAACAGCTCGAGAGTGTTCAAGAGGTTGTTTTGCTTGATTGGACTCTGATGCCTTCGGCATGGTGTGGGAGCCAAATAAGGCGGGCAGATATAACCATTCGCCAGGCCACTGAAGGCCAGGGCTAGTAGACTTTGGTAGTCACTAGCTCTAGAAAGACTGCAGCCAATAGGCCGGAATATCCTTCAACTCGTTTCTTTGAACTCTCATCGGTTGTGTTCTTGCAGGAGCAGCCGGGCCCTTGTGACATATGTTCAATCAAATTTCAAGACCTAGAAAAAAGTAAGAGAGGAGGCGTAATCCCAAACATGTTCCCATTAACATTCATTCATATCATTTAAGCTTGGTCGTCATGCTCCATCCCTAAGAGTGTTTTCCTCTTAGCCTTATCCATTCACTTGATGGACCCAGACTAACAGTAAAACAATGACTCATATTAGCGGCGACTTTGGAAGACCTCCGTAACTACAACCCTGTCTATGGCGGGTGCGAATCCTTAGTTGACAATGCAACCATCTTTATCTGCACATTTTCTTACCTGGTTACAAAGCATATATTTCCCCTTGTCTCTAACCACGACAACTAGCAAAATTCCAAGTAACCGTCCTTATGTCAAACCTGGAGATTATCAGCCGAGTTGCAAAAATGAGAAGTGAGAATGTACTTGGCCCCGAGCATCCAGACACGCTCATCAGTGTCAGCAAGCTCGGATCGGTGTTGGATAGCCAGGGCAAGCATAAGGAGGCGGAAGAGCTAAAGGTGCAAGTGTAAAACTCTATTTTATAAGTATGGTTATTAGTGATATCTAACGGCAATTATGAGCTGGTCTCTTGTCGGACATTCTTTAGCAATAAACAGCCTTCGAATCTAGAAATATAAGTTATGTTTAACTTAATGCACCTTGTGCGCGAGCAGGTGGGAAATTGACAGCGACATCATTCTTGATTGAGAAAAATATGTATAACCGAGCAACACTAATTGGTACTGTTTGCAGCCTGCTTGGCAGATCACTCCCTATACCATCAACGAGAGAAGGCAATGGTCAATTGGAGGGATAGCACCGAGGATAAAAGTTGAAGAAAATGGGATTTGAATTCCAAGATGAATATGTTGCGAAGTTGTCTCCGCTGGGAAATAGCCACTTTGAGCATCACGGATGAAGCTCAAACAAAAGAGTGCATTGTTTTCAGTTCACAAAATCAGTTGAAAATGGTTTCATGGCTCCAAATGGCTTCATCGCAGTTTTAATTCTATCATTAAAGCCAGAATTTATTTCCCAGATGGCAGAGGACGACCGGCCTGGTCTGGCAAATCAAGCTCTCCTCAACAAGATCGACAAGTTGCGCGAATTAAACGCTAAGTCCATAGAACTACCCCAGGTATGTGCAATAGGTTTTCGCACTGCAGAAAGAATGCGTTATACTAATTACGCACAGCTTGTCGTCGTTGGAGATCAGTCATCCGGAAAGAGTTCAGTCCTTGAGAGTCTAACAGGGTTCTCGTTTCCTCAAGCTCCCGGTCTTTGCACTCGATATGCCACCCTGATCTCCTGTCATCGTGCTCCCGAGAAGCATGTTGCTGTGTCGATCATCCTTCGGTCAGATGTAGATGAAGCGGTAGAGAGTCGACTTCGTGCGTTCAAGCGCAGTATTTCTCTTTTGAGAATTATTGAAGAGGCGAACAAGGTCATGGGAATTAGGATGACTGCCGATGATACAGACTCTAGCCTGCAACATTAGCGTACTCAATTTTGAGCTCCGCATTGCTGGCCTTCAAATCTTCGGGTGCTTTGGGAATAATGGCTAACGAGTCCTGCTTCTCATTCTTGTTGTTACCTTTCGCGGTGTTATTTTCGGTCGGTTTTGGGGCTCCACGGGCATTGACACTTTGATATTACATATTCAAAGCCCAAACTAGATTGTGAACAGGCCGCATAAACGATTGTTGATAAAAGTAATTTCAACTACGTTGTGGCATTGATTTCTGCACTGGAATCTACTCGAAGTAGCTATTTTTCAGTAGACATAACTTCGCAACATTCCCCATTGCTTTACTGACAAAGCTTGATTTTTTTGCTCGGTGCTTTCCCTCCTGTTGACCATCTTCTTCTCTCATTGATGGTGTAGGGAGTGATCTGCTCCAAGTCCAGGCCCTCACATGCCATTATTACACTGCTTTGAAACCCATACTCCCCACCGTCCACTGGACTTTTGCCCGCGCCCTCATCTACTGGTTCGCAGATTGGCGGTACCCAATGGTCATCATGCACGTCCTTTACCAAATCTATTACTTTAAGATCCTTTAGTTTGTCGCCATAGAAATGTTGGATGATTTCGTGTGGAATATTGCAGATCTCTGCTTGGTTGTGCTCCTTCTTCAACCCCAAATATTTAAGGTTGTCGAGTCGATTCTCAATGAGATTACTCAGGTCTTTGCATTCTGAAGTAAATAATGCATTGAACTCTCTATCCTCAATGCTCGGAGATTCCTTAGGGGCGTATTTCTTGTTCATCATTGTCCCTAGAAATCTATATTTTAGCCAGTATTTCTACCAAGGTCTGTGGGGTTTACCTTGCCCATGTTCAACATATGTAACACCTCCGACCCGTGTACCATAGTCTTCTCGAACTACAAGGCACGCCTCTGCTTCAGTTACTTCTTGTCGTATTTCTTCCATGATACCGAGCAAATTTCGTGAGATCGTGACCGGGCCCAAGGAAGACTGAGTTCGGGGTTGTTGAATGTTCTTTTTGATTTTCTCAAGCCTCTTAAGTTTGCCTTCGACAGATTGGATAAGTGCATCCACATCAAAGGGGACGGGCGCTTCGAAAGTCATCCTTGCACTCCAGTGGGGAGTGAGGTGAAGTACGCCTGTAGTCAGAGTTTTCAGAAAATGGCGGTCTCCCGTACGTCCTGGTCCTGCGAAATGTTTGTGGTATTTTCTTCAGTGTATTGACACGCTTGAGGGGTAGGACGTTTATTGTATGATTTTATCCAGACATCGTATCGACAAGCCGCTTATAAATATACAGTATGAGGGGCCCAAGATGTGACTTCACCGGCACCAATTCTTGATTGGTGATATGTGATAATCCTACCCGCCCTGACCCTCCGCTCCAATCAAGAGCTCTAGAAGCTGCGAAAAATGTTGCTTGTCGGTGCATTGCTCCTGCCTCGTCACACTTGCCCTACCTTGACTTACGTTTGAAAGTAAACTGAAGACATCCCATCCAGTGGTCATCCTGATACTCTTGTGACTCATTCTCAACCTCGCCCTTAATGCCCAGCCAATCGTCTATAAGTTAGCCCTTGTTCTGCTCCAAATCCCACCTCAGGCCTAGTTCTTTTGCACCCAATGAATCACTTTGTAACGGTGGCTGATTTCATGCAGGAAATGGATGCGTTGTTCCAGACAAGGCACGTTTGTCATCCCTTGCCTGACCACCGCCCTTTTGGATTTTCTTTAAGCCTCTGGAGTGAACCTTGACATTTTTGATGAGTACATCAACATTACTCGCGCCACGCACCCTCCTCGCTCCGCTCGGGGGTGCTCCCGGGCTCAACGCCCACACCGGGCTCAACGCCCAATTCCTATACAATAATCGCAAAAGGAGCTTTTTTTAACTTCTTTTCAAACATTTAACAAGTCGAAATGTGAACAACTAAGATAATATAATTTTTATAAAATTATATAACAATGTTGTTGTGGAGTCTGAGGTGCGTACGAGCTTGGCATGTGGATTTTGTATGGGAAAATTGGGCTTGGCATTTGGGGCATTGAGCTTGGTGTGGGCGTTGAGCCCGGGAGCACCCCGAGCGGAAGCGAGGAGGGTGCGTGGCGCGAGTAAAGGGAGTTGATTCTCAAGTCATCTTTGCATCCTGGTTCGTTTTATTCTCAGTCGTGAATCTATAGTTGCTTTGAGTCACACATAACTTTGTATTTCCAGAATCTGAGGCTATCTATTCGTAAAGAACGTCCGACAAGAGGCCAGCTCATGATTGCCCTTAGATATCACCGATAACCATGTTTACAAAATAGAGTCGTTTTAAACTCCAATGTCCATGTTCTCCAACTGCCAATGTTATGTATGGATGCTGAGGGTCAAGGACTTGTTTCCGCAACTGGAAGCACCCGCCCTGACTCGAAAACACCGAACCAAGGTTGAGCGTGTCTGGATGCTCTGGCCACCTTCTTCATTATGCCTAGCAACGTAACCCGTTCTCAGTCGAGCTTAGCTGGGCACCTCCCTAAAAATTTAGCAAACACTAACATCTAATTGTAAAATGCTAAGCTGCTCTGGCCTAAGCACCTTCTCCTTCCTTCCAGTGCTCGCCGGTACATCTCTTCTGCCTCTTGACCCAAGCACCTCCTCGATTCTGCACCTCCTCGATTCTGCCTCTTGACACCCGCCTTGGCTGGCACCCTCAATGATTGGTCAAGAATGACGGAAAATATGGCTGGGTGAAACCAGCAGGTACCTATTACACTGCCTAGGATATTAATCGCTGGTCAAGCACCATATAATAAGCATCCGTCCTTGTTATTTCCCTTGTTATGTGTTCATCGTTGAAGGATTAATCCGTTGATGGACAGTCGCCGCCGCCGCCGCCGCCCTTCTCAGCAAACGCCAGCCCTACACCATGAGAGTGCGTCTGTGGGACAACCTCGTGGTGAAAGGCTCACCATTCAAGCTAGCGAGGGTTCGAACATGCTGGTCGCAACGTCAGCAAATTTAACTCAAATTACGGTAGACGCTGACGCCTATTGTGTGGTTTGCTTGAGCGACTACAGGGAGAATAAGGACGTATGGCGAGCGGCGCCATGCGGGCATATTTTCCATTGCGACTGCATTAACGGGGTCAGTCTTCTCATATTCCAAGATTGGAATAAACTGATGCATGAATAGTGGTACAACAGGTCCCAAGAGTCATGTCCTATATGTCGTAGCAATATTGTCATTGGGCTACCTCCAACAGCAAACACTTAGAACAAGCCGCGGGAGACTCACTCTTTCTGAACTACAACACAGGTAAATTTCTCATCCTACCAACACTCCATAATCCCGCCGTCAAAATTTCCTCCACGTGACAAGCAGTTCATGACCCGGACCCACAGACCCATACTTGGCTAGAAATAAAAAAAACCACGGACATAGATTGTGCGAAGCTAAGAGGAGGCGGTAGCTTTAGCATATTTCTTACTGTACCCTTCGACGCTGACAGAGGTCGCTATTTAATCCTACTCCTCCTTGGAGATATCTTTCTGCTCCCTCGACAGCTGTCGCCAATCGTTCCGAGCTTGTCGTTTGATTCGGATTACTAGGATTTTAGAAACACTGTACCGCCAGTTTTGCTTTGCTGGATGGCAGGTGCTATCTACTCTCTTAACGGATTGTTTAAGAGGCTCGGTTTTACCAACAGACAAGAGAGAAGGTGCTTGGACCAAAGCATTCTCACACGCTCACTAGTGTCAGCAAGCTTAGGTCCGGTTTTTGGAGCCAGGGCAGGTATGAAGAGGCGGAAGCGATGCACCGACGAGCACTGGAAGGAAGAGAGCATCGACTCGATCGTCGAGTACGTGTGCTTCCTGGTATGCAATACCTTCACTCAGCAGCTAATGCGATTCAAGCATCATCGCCCGTCCACGGTCTGAACAGGCACCGCGAGAAGGCCTGGACGGCGAGTAATGGTGTCAACTGGCTCCGCGACCTCCTCCCCTAGGGCCTCCCAGAATGAGGCTAGAGTATCCGCCTGTACCCAGGCGATGGCGGCTTCTAAAGGCAACTTCTCGCACCTAGGGTATAGCCAACAAGTGCCAAGGCGAATGACAGGAGTACATCTTGCCGGTTACTTCGGACTAGAGAGAGTGATGACCAACTTACTGAATGACCATCATATTGACTCTAAGGATTCATATAGACGGACGGCGCTACACCTGGCAGCAGAGGGAGGGCACGAGGCGGTGGCGAGGCTGCTGGTGAAGAAGGGAGCAGACGTTAACGGGACGGGGCAGAGAGGGCAGACAGCGCTGCACCTGGCGGCAGAGGGAGGGCACGAGGCGGTGGTCGAGCTGCTGCTCGCCACCGACCGAGTCGACGTCGGCTCGAAGGATAGCGACGGACGGACGCCGCTGGCGTGGGCGGCAGCGAACGAGCACGAGGTAGTGGTGCAGCGGCTGCTCGCCGCCGGTCGAGTCGACGTCGACTCGAAGGATAGCGACGGACGGACGCCGCTATGGTGCGCAGCAGGGAACGGGCACGAGGCGGTGGTCAAGCTGCTGCTTGCGAAGGATGGTATTGACCTGAACTCGAAGGACAGCTATGAGCGGACGCCGCTATGGTGGGCAGCAGCAAACGGACACGAGGCGGTGGTCAAGCTGCTGCTTGAGAAGGGCGCTGAGCTGGAGTCCAAAGATAAGGACTTTAGCCGGACGCCGCCGTACGCTGCAGAGTACGGGCATGAGGCGGTGGTCAAGCTGCTGCTCGAGAAGGGCATTCAGCTCAAGTCCAAAAATAAGACATTGGGCCGGACGCCGCTGTCGCTGGCTGCACAGGACGGGCGCGAGGTGGTCGTCGTTGATTGGTGCTCGAAAGTCAGAAACTACGCCGGTAGGAATATGGAAGATAACAAAAAAAATCCCTTTGCTAACATACATTGTTTCACAGGTGCTGCTGATGCCGAGTACACAATACGCGAGTCCTGGCTCCGACGGTGTCATGCGGAATGTGATCTCGGGAAGGTTTGTATATCAGGAGGGAATATAATCACGAGAGGCGCCACATTCAGCATCGGTATCAAAGACAAACCAGAGTATGTCTCACGAAATGACTATGTGTACAAACTCAAGTGGTTATCCAAAAAGTACGTAGTGCTGTGGGACGAAGAAGACAAGCGAAGCTAGCTAGTCAACGGTGCTAGCGCTCTGCTTCACCTCCTACGTGCGTCACTGGAGTACAAGAAGACGGACAAATTCAGATCTGCCTTGCTATTTAAGTCGGAGGATATGGAAGATGCGTCTATAAAACACACTGCTGACTCCGCAATTGAAGTGTTGTTGAACCAGAAGAACAGGAAGCTCAAAATATATCGGGAGAAGAAAACTTACTTTCTCCTCGAGGGTCTAGTTGACCGCTTGTATGACATTTTAAAGAAGATAATGGATCTTCAGGTCGACGTCGCGGGACCGAGTGGCGCGAATTTGAAACATGAAGCACGGAAGTACCTCGAAGGATGGGATTTTAAAGAGTTGGCCACGGAATACGATACTTCTTTTCCCGGTGTGGCTACGCTTAGGGCATATGGAAAAGGCTGGGTCGATTTCACGAGAGCTATCCATGCAATTACTTTGTTTGGTCGTGGCTTTAGCGACATTATCCAGCCGTCTCGTCCCTGGGCCAAATTGCCGAAGCACAAATATTATCTCGCGACCTGTGTTTCTGACCTCAAAGAGATCATGGACATGGATGCCAACCCAGATGCCAACCTCGTGAGGATCAGCGACGGCATTGTTTGGCATGTTCCGGGCAATGTGTTCGAACCATGTCAATGCATAGGGAATGTGCGAGGAAAGATCCGGCATTCCGATCTTTGCCAAGTGTTGGCATGGCAATCTCGCTACTTCGGAGACATGATTCTCACTTGGATGTACCGGAATGAGTCATCAGGCGGTTACCTAATTAGGAATTACCCCAGAAGCTCAGACCTTAAACTAATTAAAAAAAGAGATAACTAAGTTAGTTAATAATAGCTTAGATTGTAAGTAAACTACAATAAAAAAGAGAATTACCATCTAACGTTAATAAAGGCTCCGTTTAATGGTTATAGCTTGTAAGTAAACTGTAATAGGAGAAGAGGATAACTAGCTAATAAAGGCTTTTTAATGGTAATAGCGTGTAAGTAAACTATAATAGAAGAAGGTATTAACTAGCTAATAAAGCTATCTTGATAATTCTAGCGTGTAAGTAAACTATAATAGGATATTAGGTCTGGGACTTCCGGTACCATGGGACTATCACGTGATCTCAGCCCTGCCATGTCGAGCTTGGCGTTCCGTCAATCCCGCCGTGGCTTCAGCCCCGCGCTTACCTTTAGATCTTAACAGGATACTAGCACCCTAGGAGTATTGTCAAATACGCTAAAGAGATGAATCTATGGTACGTAAATGGGGCTATGGTAGAAGAGGATAACTAGCTAACGAAGGCTCTTTGATGGTTATAGGATGTAAGTGTACCGTTATGGTAAAAGAAGAATAGCTAGCTAATGAAGGCCTCTTAACAGTTATAGCTTGTAAGTGTACTAGGATAGTAGAGGAGGAATGACTAGCTAATGAAAACTCCTTGATGGTTATAGCATGTAAGTACGGCAATGGCAACACATTCACCGCGACCTATGATCCTGGAACTCCTTCTCAAGATTCGAACCCTCATATTGATAATTCAACTCCACCACATCTTGAGGCATTGGAGGCTCCATTTGCTTAGCATCCTTCAGCATCCTTGCCTCTATCAAGCTTGGGCGTTGTGGGGGAACCCAACCCAGGCCACGAGCCGGCCTGCAACGTTACCATTCATTTTCTTTGGTCCCCACAACGCATAAAAAAGGATCTGAGATGAAGCAAAAAAGAGCGATAGTAGTAAAATGATATAGAAGCATCGCCAGTAATGGCCTGCACTGGTGACAGATACTTCAGATATTTTATCTCTGCTAGAGTCAGGAGAGGTGTTGAAGATGCTGAGAGATCAAGACAGGATGGCAGTCAGGACCTTCATCGTCCCCCAACGCAGAAAGATAGTGACCAACTGCCCTCTTCATACCTAAGGTGGTAAACCTTGAAAAGAAAATGCGGGTCGAATCAGTACCCATGTTTGTAAGACTGTAGTAACTGTCTGTCCAGGCTTTAGTAACTCACTTAGAGGTCAGGATTGAGCTTAATTACTTACTTCGAGGAACCCTGAAAACATCGCCTTGATGCCCAGTATGATGCAGAATACTAGAAAAGCATTTTCATGGAGAAAGCTCGGCCAACCAACCGCACTAATGCAGACCTATCTGAGAGGATGAGACGAATCAGCCCTAATTTGTAGTGAATTTGGTTAGCGCTCCATGTAATCTAACCAAGCGTGGTTAAAAATTTAAGTACATTCGTTAAAATTTACAAGAGAAAACGCACTTTCTTTGTTATAATGTATATAGAAGATGTTTACCTACTAAAATACTATTAATTTATTAATTCACATTTAAAAGAATTACTTACATTAAATCTTAAGTTACTAGTTGCTCAAGAGCTCCTGCCAGGCATCGTGCGGTAGCTGGGCTAATAGCTTGTTATATTGCTGAATTGATAGCTGACTAAGTCTCGTGAGCGGGATGTAGGAAGTAAGTTAACTTAGCTGAGCGATAGCTTGTTGTCTTGTTATATTAATGGCTGACTAAGTCTCGTGAATGGGGGTAGGAAGTGAGTTGATCTGGCTAAGCGATAGCTTGTTATCTTGTTAAATCGATGAGTGACTAAGTCTCCTGAATGGGATATAGGAAGTAAGTAGGCAGGGGATTAATTGGAACGGTGCCCCACCGCTAAGGCCAATAATCTCCCGTATTGACTCTAGATCATCGGCCATGTCCTTGGGCATCTCGATAAGAGACGTCAGCTCTTTCAGTGTGATAGGTTGGTAGACGATCGCAATTATCCGCTTGCAGAGATCAGCATTGTCTGAGTTACATATTTGCTCCATCATTTGCTCGTAAAGCGAGTCAAGTCTAGGTGGAAACGCGTTTAGCCTCGCAACGGTGTTCCATCGTGAGACCTTTTCAAGGTTTTGACAGACCAAAGCTACCCAGAGGAAAGTGTCATTCGTATTTAAAGATAGATGGTCTAACACGGCGTCTTGCGTTTTATTATCGTACTTCTTTCTTTGCGCTAGCTGAAACACTTTATAGTGGATGAATATACTAACAGCCGTAGAAACCGACTCTGCGTTGAGCTCACTCCCGACCCTTAAAAATATAAGATATGGTCATTAGCTAATCTCCAAATCTTCCATTTCCTGCCTTCTTGACCAGGCCAGCCTTGAGCATTGTACAATGGCACATCAGGTGGAACTTCGCTCTGCTTCTTTACAACTGTCTGACCTTCGCGACATTCATATTTCCCATTCGACCATAACCACGTCTGCCCATTTATCGCTTTGCGTGTTAGAACATAGAAAGCAGGATCCAGGGACCAGCTTAGGTTTCCGACGTAGATAGCACTATCGGTATTGCGTCGCGTTCGCCGGGACCCCACTTCTATGTTAAAGGTAGGGGGTTTGGTATACTTGGTAGATTTCGTATACGTGGGGAGCTCGGTATGCGTGGTGAGTTCAGTATATGGGGGGGGTTCGGTATACTCAGGGGGTCGGATATCCGTAGTGTGTTGGATACTAGACTGGCTTGAGCTCATCGTGTCATCCGAAGGATAGATATGTTTGGGTACTAGAGAACAGTGTTAGATTTAACGTAAGCCGACAAAGTCTTTTGCAATGCATACGTTCCTCAGGTAAACGCAATGATTGCCGCGTTTGGCAAAGACCACTCACGTATTCTTTGTACTCTTTATCCTGTGTGCCGCTCGGTACAAGCTTGTTTCACCCTTGTCGAGATATACTGGACTCGATGGGAGACTGCATGTAGCGCAACTCAGGCCGAGATCATTTATTCAGTAAACGCATTAGTAAACATTCTACGGGAGGGCCATCTCCAGGCCGAAAGTGTTCTTGCCGGCCCAGCATTCCCAGTATCAAGAAAGGGAAATTGTGGGATGGCTGACCTATGAACTATCGTCTTTGTATTGGAAGGGGTTGCGGCGTGGAGTCAAATGTGTTGAGTGGACTATCATAGAACCTGCTTTGCCAACTAGACAGCTGTGCAGCTTTTTTAAAGGTGGGATTTGGTGAGGAGTCAAAAATATCAGAAAACACCGGTATCCAATCGTTTAAATGTTCCACCAACCTCTTTAATTTTCGAAGCCCCGTTCCCCTGGTCTATCATTCCATATCCCCCAATCTGGATAGATGGATCAGTAATGTTGAATTCTAAGCGCCGGTTTTCTAAAGGCATGACTAAGCCGTTCTGCAGTACAAGCAAACGAGGCAGTTCTATTGTTTCATGAAGAGAAGGTCAACGACCTCTAGTTGGATGTGAAGGCAGATAGTGCCAGGCCGAAAGAACAAGGCTTCGAAAATCAAAGAGGTTGGTGGAACATGTAAACGATTGGATGCCAGTGTTTTCTGATTATTTTTTGACTCCTCATCCAAGGCAAGCACACCCAACTAAATCCCGCCTTTAAAGCTGCACAGCTGTCTAATTGGCAAAGCCAGTTCCATCTACATTCTATCTAGTGGATCTATGCCTCTTCCTGGTCGTGCGAGGTGCTGATTGGACTGTCGGAATCTAGGTTTTGAACGCGGCGGTTCTCTACGATGTGCTACGGGTCCTGCATCATGAAGACGGCGGACAAGGGACAGTGCGGTGACCACGAACTGTGCATGGTCCTGGACGGTGGTTTCGTGAATGCTCAAGAGGAGGAAAAAATGGTGGCTTGGCGAAGGAATGTAAAAGCCTGATCGGACCATAACACTGGTGCTGTCGTTAAAAAAGAGAAAGGAATATGTGAATCGAGGACCCTTAACGACCTTTGGCCCACTTTCATCTGCAGCTCCAGCTTCAGGCCTAGCTCTAGCTTCACATCTGAATCTGCCCATGGATATGCGACCGGCAGTCTTTGAGAGCAACGTAATAATAAGCATGTGTGACGGTCCTTCTGGGGGTAATTGTTATTTTAACGGGGGTTATTCCTAGCAGGGAACTATTTAATTAGCTGATTGGTTACTTCGTATATATTGTTGGAGGTTTTCAACAGGAAATAAGCATCGCTTCGAGTTCCACAGCGATAAGGAACGTTTACTTTCCAATCCTTGATTCGTAGGCAGATTATACCTCTTCTGTAGTGGTACATATGGGAAGCGCGCAAGTCTGTCTGGGTGGCATTACTCTTTATTTCACGGCATTGTTGTGAGTTTCAGAAACACAGCGGCAGGGAAATACTGTCCACCATTGGTCGTTCTCCTGAATACTTCCTGAGGCCACAGCCCATGTCATTAGTGTTAAGCCATCCCAGTAATCTCCCTTTATTGGCACTAGGACTTAATTTAGGTGGCTGGTCGTTTGCAGCTCCTGAAATTTTTTTTTAAAAAAAATTTAGCATCTAAAATAAGACCTACAGCATCTTAACACTTGGGTCAACTCACTATCCTACATGCCCCCTTTTTACCATAACCACAACAGCTCAAATACAATTACCAGCTTAACGTGTTGCCGCCAAAAATGCCGCCCACTACACGCTCTAGGGCCCGGAACACTACTGTGGCTCTAGGGATGCCCTCTCAGGCACCCACGAATATCGTTACCACACCCGCGAAGGAAGACCAAAACCAGTCCCCACCGGGCGGCCCAGGCAAAATGATTTCTTTGGACACCATTGCCAAGGGAGGCCACTTTGATATCCTGTGCGAAAGGCTGTATGAGCGGTTTGATTCGAGTGTGAGTGCATGAATGTATTATTGCACATGTCATGGAATAGATTCCACTAAATTTCTTCTACAGCAGGCCAAAATTTCCCTTGTTTCCTCTCTAGAGAAGTTCGTTGATCAAGCGACCGACCGAACACCTTCTTTACTCTCCAAAGACCCCCATATTGCCAGAGCGCTGATTGAAAGTGCTGTCGCTCGAAGCGATATTTATGACAGCATTAGAAAGACACTTGACACTATGATAGATCAGATGTTACTTGACGCTCAGCTAGAAGTTGGACACCCATCTCATATAGGACAGAACTCGGATTTCTCACCTGTGAGCAATGCAGAACTCGACAAATCCGGAGGGCACATGCTGAATCCAGAGACATAGGTTGACTATAACGGTTACTTCGATGCGTTCTACTCTTCGGAGCCAGAACCTGTATCTTCTTTAGAATGCAAGCAATCATCAGTCTCACACCAACTCCTTCCAGCATCCAGAGATTACGATTCAGCGTTCCAGGTTCATACTAGCCAAAGTTCATGGGATGTAGGTGCAGAACAACTGTTAGAAAAACCTCCAGAAATGTCTACAGAAGCTATGATGCCTTCGGAGGCAATGTTTGATACTAGCATGCCTATGAACTCAGCCGGCGCCAAAGACTTCATGGATTACCGTAAAGCAGCCCAAGGACGCAGAAAGAACGAATGTAAAAGCGTGGACAGCAGACGTCAAGGTGCGGGTATGGTTAAATCAGCCAAGCACGAGTCTGTTCTCACGGGTCAGCAACATACGTGTCGCGAATGTGGACGCAGTTTCATAAGACCGGGGGACTTGAAGCGACATCAAAGAATTCACTCAAACGAAAGGCCGTATAAGTGTCACGAATGTAGACGCGGTTTCATAAGAGGAGATCAATTAAAGCAACATGAAGCGACTCACTCAAACAAAAGGCCGTATAAATGTCGCGAATGTGGACGCAGTTACGTGAGACAGCAGAACTTAAAGCAACATCAAAGAATTCACTCAAACGAAAGGCCGTATAAGTGTTGCGAATGTGGACACCGTTTCATAAGAGCAGATCAATTAAAGCGACATAAAGCGACTCACTCAAACGAAAGGCTGTATAAGTGTCGCGAATGTGGACGCGGGTTCACGGAACAGTGGGAATTGAACCAACATAAACTGACTCACTCAAACGAAAGGCCTTATGAGTGTAAGATTTGCGGCATGTCCTTTAAAGCGATAAACAATTACCGGAAGCACTATTTCACCCATGTGGAGGTTCCCGGCAAGAAAGGGCCTAATGAAAAGAAAAGTTTAGAAAATGTTTTAGGAATTTGCTCTGGAGACAAAGCACTGCAGAACCTACTATGCCAAAAATACGAAATGGCGAAAGCTAAACTTAGGAAGCGAAGGTAGTTGGCTTTCCTCGGGACGGGCGTGGAGTTCAAACTTAGGAAGCTGGCCTTCCTCAAAAGATTTTTTTACTAAATCTCTTTCGCTTGAATAAATTTTAATTCTACTTCTACTTGATTTTTCCTCTGTATTTTTTATATTCAGAGATTCGACATATCTACCCCGGTTTGATCTCTACTTCATCGTTATCGATGAATCCTTAGTCCATAAGAATTTGACACTACATCCCCAAATGAATAGACTAGCCACAAAATCGATGTAAATATATATGTCCTGCTGTCCCCTAACCAAAATTTTGAGCTACCGTCCTTATGTCAAACCCCCGCGAAAATAAATGCAACTACCCAGAAATTCATGGCCCAAGATTAGCTTGTGTGCACAAGTCATAGAAGGGATTCTGCTAGATTTCTTCTACGGCCGGCCAACACTTCCCTTGTTTCCTCTTTAGAGCAGTCGTTGATTAAGAGAGCGATCGGACACCTTCTTTGCTCTTCCAAGACCGTCATATTGCCGGACTGCTGATTGAAAGTGCTGTCTATCGAAGCGATATTTATGGCGGCATTAGGAATACTTGACGCTATGATAGATACGATGATAGTATCGGAGGACATAAAGGGTATGCTGTATGATTTTACAACAAGTAAGTGTTCGGCCCAAAGCGTAAGATAACTGGCAAAACACTACGTGGACTTGTCGTTAAGTTCCAATGACGCTGTCGTTTTGCAGCTGGAACCCCCCAATCAGCAGTTCTCTTCTTCCTCCGATGGTTAGCTCTTCCAAAGTCGGCATTCAAACCCTGAATTCTATGGAGAATTGGGATGAGCCGGCTGGTTGTTTTATAGGCCCATCTCACTTGTTTGTCGCGCATTCTCTCTTGAGCTAGATCTCGTGATCTGGGGATCATTCCATTCTTCCAAATACTACGAGTGTTATCCGTGGATAGGTCATAGTTCCTTGGTCCTGGTTCACCGGTACCTAGGGAAATAACAAAATCAGGTTCTCCAACCAGGGGAAACATTACATCTACCTCCGAAAGTGCTAAAAGCAGCGGATCATTCTTGAGGGCCCCTAAGTCTTGAAACGTGCCAACCTCACGGATATATATTCGGAGGAAAGAAACTGTGAAGCATAGTTAGGTGCTAGGAATATAGGAGGAAAGCAAGGACATACCCAACGGCTGCGGACGCGGCTCGATTAGTATGATGCGATAAGTGGATATCGGTGATGTCTTACAGGGTGGTGTGGTCATGCGTGCGATAATATTTGCGTTTGGCTGGGGACATAAATTTGGATCGAGGGTCTGAGAAGTCGCTTACAAGCACCGTTATGAGATGGGGTTGAAGAAGTAATAAGGCTTATGTGTAGTTCTGGAGTCGGAATACATATCAGGCTCTCTGTTCCTGGTGCCTTTAAAAAGCATTGGCCTAATGCATACATGGTGAGATGTTACCGTAACCAATAGGATTTATGATAATGATAATGATGATGATGATGATGATGCCCCATTATGGTATAGAATAAAGTGTATGTATACTTTTTAATGTATTGAAAAGAGTCCCTTTCTAGCACTAGTAATAGTTAGAGCCGGACCCTATAGTATCATCTGTAGTTTGGTTGTTAGGTAGTTATCAAAGTGCTTAATTGGGTGCAGAAGAACTAGACAAAATAGGAAAACTAATAAGCAAGAGTAATTAGTACTTAAACAACTAACCTTTATTCTACTATAAATCTAACTCCAGCCCTTATTTTGCCTGGTTCTTCTACACCTGACCAAGCACTTCTGATCCTCCAAGCCGTCCAGATCCGCAAAGCGGGAGAAGGAGCAAGGCGAGCTGCCTAATTTCTAGTTACAGCTACTGATTACCCTTCTTCAGAAATGTTGATCAAATTTGCCGTCTCGCGATGCGTCCTTGCCCGGTTTTTGTCATCTCACAGGATCAGAACAGGATCTACATTTGCGTGTGATCTTTGTCTCTTGGTCTAGTGCTTGTAAGACATCGTCCGCGCTCGAGTACTTTTTCGTTCAACACCCAAGGATGATGGTGCCTCCGAAAAGCCCATCGACATCTGGGTATTCCCGATTCCTGAAATGCTCCTCGACCCGCCCGTCATAGCTACGATAATCCTCCGCCGACTTGAACGGCCCGGGATCTCTATGCGGCCAATGTCCCGAGATGATGCTGTAGAGAACAGAGCCGACGCTGAATATGTCAGTCGCCGTTGTTGACACCCACTCTGCGTTCGGGTCGAAGAAACTGGGATCAGGAAGCTGTTTCCCGTCCACGCCGAGCTTCTCGCAGGTCGAGCCGCCAAAGTCGCAAAGCCACAGATCCAGCGACGTCGGTGTGGTCGCGTGAACCAGGAAATTTTCAGGGCGCAGATCGGAGTGTATCACACCGTGATGGTGAATGTATGAGATGGATTCGACAACTTGTCGGCACCACCTCAAGGTAACGTTGGAGGTTGCCATGGCTGGCTTTGGAAAGGAGCAAGCCGCGTAGGCTCTCGGGCTCGTCTTGCCATCCATAGTATCTGAAGGAAGTGAACCACCGTGCTGCGGAAACAAGGAGTGATACTTCACAATCCTAGGATGGGCTCCCAGCGCTTCCAGAATTTTCTGTTCGACCAAGAAGCTGTTTGCGATCTTCTCTGCCAGCCTCGTGTACGCCGAGGATTCCTTCCATACCTCAGCCGGTTGCTTCACTATCACGCCGGGCCGTACTAGAAAGATGCATGAAGTCGAGCCAACACTCTGACGCGGCCATCGGTCAAAGCACATGGCCCTTTTGCCTTGACTTTCAGTTCGGAGCGTAGCTAGAGGGATGGGCTAGAAGGCGAGGATATGAGCCTCAAAACACAGCGTTACAAACGTCCAATTTTTAGCTACAAATTTACCATTGCGCCGAGAATGCAACGTAAGCTAACTCTCTATTGTACAGTGACAGTTCGCGAACGATCCGCATCAAAGTTGGAGAATAGAGCAGTTGTTCCCAATCTCTAGCGCCGCAATTTCGTCCTCCGCGAGTTTCTATCAGCTATCTTGCCTTTGTTTCACATTCATTTCTCAGTCACAACATTTGGCCCACTCTTCCTTGCCTTTAGCACTCCACATTTCCATGCATCAACATCCTGTACAGCTTGGCGAGGGTCTTTCCTTTTCGATATTAAAAAATTTTGGATTTCTGCTGGGGAAAATGTGTCTTCTTCAATCGCTCCTGCAAATTGCTCTGCCAGTTTCTTGAGTTCACTAATGTCGTACGTGACTTGCTTCTGCTGGAGCGGTGGTCGTAGATATTTATCAGTCTTTATCAAAAAGGGCCTGGCGTCGTTGGTGTGTGGTAAGCTGTTTGGTTCTAACGGATTGAGGCATCCTTTATCTACGGAGTGCATCTGGTGCGGGGCGGTAGATGATGGTCTTATTTCAAGTGGGTCGGCTTCATTCCAGTATATTTGAAGGAACATCTCTCGCATCTGGTCTTTCTTGGCCAGAGTAAACGCGATTTGAGTGTCAATTCGACCGGGGCGGAGGAGGGCTGGGGCTAATCGCTCTGGGAAGTTAGTCGTCACCACAAGGATGCGGCCCTCTTGGCTGGCGACTCCGTCGATTGCGTTGAGGAACTCTTTGTCTGTGAGAGTTATACTACTTTCCCTATATCCACTAAAACTCCGTCCACCGCCATTCTTTATATCTTTTGAGCTTACTTGATCTCTTTCGAGGCCTGCGGAATCAATATCCTCAATAAGAACTACGCATCTTCAAGGCAATTTGCTGAAAAGCAGGTTGAGATCGGACTCGGAAATATGCGGATCAAGGAGGGAGATGATGTAAACATCTAGGCCAAACGAGCCAGCTAGTGCAAAGCTCAGACTAGACTTCCCCGTACCTGGTGGTCCATGAAAGAGATATCCTTGACGATAAGGAATACCCCTTGATGCATACCATCGGTAGCTCCTCGGTTGCAGGTATTCATTCATATCGGCAATGACCTTTGCTTTCTGCTGCGCATCGAGAACGACGGTATTTATGTGGCGGGTAGGACGTGAGGCAACCCTCCTCCATATTTGAAACGGCCTTATGCCCCTGGACTGTGGGCTCCAAACAATCGTTTTTGACTTTTCTCACTCAAGTTCTCAATCTCTAATAACCTTGAGCAGCTCTTTAATAGGTTTAGTAGACCAGCCTAGTGTCTTCAGTGCGAGGTTCTCCTCATCTTCGTACCGAGCTGCCTTCTCGCGCCTCTGTCGCTCGAGGATGAACAAACGACATCCTCGCCAAAAGCGATACGTGCCAAATAATAGCTCATAATAGCATGAAATAGCTCAGACGCGTCGAATCCATCATCCTCTTCCGGCTTTTCGATTCGCTTTGCAGCTTTCAGTTTGGTCGCAGATTTTCCGACGTCCTGCTCTGCCAGCCAGTTAAGGATCGTAGTGAACATTTCGTCTCTTTCGTCGAAGTGGATTGATGACATGACATAGTTGAGACCAACTGTACGGCATTGACTCCATAGGAATCGTAGAGTGGTTAAAAGTGTAACGACAAAAACCGCTGTGCGGAGACGGGGATGCCGATGTCGAAACTGAAGAAGAGACTCGATGATGCATTGGGCCTGTAAAATCGCTGGACGGGGTAGGGTACCGTCGACCGTCCATCTTGGTAAATTTGCTCTTAAATTTACAATAATGCTGCTACTGCCAGCTATTTGTACAACGGCCACTAGAGCAGAAACATGTGACGACTGTAGGTTGGACTGATAGTGCCTTGGAGCTCCATGTTCTTTGACTCTGATACTTTGACTTCTGCCTATCCCCAGGGGCAACCGGGTCCTCAGCCAAGGCTTTCTTTGAGTCTGGCACACGCACCGTTGTCATCGGAGCCAATATTGCAAGAATTGGATGGATCATGCGTGGTGAGAGACAGGTGGCTTAGATGATGCAATGGTGGAGCCGGAACCCTCTAGACGGACGAGATGGGAGGCTGGGAAGGGCAATACACTAGGAAGCATAATCATCACAACCCTTTCCAATACAAAGACGCAAAAATATAGCAGATTACCCGTGTTCATTGGCCAATGCTTTTACCTTTGAGTCCTCGCCCACGCAAAGCGTTATCGAGCCTGTACTTTGTTCTGTTCGACCAAAAAAGCCTACTCTAGTTGATAAGCCTGCCACCTAGGATCAGGCAGCAGAGCTGTTTCCAATCCATGAAGTTACATGGCAGTGTTTGGCAGTAACAATGAAAGCTACAGTTGGCGCTTTAGATTAGGTCTCGAAAATGGAATGTTGCGTCTCAACCTTAGTGTCATTTCGAGTTGGACCAACGAACCTGGTGCAAACTTTTGCATGAGCTAGCCTCGTCGTTTCTTTGTCGAACATTCTCGAGTGGCGCAGACATAGTTTACTTGCTGTCAAAAACAAAGAAGAATGTGATTAGCGAGTCTCTGGCCACGTGATACTGTACTATCACGTGATATCGTACGGAGTCACCCTTCCGTACGGTGCCCTAGTCCGCATCCGTGACATGCTTACGCGGGTTTTGACGTAAAGATGGCAACTCGGAATTTTGTAGCTAATTCATTTGTTGGGGGATGTGGTGTCGAACCTAGTAGATCAAGGACTCGTCTGTGGTAGCTAAATTTAATGTTTCATGATTGAACAAAAGAATATTGTTGATTGGCTATGCACTTTGAGGAAATGAGTTGAAGGACACTCCGACTCGTTGGCTACCGTCTTCCTAGAGCTAGTAGCCACAAAAGTCTACTAGCCCTGACCTTTCGTTCCAATCAAGGGGATCTAAGAGCTGCAAGAAGTGGCATGGCATACTATCATATCTGTCCACCTTAATGCAAATCTCATGGAGGTCATATTTGGCAGTTGGAAGTACTCATAAAGATTGTCATAAGGATTGGATTGATTGAAAAACTAAGGATGACTATCCTACTTAAATAATGAGTGAGATGAGCTGGAATGAGGATTCCTATCCTCTTGATGTTGACAAGGGAGGATTTGCAATCTCCTGGTGGAATGAAAATAATAATGGAATGAAAACCCTTGCTCGGTTACACATAATGATGCAAGGTAGCAAGGTTGCCAATCGCAAATTGCGCCAACAAAATCATTGGGTGCATCTCCTGATGCAGGGACATCGATGGGTTTCCAATGTGACGTTCCGGTTTTGGTCCCTTATTAGTCACTGCTTTATCGACGGTCCGTGTCTTTTGGCTAGATGGGATAATATTCGCCCCAAATAGATATAAGGCCGGCAAGACTGTGGTCGAGTAAATTTTGTGGATGGCCATACTGTTCCCTTTGCTGATTAGGACAGCTAAAGGCTGTATTTGAGTCAACCGTCGCATTGCTTATTATTTTTTATTCTATCGTTTCTACTATAAACAGCATACCCTCGCAACGATATCGCAGCGAAAGTCTATTACTACGTGGCCCAACGACGATAAATCTCACTTCTACTACCTAACCTATCTGCATAGTTTTTCGCCATGGAGACATACAACGGCCATGTCCGCACGGTAGCGGATGCCATCCTCCTTTTCGAGGCTTGCCGCATAGGTTACTTGCCTCGTGTGCAGCACCGACTCTCCAAAGAAGAACGTCAACAGATTAAGTCAGGCTCTGTCTTTGTGTGGTATGAGAAGGCGGGCATGATGAGATGGATAGATGGAAAGTCATGGAGGTTAATGGTTACCGGTCCAAGCCAGATGGCCTCGTGAAGCAGGCGTTCAGTATCACAACCTCGACTAGACGACGCCTTCACCTGATCAGCTACTACGCCCGTTCAACCACATTAAACCTTTGCCAACCCACAACGGATCCCACACTTCGTCACATCCACCTTCCGGAGGATATGTATCAAGAGTCAACTGGCAACAAGACATCTAACCGACCCATCCTCCCACGCATCGACAGTCATATCCTTTATAACTCACCACCATTCCAACCCAGCGAAAAAAGTGCTTCGCAGGCCATTTTACCTTCGTTTTCGCAGGTACGTTTCGCCACAACTTCGCCTCAAGGCATGCTAATGAGAACCGTAGCTGCTTCAGAACGTACGCGAGCTGTCTCTTCCGAGTACGCCCTCACGCCATACCATGCCTGCTGTGCCTCTTCTAGTAACCAGTCACTATCATCATCCGAGTCTGCCGTATCCTCAACCGCCACCGTCTTCCATTGCACATGACCGCCACCAGTTATTTCCACTCCCCCGGGGCAACGCGATGTATTCTTCTCAGCATGGAGCACCGCATGCCCAGCCCAAAACGGCGATTTCCACGCACCTAGGATATTCCTTGGACCAGTATTATCGGCGAGCTGCGTTATACGGCGTGGGCCATACGTTCCACCCGAACATGATGGGCAGCTTATCATACAAAAGAAAAAGCCGAGAATGGATTCCCAAGGGGGCTAAGGACATCCTAGCGACGTGGTTCAATGCTCATAGGAATTTTCCTTACCCGACTAAAGACGAGAAGATATACTTGTGCAACCAAACAGGGCTGTCAATAAATAAAGTACGTTAAAACTTCATTTTTCTCAAATAGAAGCTGTGCCAGATCCTTCAGAGGCCTCTCAAGTGTCTGTCGAGCTAACAGATACAGGTGTCCGATTGGTTCGACAACCGAAGACGTGCTCGAAGAAGGAAGTCTGTGCATGATTGAATATCTTTGTAAGGGGTAAACAAAAGCGAACAGATATGAACGGTTCCACGGAGGGCTTTATGGAGTACGTTCTGAGAGGCGTTGTAGCCTTCTGCTTCTTGTCTGGCTGGTCGAGCTAGCGCCCTTCCTCTCCCGTCGTGAGTTGTTGGCGCCCGACGAAATGGTCCCATCCCCTATATTGTGATAAGCCATGTCCTGAGTAGATATATATTTCCTGTTCATCCTCGACGTTTCGCTCCCTCATGAATCGTTGAAACTTGCAGAAATCTTTCCATCTCGACTATTGTCCTGTAAACACCTCCCAGTCATCATCATAGTTACCGCAACTTTGCCAAAACGATAGAATCTCGCGGTACTCTCCTGGGTTCTTGACAATATCCTCGAGAAGGCTAAGCGGTCTTGGAAGTGTTCGACTTTGTCTATGGATTTCTTTGCCAGCACATCAACTGTTCAGGCCCTGATTCATTCACTGATTGGATACAGGAGGAGGATTGGATGGACGTACTTAACCCAGCAGATATCCTTGAACTTTTGCTTTTCACTTCACTTTGGGGAGAGAAAACAAGCAGTCGTTCGCAAACTTGGTCTAAAGAGATAAAGGCGAACTATCTGCGAGTGTGTGGTTGCTTCGATTCAGTATTTCCCGGGCAAGTCACGAGACTTCATACGGCGGTTCTTGTTTGTTAACGAAGTAAATAATCGAAGATCGCCGGACATCCTTTCAATGTCCGGCCCCCCATTGGGAACGCCCCAACCCCAATCACGCTAATCTATTTGTGACACACCACGGCAGGATTCTAGGCAGCTAGATTCGCCTGGCCTAACCAAACAAGGCAGACAGCCCTGACTTCCAGCTCCAACCAAAGGCTCTAAGTAGCCTAGCGAACAGCCATATCTGTACTCCACCAAACTGAAAAATTAGCCCCGTCACACTGTACCACTAAAGTCAACACCTCTTCCGCATCATCTCACCTCTTCAACAAACCAACCTGGCAAGGGGCCTAGCGGAGACTCGTTTTGTCGCACGAGCAGGCACCCGCTCGATCGACAGGCTGCCGGAACGTTTCGAGAGAGTTGGTCTACGGAGTTCAAGATCAGCGTGGGAGGAAAGGCGGCGTCCTTCCCACTCATTGGCTGCGGTCTTCCTAGAGCTAGTGGCCTCAAAATTCTGACATTCAAAAATCTGGTGAGCAAACAGGTTTGCAGCATTAATGACATGCATCAAAGTCCGTCACTTATCCATACATCTAAATATAAGGCCGGTGGAGGCTTTGCCACTTTCTTAATAATCCTCCTTCAACCGCCATTCTCGCGGTTATTCTATCCTTGGGACTAAGTCCTTCTCCAACCAACCTTTTTCGGACTTGATTTACGGGCGAGGTTGAAGGTTGAGGACCATAACATCAGCAGAGCTAACCTCTAAAAGTCGACACCCTCAGCCGGAGTTTCCGATTGGTCCGTCCGGCAGCCTCATATTTAGATGAATGGATGAGAGAGATGGGTTTTAATGCATGTCGCCCATGCTGTAAACTTATATGACCATTTGTCAGGCCACTTTTCGCAGCTTTTAGGGCCTTTGATTGGAGCTGAAGGTCGGGTTTAGTAGAAAAAAGAATGCTGAGCGACTTGGAAGACCTTCGTAACTACAGCCTTGTACCTCACTAGTGCGTAGCCAACCAACAATGTTTTTATATTCAATTATGGAACATCAAATTTTAGCCAGCACAATTGATTCGCCCACACGATCCCTTAACCACCCTAGCTTAATATTTACTTTGTCGTCACTACATTTCCCAACGAATAGATTAGCCACAAAATCGCTACTGTGTTAAATATACTATGAATAAAGTAGATATGTCCTGTTGTCTCTAAGCATAATACAATTAGCAAAATTTTGAGTTACCATTCTTATCTTAAACCCGGGCGAGAAATGCTCGGCAGCGGAGAATATTAGCCAAAGCGCAATGATGGCAAGGCATAATGTTCTTGAGATGGTGAAGAGGGAGGTCAATTATGAAGAGGCGGAAGCCATGCATCGGCGAGCACTAGAAGGAAAGGAGAAGGTGCTTGGGCTAGAGCATTCAGACACGCTGACCAGTGTCGGCAACCTTGGGACGGTGTTGGAGAAGCAGGGCAAGTATGAAGAGGCGGAAGCCATGCACCGGCGAGCACTGGAAGGATATGAAAAGGTGTTTGGGCCAGACAATCTAGACACGCTCACCAGTGTCAACAACCTTGGGACAGTGTTGGAGAGCCAGGGCAATTATGAAGAAGCGGAAGCTATGCACCGGCGAGCACTGGAAGGATATGAAAAGGTGCTTGGGCCAGAGCATTCAGACACGCTGACCAGTGTCAACAACCTTGGGACGGTGTTGGAAAGCCAGGACAAGTATGAAGAGGCGGAGGCCATGCACCGGCGAGCACTGGAAGGATATGAAAAGGTGCTTGGGCCAGAGCATCCAGACACGCTTACCAGTGTCAACAACCTTGGGATGGTGCTGGAGAGCCAGGGCAAGTATGAAGAGGCGGAATCCATGCACCGACGAGCACTGGAAGAATATGAAAAGGTGCTTGGGCCAGAGCATTCAGACACGCTCACCAGCGTTAACAACCTTGGGTCAGTGCTGGAGAGGCAGGGCAATTACGAAGAGGCGGAAGCCATGCACCGACGAGCACTGGAAGGATATAAAAAGGTGCTTGGGCCAGACCATCCAGACACGCTCACCAGCGTCAACAACCTTGGGACAGTGTTGGAGAGCCAGGGCAAGTATGGAGAGGCGGAATCCATGCATCGGCGAGCACTGGAAGGAAAGGGGAAGGTGCTTGGGCTAGAGCACCCAGACACGCTCACCAGTGTCAACAACCTTGGGTCGGTGTTGGAGAGGCAGGGCAGGTATGAAGAGGCGGAAGCCATGCATCGGCGAGCACTAGAAGGAAAGGAGAAGGTGCTTGGGCTAGAGCATTCAGACACGCTGACCAGTGTCGGCAACCTTGGGACGGTGTTGGAGAAGCAGGGCAAGTATGAAGAGGCGGAAGCCATGCATTGGCGAGATTTAAATGGATCTGAGAAAGTGTTTGGGCCGGAGCATCCAGACACGCTCACTAGTGTCAACAACCTTGGGACGGTGTTGGAGAGCCAGGGTAAGTATGGAGAGGCGGAAGCCATGCGCCGACGAGCACTAGAAGGATATGAGAAGGTGCTTGGGTCAGAGCATCCAGACACGCTCACCAGTGTCGGCAACCTTGGGACGGTGTTGGAGAGGCAGGGCAGGTATGAAGAGGCGGAAGCCATGCACCGACGAGCACTGGAAGGATATGAAAAGGTGCTTGGGCCAGAGCATTCAGACACGCTCACCAGTATCAACAACCTTGGGTCGGCGTTGGAGAGGCAGAACAAGTATGAAGAGGCGGAAGCTATGCACCAACGAGCGCTAGAAGGAAGGGAGAAGATGCTTGGGCCAGAGCATCCACACACGCTTGCTAGTATCAGCAACCTTGGGATGGTATTGGAGAGACAGGGCAAGTGATAGAAACAAGAAAAATTATGCTTGGGGACGAGCATCCGGACATACTTATCAGCATGAACAATCTCGCATTTACGTTCAAGGCCCAAGGTCACATTAATAAGGCTATTAACTGATGGAAAAATGCTTCTGGTTGCGTTTAAAACGACACTATTTTGTAATTCTGGAAATATAATAAAACATTTGTCTACCGTCTCTCCAGCACACGAACCAGGATGCAAAGATGACTTGTGAAGCACCTCCCTTTTGGTGTTGATGTACTCATCAAAAATGTCAATGATGTACCGACGAGCACTAGAAGAAAAAGAGAATGCACTTGGGTCAGAGCACCCAGACACGCTCGCCAGTGTCAACAGCCTTGGGTTGGTGTTGGATTTGCAGGGCAATTATAAAGAGGCGGAAGCGATGCATCGACGAGCACTGAAAGAAAAAGAGAAAGAGCTTGGGCCAGAGCATCCAAACACGCTTGCCAGTGTCAGCAGCCTTGGGTCGGTGTTTGAGAGCCAGGGCAAGTATAAAGAGGCGGAAGCGATACACCAGCGAGCACTGGAAGGATTTGAAAAGGTGCTTGGGTCAGAGCATCCACACACGCTCACCAGCATCAACAACCTTGGGAATGAAGCAACTTTTAGCAGACTCTTCTCGACAAGGAACTTTCGAAGGAACCATAGACTATGCGCTTGTAGATCGGTTTCATGGGAAGAATCAAACCATGCTATTTGCCCGTGACCACTTTTCACTCTGCTCGATTGCTGCATTAGTTGCCGAAGGGACTTTCTGAAACCGACGTAGCGGTCAATCCATAAACTGTTCAACCATGAAATCAACCGACATTAAGTCATGTCATTGCCGGGACAAAAACTGGGAAGTGGCTAGCAACGCTCGACGCCTCGCCTCTATCGTGCACATCGTAGGGTTTATTAATGTGCATTTTCTTCATGCGACCAATTTTTTATTTTATTTTTTTATCTTTTTGAGGCTTCTTGCTTGTGCAGTATCTTACTTTTAAAGTGGAGAGTGAACAGTTTTCCGATCATTGGCTGTGATGTCGCTATGACCAGTGTCTTAAAGAGTATTAGGCTAGGTGTTGCATTATCAATGGGGTGAGAATACACAGTCAACTTTATGCGTGATGCATGCATCTGACCTGTCTATAGGTAACAGTACACTAGAGTAAGTCATTAGCATATTGTGTCAGTTTCGACACATAAAGGTTTACCTTTCTCCTTTAGGCTCGACATCTGTCACAGATGGTTGAGAGTTGGTTGTCTTGATGGGTCAGGCTGGAGGCTTCATTGGGGTAGAGGGATTGGAGCAAGCGTCGATTTCGGCATCTGATTTAATTATCTCTCCAGACTCTCCCATACCTCTCTTCCTATTTAGCGCAAAGCGTCCCGAACGCGTCGAGCGAGGGATGTAAGTCTTTACCCATTTCGTAGGCCGTAAAGCGGAGGCAGCAAGTTCCTGAGAACATTTGCGCTTGCGCAGAAAAGCCTGCATGCGAGGTTGGTTTACTGTCTGTTGAATCACGTGCTTATTCAGCACGGGCCACAATACTTCGACGAAGTATTGTGATGCAGCATCACAACAATGTTTGCTCCAATGGAAACATGACGGAATTGGATCAGACCCTGTCTCTGTGTGAGTGGGGATTACCTTCCCACTCTCAATTTTCCAGGTGCTAAATTATGATTGGTGACTGGAGGGAGACTTCTCTTGCAAGACGGATAATAAGAATTCAAGGAAAGGAGTTGAAAAACACTTCGACCCATTGGCTATCATCTTCCTAGAGCTAGTAGCCACAAAAGCCTACTGCCCTGACCTTCAGCTCGAACCAAAGCCTCTGGAAGCTGCGAAAAGTAGCCTAGCAAACGATCATATCTGTCTGCCTTGTTTGGCCCCCGTGTAGAATTCTCTCCAATGTCTTTTCTCTGTACCAGTCCTATATCTCCTGAATATGATCCCTAACAAAATGCGAAGAGAAGAAAGTATTGACCACTCATAGAGTACTATGTTCGGACGGCCTCCTTGATTTTCACAGCCTTGCTCCAAGATTCCGGTCTATTAAGCCAACTACTGGCCAGCAAGGCAAGGGAAGGCTTCTTTATGGCGTGGAGACCAATGAGATTGTTTACTTCGCGTCAACGCCGCAGCCTAACTAAAAAAAAGGACCGGATAGCTGTTCCCCGGTTGTGGCATGTAAGGCCAACTAGTCTCGCGTCTTGCCATGTTCTTTATTGCAGCCATGGTTGGCGTGGAACGACTGACTTCTGCCTATCCCCGGGGACAACCAGCGCTCCGCCTTACACATCTAAGGAAAGCGCCGAACAGCCCCCAATAAGATTGGTTAGACGAGGCAGAGAGGATATGCGCCCAGTGTGACTCATTTTATAAGTTGTCTTGTAGCACTACTCTTGCGAGTCCTCCTCCTCGCTCCTCTTTGTTGTTCATTTATTAATCCTCCTTTTTCATTCATATTCACGTATCGCACTCTTTTCCTCACAGCGGCCTCCTTATACGCAAGCCTCCAACTTGACCTCATAATATGGACAACAATTTCATTTCGGACGAATCGAACAATTTGCTTCCGAATCAGACCGGAAAGACTCGTGATGAAGCACCAAGTAAGTTCTCACTTCGCTTCAAACGTACAGTTATCGTTACTGATACGACCCGCCGTTACTAATACGACCCGCTCGCAATAGTAATTTCTGCTTCCATTGGGAATCTGTGCACCGATGTCGAACGGCTCGCCAACGGCATTGTGGATGTAATCCAGGTGTACGGTCAGCACATCTCTCCTAGAAAGGGAGATGCTCCAATTACCAGATGGATTGGTAGACCATATTTCATGCAGAAGGTGAAGCAGCAATTAGAGAAAGGGCAAGCAATTCGCATGATTCTGCCAGCCTTCCCTTGGAAAAGTGTAAGTTGATAGGCTATTGAGACCGTGCTCATACAAGGAAGCGCTTATCATCCACAGATTAATAGAATTGACAAAGTCATTGGTGTACTCCCTGACCTGGGCGAAGAGCTGGCACTGGCCCGTCTCAATAATCTCTGTGAAGACATCAGAGGTATTTACCCTCTTGGAGGTGAAATTCATATTGCAACTGATGGACTAGTTTTTGATGGGACGCTCAGTCCTCCGCTTCAGAAAAAATGCGCTAATACTTGCGCAGATGTGGTCGGCATTCCGGAAGAAGATACATGGGCATACGGTGAAGAACTCGTGAGGATTGTGCACGCCAAGGGTTACAAAAAGAATGTCAAGTTAATACGCGTCATGGACATCCTTGGATACACCAGTGGAAAGACGCTTAGCATGGACCTCTACCTCTCACTCACACAGAAGTGTCGCACCGAGCTGCTGGAAACCTATGGCCGGACTGAAGCGGAAGTGCGCGAGATGATGCGTAACGACCATGACACGCTCTTAACGTACGGCGGATTTATGCGCTTCCTTAAGTCTGATCTTAGGTAATAGCGGGATTTGGAGTGGTGCGTCCACGCTAACTTGTTCCTAGGCACAGCACCATTAGGCAGGACGCCAACAGTAAGAATCAATACCATAAGCAAGTCAAACGTGTTGCCATTAACATGATGATTCGCGCAGAGGTAAGTACCCCGCCATCTCCAATGCCCTTCCAGACTTCAAACTGCAAGCATCTCAATGCGCTATAGTCCTTCACCAAGCTCCTCCAGACCATGTGCCCAGACTATGTCCGTCTCTCCATCCACGAGTCCACAGGCGCCGTGAAGCTCTCTGTACCTCTCATCATCCAGGGCTCGGGAGAGTTACCTCGCCGCACGCCCTGGCACAGCACTATTGCGCTCTCCTTGTCGGGCACCTATAGCACCGCGCATGCCATGGAAGTACGCGACACACATAACCTCATTCTGCGCGATGACGGATCTCTCCGTCCTTTTTACTACCGCGAGAAGTCTGAGCTCTGGGACTGGGCAGACGATATTGTTGTTTTTGAGCCTCAGTATCAAAACCGCCTGGTCGTGAGGCCGAAGGAAGGCGTTGATGGCAGGAAGATTGTATTAAGCGAGGAGCAGATTGAGAAGATTCGAAAGTTAAGGGCCATACATACGGCGGGGCCCGTGGAGATAGTAGGCTTTGCTGCCACGACTGCGGCGGCAGTAGCGGAAGCAGCTAAGTGTTAGGAGGATGCTGTATCAACTGCCATTTTATAATGGTTATGCGTGACTCAAAGCAACTATAGACTCGGGATAGATAGCCTGTGACATATAATGGAACAGACTCTGAACCCTTGAAAATATATGGCCTGGCCCTTTTCTAATCTCCAAATCCTCCATTTCCTGCCTTCTTGACCAGGCCAGCCTTGACCATTGTACATACACTAACACATCAGGTGGAGCTTCGCTCTGCTCCTTTACAACGGTCTAGTCTTAGTAATATTGATAATTCTCATTCGTCTGCCTATTGCTCACATTAAGATGGACAGTGCTGGAGGCGAGCACACATATCCAAGCTTGGAGTTTTCTGTAAGCCTTTGCCAGGTCATTATCTCGCCCAATACCTAGGCCCCGTTGCGGTCCATGTTCTCATACCACTCTGGTGCTCCATACTCGTCCTCATCATCTTCGATCCAATAACAACACTGCCGGCAGTATCCATGTCCACAGTCGCACACCTCACACTCCTCGTTGCAATCGTTGCAGTTGCAGCAAATGAAATTCTGGGTCTGGTTTTGTACGGCGAGTTTCGTAGGGCAGGTGATTACCATTTTAGTGATAGGGATACTCTAAAGATATTTGAGAGTAGGACTAAAGGAGGGAAGCCGAAGCTTTGTTGCGTGTTCGGATGATGATGGTAATTAATATAAGGAGCCAAAATGAGTACATACCGAAAACTACAATAACAAGGTGGTTGGGAGAGGATACCCAGAAGACCACCAATCCTCTTCCCTAAAATCAAGAAGAAACGTTCGTATTTTCCCTAACGCCCTGTTATTGTAATGAAATTTGATGGGTCATATGTGACGATAGGCGGACTGCTCTTGCAAGCGGTGCATTGCTCCTGCCTCTTCATACTTGCCGAGCCTTAACTTACGTTTGAAAGTAAACTGAGGATATACAGAGCGATCAATCACGATATTTGCATTCACTGTACTCGATTGGGAGGAGTTTTGTTAACATTTGGGTGCGTCCAGCCTTCGCGAAGCACCGTGGCCCGCGCTTGCGAAGCACCTGTCCCCTTTAATGTAGATAAGTTTAGCCTCTACTCAGTTAGGATTGTTGGCGAAGGAGAGAATCTAAATCACATGCGCTAGGGAAATTGATTTTCCGTTCCTGCTTTCCAACCTCAAGTCTGCGCACTTATCTTTTTTAGATTGCGCCCGTATAAGACCTTTCGTCTATTCGTTTCTCAAGAGCGCTGCCCTTTAATCCGCCACAGCCTTCTGTAAACAACGCGACGAGTCCCGCAGGTGAGCCTTTCCACCACGCACGTCACATCTACCAATTGGTTACTCTAACCTACTAAGGAAGCGTAGATATTTGCCCTACTTACAATGACCTTCAACTTGTCTTACAAGAGCAGTGTTGGCGCACATTGGCGCATTGCAAGGCTTCCACTGCTCGGACGTCTTGGCATGACTCTGCTAGGGTCTTGGATGACTCATTGGTATTGCTGCCTGCTTGGGAGATGTGTATATATTTCAGTCATTGCCACCCTTCTGAGCATCTTCTTGCTCATGCAATCCATTATGTTACTTGCCCTCTTGCCTGTCTTCCAACAAGCAGCTCGCCATATAACTAGAACATTAACCTTGAAATCTAAACTTCCTAGAAAAGTCTAAAAGCTCTGAGAAGTGGCCTGGCAAACGGTTATATCCGTCCGCTTTGTTGTCCATCGTCTAGCAAAATCTGGTGAGTAAATAGAATTAAATCTATTTAAGCTAAAGAGATTTAGTAAAAAGTTGTTGGGTAAGGCCAGCTTCCTCTACATCTAAGTTTGAACCCCACGAACGCCAACTACCTTCGCCTCCTAAGTTTGAACCTTCGTCTTTGTCGCATTTTCGTATTTGTGGTGCAGTAGCTTCCGCAGCTCTGTGTCTCCAGTGCAAATGTCTAAAACCTCTTGCAACGGTTTCTTTTTATTACGCCCTGAGTTCTTCCCAACCTGCACATGGGTGAAATAGTGCTGCCGGCAATTGTCAATCCTACCAAAAGACCTTTCGCAAATCTTACACTTATACGGCCTTTCGTTTGAGTGAATCGCTTCATGTCGCTTCAACTTCTCTGGTTGGATGAAACTGCGTTCACATTCGCGACACTTATACGGCCTTTCGTTTGAGTGGATCGCTTTATGTCGCTTCAATTGTGTCGGTTTCGTGAAACTGCGTCCACATTCGCGACACTCATGCTTGGCTGATTTTAACATACCCGCACCTCGACGTCTGCTATTCACGCTTTTACATCCCTTCTTTCCGCGGGCTGCTTTGCTGTAATCCACGGTAGGTCTCTCATTGAAACTATTGGGCGCTTCGTCATTGAGGGATATCTCTTCTGTAAATGGAGAAAAGGGTGACCAACAGCCCTCATACGTGTTGAAGTTCCTGGCGTCGGCTGAGTTTATAGGAATCCCAGTATCGAGTATTGCCTCCAAAGGCATCATAGCTTCTGCAGACTTTTCTGGACGGTTTTCTAACAGCTGTTCTGCACCTGTATTCCATTGTCTAGGATTAATGTCTGACAGGTTGTACTGGCAGCTGGGCTTGCTGATATTATCAGCCTGGAACGCCAAATCGTAATCTCCGGATGCTGGAAGGAGTTGTAAGACCGATGATTGCTCGCATGCCAAAGAGTTCTCTTGAAGCCCGTTGGCAAAAGCAGGCATTAGGACACTCGAAGGTACAGGTTCTGGCTGTGAAGAGTAGAACGTATCAAAGACGCTGTTATAGCCAACCTATGCCTCCGGATTCAGCATGTTCCTTCCTGATTTGTCGAGTTCTGCGTTGCTTACAGGCATTGAGACATCCCCCGAAGTGCGTTCACCGTTCAGCATGTCTTCCGTTTCTGCTGGATAATTCTCCTTGGAGAAAGGTGGCTGATCAAGTAACATCGAGTCCAAGAGGTAAGAGTTGGAAAACACTGGGCTATTGGGGGTGTCTTTCTGTGGAGCGCTTTCAGCATCTTCCTGTAGCACTTGTTGCTGTTCAAGCATCTTAACGCATCTAGCCAAATTAGTAAGTTGTTCTTAGGGATGATATTGCAGGCCAACTTGTATCTGCATTTCCTCTGCCTAAATGAACAAATAGCTTTCCTTGCTATACACCGACTACATGGGAGAACACCGTCACACTAACAGAACTCGTTAGAGACAACAACGTTCGCGTTATAATCACTAAAATACCTTCAGTTTCACTTGACAGCAACGATTGCAAGCTTTGAATACCCGCTTCCTTACATTATCTTGACTGCCGTACGACGACGTGGTTTGGATAATAAACACTGGTATAGGGGATTGGTGTGGTGCAGAATTCGGCGCTGGTTGTGTCTGGGGAGGACACGGTTGCTGCTTGGGTATCGGGTCGTAGCCCAGACACCCGAAATTGCTCTCCTGGCAACTTTGACAGACGGGATGAGCTTTGTCACACTAGGGATAGAAAGGTTGTCAGTTCATGTTGCGAACACGTGAGGTTGGATTAGAGGAGACGCATAGTTTGGATTTGATGGCTTGGTTACTGGACAATAACCGTAGTCTCGCGAAATTTGCACTCCATTTCTCGTGCATCCACCAATTGAAACCCACACTTACTTTTCGTTTGCGACATGTCAAACAAGTAGTCTTTTGGCGACGCTTAAATTCCTTGTGTTGTCCGTCCGACATCGTTCTCCCTTTGCCCTGTGGAGGGAGCTTTTTGGGGAGAGAAAGTAATGTTCATTAGCTGTTCTGGAGGCGGAGGGTGTTTTTGAAATTTTCAAGAGCTGCAACAACCAGCCGCCTGAATTAAGTCCCAGTGTCAACAAAGGGGGACTGCTGGGATGGGCTAACACTAATGACATAGGCTGTGGCCTCATTGGGGGGAATAGTTAGAATGGTTGGCTGGAAGTATTCTAATAGATAATTAGGAGGAACGGCCGATGGCGGCTTCCTGAAACTTTCGCCGCTGTTTCCCTGCCACTGGCTTAACAGCAGAATCATAGGAGGCCGCCTAGCCACATGCTAACGATAAACTCATCGTTTCAGTATTAGAAGATAAAAGTGCTCGATTGGGTGCAGAAGAACTAGATAAAATAGGAAGGTTGATGAGCAAGGGTGGCCAACGCTTTAGCTGCGAAAAGCTTCCGCTGACGCACTGTGGGCCGGTTTATCTTCCGTCTTGGATGATGTTACAAAGAAGACAGTCAATCAAAGTCTTCTAGAAAGCAGGATTTTTGTTGGCTTGCCTTTAGCAGGTGTCGTTACTTTGATTAGGCTGTGGCGCTCATGGGAGGTAAATAAAAACCTTCTATCACCTATTGGTCTTCAGTCATTACAACCGGAAGACCTCCCAGCCTATCAGACACCTTAAGGCAAACAGTTAACAGCACCGGCACATGCCACCGCTAAGCCGATGACTCACGGGAAAACTCCTGCATTCAGTTACCTATTAAGATCCCGCATTGAAATTTTCGGACGTTATATGTTAACCAACTAGACCCAATCATGCTCTTCTATCCTTATCTATTCGTAAACTTTTTTAAGAGGAGGCCACGTAGACAACTAGCTTCGCCTAAAACGCATCACATGAGGACGCGCATACGGGATTGGGCCCTGTTGAACAGAAATGGAGGCATGAGAACATTTCACAATTAATTGCGGAGATGTAGGGTAGACTAAAAGCACTGAATCGCTGGGGCTAGGCATAGGAGGGTGACGATTGGCAATAATGGACGAGGATTTGCATTACCTGTCAGCTATTCATGCGCTCTCCTTCCTATTGACTTGAAACCCGATGTGCGGACGCACACTGGAGTGCTGTAAACAAAGGAGATATAAATTCATCTTACCCCTGACATGCTCTCATTCATAATGCACATTAAGGACATTCAACTGTAAAAGGAAATGGAGCGCGCAACAAACGATTGTGAAACGACGGTATCAGGTACCGATTGGGATTCAGATTCAGAAGAGAGTATGTTTTGCCTTTCTATCTGTGCTTTTGCTGCTAACATTCTAGCACTTTTCTGGGTAAATGATAATCTACCAAAGGATTCACGAAACGCTTCGCTTCAACGGCTTTATCGCGATAACTGTGGTACCGAATTCGGATATCTCAATTTCCCAATCAACACTTCCAAGAGGCTTAAGCGCAATCAAAATGCTTTTCTAGTATTCTGCATTATATTGGGCAAGGTAGAAGCCAAAGTGGATGACGAGATCTATACTCTCAGTCAAGGCGATGTTTTCAGGGTTCCTCGAAGTAAGCTCAATCGTGACCTCACCGTTTCTAAATGAGTTACTAAAGCCTGGCCAGACAGCTACTACAGCCTTACAAACATGGGTACTAATTCGACCCGCATTTTCTTTTCAAGATGGGAGGGCGTTGAAGGTCTTGACTGCCATCCTGTCTCACTTTCTCAGGATCTTGAACTCTTCCCCTGACTCTGGCAAAGTTTTCACTTGTCGAGTTCTGAGATAGAATATCTGAAATATATGTCACCATTGCCATTACTGGCGATGCTTCTATATCATTTTACCACCATCGCTCTTTTTTGCTTCATCTCAGATTCCTTTTTATGCCTTTTACTATTTTAGTAGAGTGGATATACAGTCGCACCGCGTCGCTTTACATGTATTGCACTTGGTATCCGGCGGTGCCCACGTCCATACCAATCTGTTGCACTGGACGTGTGTGTGAACGAACAGTGAAATTGTGCGTAAGAAAGAAGAGGCACAAAATGAGATGAATGTATTGTCATTATATGTGTGTACGACAGTGTGTGTCGTCTCTGTAGGAGTGATGGAATGAGTTGTCTTTATGAGTCGTCCATGACTGCTAAGCGAGCTGCTGCTTTAGGCCCTTGGCGTGCGACACAATCCTATTGCCAATTCTTCCGCTTAAGCCAGCCGTTTATTTCGTGCCTTAAGAGCTTCAAGAAATGTGGATTTTACACAGAACGGTTGAACCACCTCCCTTAGCTATAACGTCCATTCCTATCTCAGGTTCCGCTTTAATCGCCGGAAAAGGGACACTAAGCACTGTAAAATGAGGAACGAAATCTTTATCTTAAAAGGCCGCGACACTTTGCTGACCTTCCAACTGCCATCGGAAGCCACCCCCAGAAGTGCGATGCGTTTATTAATCTGACAAGCTGAACAACCATAGCGTGATGTAGAGGGCTAAGGTTTTCGCTCTTTTTTTCTATTCTGCCCAATTTGTACAAATTTTACCGAAAGCTCTTCAAATGCTTTGCGCGTTATACCCTAACACTACTCAAACCAGTCTGAACTGATTTCTTCTTTTCACCATGTCCTCGAGCCAGGTTATTAAGTAGAAGTATAATTAAATCTATTCAAGCTAAAGAGATTCACTAAAATATTTTTGAGTAAGGCCAGCTTCCTCTACGTTCTAAGTCCTAAGTTTGAACTTTCGTATTTGTGGCGCAGTAAATTGTGCAGCTCTGTGTCTCCACTGCAAATGTCTGAGGCCGAGATCCAGAATAGGGTTTTTCTGGTCCAGTAATCAAGTGTGGACATGCTTCATGTACTCCCCAGAGCTAAGAGGAAGGGGAATTGTTCTCAGCATTTGTAGGAATGATAATCTATGAGGTCTTCTTTGGGCACCGTCATCCGAGGCCGACGCCAGTACCTTGCCATACCCAACTCGAATGGCCCTTAAATGTCTGCAGCACCGCTCCCGTGCCGGTGTTCCACATAAGCCTGGATGATTGCAGCTGCAAGTCCTATAAATGGAAAGCGGGTCATCTGCCAACATCGAATCGGGATTTTTCTCCTTTCTTTTCTCCTTTGCTTTGTACTCTGGTCGTGTGGAAACCATGAAGCACAGTATTCTCCCAATCAAGCACTTTGATCCTCCAATACTGGTGTCAGTCAAATTCCCATTAACAATTTATGCTCAACAGTGGAAAGGCGTATGGCGTGAGGTTTTCTTGTTATTATGGCGTGAAGGCCAATGGTTGAGACAAGGATTATTTACTCCGCGTCAAAAAGAGTGGACCAGCACGGGCGAACGCACTTGGGTTTGTGTGCTTTATATTCCAGTGAATGAATCCATATGTTTGCTTATGGCAGAGCTGGAATCATTCTCTGTCAAAGTTCCCGTCGAAATGGCATCGCAGAGCCGATCAGCATTACCTTCTGTGAAAGGCATACGCCTGGCGACGTTTACAGATCTCCCCAGTATTGCAAATGTTGAGCAAACTGGAGATGATGAACTAGAAACGCAATCCCTCTTCCATGGCTCCGCGAGCTTGCAGCTTCGAATTAAATGGGCATTTTACGAATGGCAAGGTGTGCTGGAGCATTACGACTACTGGATTGTGATCGTGGTCGACGATCGCTTAGAAGGGGATGGGAATGTCGCTCCCAACTCGACAAGAGCAACAAAGAAGACTGCGAGAACAGGAGTAGTGGGTGTCGCAGCGGTAATTTTGCCTCCCGATTCTCCCCGCTGTGGACAGTTCAAACCTGTATGCATACCGCTCCAAACTACTATTAATCGCGCTCACTTGTACATAGTCAGCTACCAAGGTTCCCTGTACCTTTAGCAGCACTGAGGCTGAGTGTATTGGGAGTCAAAACTGGGCTGTATTATCTTTAGCATTCCTCCATGCTTATGGAAGAGTATGTTAATATTCTTTTTAGGCAGTTAATGTTTCATGCTGACTATAGCAGATTTTTTGGAGGAGCATATATATTGTACACGCTGGTAGTGCATCCTGCATATCGGAAGAAGGGTCATGGGCAGAGTCTACTTAACTAGGTCAAGCAATTAGCAGATATTGACCAGTGCCAACTAGTGGTAACACCCGAAGACACAACAAAAGGTTACTATGATCGTCAAGGTTTGAAGTATTTCGGGCATAGTATGCCACTAAAGGTTGACGGCTATGAAGTACCCATTCATCACTTGTATCAAGCTATGGGGAAATCCACGAGGACTACTCCACCCTCAAACGTAAGTTGTCTATAAGATTATATGAACGAGACATGACTCGGTCACAGACATTTGTGTTACGACGGATGCTTGACAGTATTGAAAAGTGGTTTGAAGACCTTCCAAAGCTGGAAACGAATCTGATGTAAGTCTGCACGATAAGCCCCTCACCGCATACAACAGGCAGCTCCGTACAGCTTCCACCAACCTGTATCCATGTGCAAAAAGTTTCCTTCAAACGCCATGGCATTTATTACCGCTCTTGCAATGGGTGGGCGAATGCAGCGCACATATATAAAGCAGCAGGCCGTAGAGGACATGCAGCTCTCCGCCACTTTCACGCAAACCAGAACATTGCCCGCGACAAAATTAAGTGCTATGGGCCAGCGCAGGGGACTTATGTTAGTCCTACATGTGCATTTCAAATCTGCGCAAATATATTACCGAAGTTGAAGGACGTTCTGCAATCAGCCATTGATAGGCATAACACTAAGGGTAGGGCGACAGGTTCAATATTTCTTGTGGAGCGATGAGCTATAACTTGGCCACGACAGGGAGAATTCATACCGGGCGGCAAGGCTTGGATATCGATGCCAGCTTACCGGAAGAGGTATAATGATATTGAGCAGGCTTGACATCTGAAGAATGTGCGGATAGAGTCACGTGATTATGTAGCACGGGCCACATTACAGTGTCGCTGTGTTGTGGCGTGTATAAAATCACATGTTAAATAAAGATGTACGCAATCTGAGTTATGCTTCCCGTCGCTAAATATAGTCTTCAAATAATTTTTTCGCGTAGGCTGAGTGGGGAGATTGGGAGTATCTTTCGTCGAAATCCAATGGGTTTAGGGATAGGGGGATTTCATTGAGATGTTCCTTCGAAGGCAGGCTTTCTATACCTTTAGTGGGTAGCCTACTATTATCCGTATACAGACTCGCTATCCACTTATCTAGCTCGCCGGTAAAAGCCTCTGTTGGCACGGCAATCTCGCCACGTCAGAAACACGTGGATGCCTGAATGTGGATGCACCAGAACGAATCATCAAGGGGTTACGTAATTGGGAACATGCACATATGAACACAGTCTCTACAGCTTCAGGTAATTCAATTAATCAAGAATGCAATCATTCCTTTGAAGACAATATTTATGAGAACTTCATGCTGCCAAATATAACCTCCATGATTGGATCCAAAACACGCTACTACCAACGCTCCGCGCCGTCTACGGCTATAAGCCCATAGTAGTAGTGTTGGATAACGTCTCTATCTATACAAACTAGGAGGTAGTGGCAGCGATTGAGGCTGCTGGTTATGTTGTACATTTTCTGCCTCCGTACTCGCCCAACTTCAACCTGATCAAGCTCACCTTTGGGGTGCTTAAGGCATGAATCCGTTGAAATTATCCATACATAAGAAGGCAGTACACTAACTTTGGCGACTTCTTAAAGGCATGTATTCGGCAGAGTCGCTGCGATCAGTTTACGCAGAAGCACTTCAAGTATGCTGCAGATGGGTTGTACAGGATGGAGCGCGAGGAGCTAGTAGAGGCAAGGCGAGAGATATAAAGGTAGTAAAGGCGGCTCTAGTAGAGTTACTATAGATTACTATATAATATCATAGAAATTAAGTCTACTTAACAACTCTAGTGTCGCCATGTAAACGCCTATTCACCTAACTTAGCTACCTCTACTATTACTGTACTCTACTATCTCTCTATCTCTACTCAACGCTGTTAGGTCTTCTACTGCTCGATAGTAGAGCTTAAATCTACGTACGTCCTCACGTAGGTGCTGAATAATCCCATTCTTAAGTTTATATAGCTTACTAACGGCAGCTTTGTATAGGTCACTGCTTATAGTCGACATATCCCTTAAATCGTTAATTATCCACCTCTCCTCGATCGCCACCTCCTATGTGCGTAGGTAGTCATCCTGATCTTCCTCCAGCTACTAGCTAATAAGCCAGCTGAAAAACTTCCTTACAGTACTACGCATATCCCCCTCTCTAGCTACTAGGCTTAATCTTATAATAGGAACAACTAGTGACCCGCCAGGCGTTATTAGGCGACGCAGGGCCTGCTGGGGCGCTATCAGGTAAAGTAAATAGCTCTGCTAGAAGTCTTACTGCGGCAGTAGTAGATACACTAAATAAGAGTAGCCGCCGTATGTTTAGAACCCAGGATACGGAACTGCTGATAGTGGAGGCTGTTAAAAGGCACTCATACTTTACTATAGTTAGAGCTGCTCATGCTGAGCTCGTAGGGCCTCACGCTACTCATTCTACTACTACTCATCCTCTCTCTCCCGCCGCCTCTCATACTTTCTCCTCTCGCGACGGTACTCTCTCTCTAAGTTGCTAGTAGAGGTGCCTAAGCTACTACTCTAGCGCTTCTTTCTACTCTTCTTCTTACCCCGCCGAAGCTAGTCACCTCCACTAAGAGAACTACGCCAATAATCAATAAAATTGAGTGGGGGCATGTTCACGGAAACTAGCTTATTATCCCCATCAAGGATTGCCAGAGCCTAGGACTTTGAATCTGCGTGGCTAATCTTATAGTGCTCGCCGCTAGAGGGACTAATATAATACTAATTTAGATAGTTACTACACTCGCTGTTTCTACACTCCCACATCTGATGGATCTGGCTCTTCTAGTTAGTTTGCAATGAGATCTGCTTGACGCGCTGAGCAGCTCTCGCCTCATTCAACAGCTACGTCTACCAGCAAGAGGTGCCTGCAGTTAGTATAGCCAGATCCCCTAGATCTAACGATGGCT
>ML994653.1:146364-168825 GCA_010093925.1 Zopfia rhizophila CBS 207.26
CCTCATCATCCTCCTCATCATCCTCCTCCTCATCATCCTCCTCATCATCCTCCTCATCATCCTCCTCATCATCCTCCTCATCATCCTCCTCATTATCCTCCTCATTATCCTCCTCATTATCCTCCTCATCATCCTCCTCATTATTCTCCTTATCGTCCTCCTCATTATCCTCCTCATCATCCCCCTTATCATCCTTCTTATCGTTCTCCTCATCATCCCTCATCACCATTCCTCATCGTCATAAAATTGGACCAATTGATTATTAGTTAAGAGGTGATTGTTCACGATCCAGAACCTCCTCACAAATTATAAGGTTTATTAAGTAGACGTAGTCTTATTCTTGTGTGAGTCGGCATAGTTACAGATGCCTTAAAAGACACGGAAAACTGTTTATTAGTCCTGTCACTTCCATCTCAAAGCATAGAACACCGCCTAGCTCTGAGCTTAGCTTGTCTCTAGTGATACTATCTCTTATAACTTTATTAGCCCCCAACTGAGCTACTTGCTGATTGGCTGATACTATATACTAAGCTTATTAGAGCCCTAGTCTCTTGATCTGCCGATATTCACTCTTCTCACGCGTTGATAAGATAAATCTGCTGAGTAAGATCTGGATGGAAGCTGCTGCAGCACAGGATTAGAATTTGTTTACTTAGTAGTAGTTGGTATCTAGACAGTAGGTAGGCTATTAGAGCAGCCGTAATTTTGACTTTTTATCTGACAGTTAGTGCGCGCTAAGAAAATATCGAGCATTTAAACAGTGCGTTCTGCTCTCTTCACGTTCTTTTTTAGTCTTCTTTACTTAGACATTAGTAATACTTAGGAAGTTCGTTATTAGGCTAGAAAGTGTTTCTATTTCAGTTTGCGTAATGTATACGACGATAGGGAGTTAGCTAGGTACGATTCTTAGTAATAGAAGTGCAACAGCTGTTTTACAGCTAGGTTTATTAACGAAGTAGTATGGAGGGTGTTATGCTAAGGGTTAGGTATAGATATGTCCGATATGGCGAGGGCCGCGAGGAACGGTGGTGCTGCTGGTGGAAGTATCTCGAAGGTGGCTGCGTTGATCTATGCGACAAGTGCATTTCTCCACGAAGGAGCCGTGTGTCAATTGAATGGCCGATCGCGGCTTGGGGAAGGCAATGTTTCTGGCGACCGGCTTATGATGGCACAGGATTGGACAGCCGCTCTTCTCGACTTATACTCGCCCAGTGCAGCAAAGTCAGGTATTCTTGGAGTCACGTGAAGTGGGGATCTCGGGGCCTTGGCAAGAACTTACACCACCGAGATCAGGGAGGATGGTTTTGGTACAGCAAAATAGACCTTTTTTATCCACCACGATCACGAGCTGCTATTGTTACTTTACGAACCGAGGGCAAAGGATGGGTGTATATCTCGCAGAAGGTGGCAAATTGCTCACCTAACGGTGCTCAGCAGTTCTTCGAGCGTGTACTCCAGCGATCCCCGTGCGACCCAAATCATCTCAATCTCCCTCTCCTACTCAAGCACCTGAACGATGAGACAAATCGTGGTCGAGAAGAACGCTTCCCAGAAGGCTCCGCAGTAGAGGAGAGGTTAGTACAAAACAGCGCTGATGGATGAGGAGCATGAGGATATGCCTCATCGCAGGGTGATTCGGATTGTGGAGGCAGAACTGAACATTCGGATACCGTATTCAACAGGGCATGAGGTGCTTAAGAAGGCAGAGATTGTCAAGACAGTCCACAGAAGATCTATCTTGACTGGCCGCACCGGGTGGCTCGAGTTCTCTTTGCTGAATGGGCCCTCGGGAAGCTTCAGCTTGGGTGTATATTTATATTTACTGATGAGATGGCGATAGAGAGTGAGCGTCATCGTAAACGCTCAAAAGTATCACGTCCAAAGGGCTCAAACCCATTCGATCGATCCCGTCCAGCCGCAAAGACCTTCCACGCTGTTATGTTTTGGGGTGCAATCTGCGAGGGCCGTCGAGGACCTTTCCACATTTGGGAGCGCGAAACAATTGAGGAGGCAACGCATTTAAAGGCGGTGATGGATAAGGAGAACGAACGGAAGCAAAATATTGTTGATATGGAGCGAGAGCTTGCTCAAATACCTGGAACCTATGAGCGCGGCGTACTCCAGGAAAGGAATGCGAACATACAACGACTCGATCGAGAGAATCCTCTCCCATCTGGTTACCCACGAAAACAGCGGAGGATTGACTGGGAGTTTAAGGTCCATGAGAAGGAGACACGTGATGGGAAGAGTAAAGGTGGCGTTGACTGGATACGGTATAGAGAGACTATTCTATACCCAAAGCTTTATCCTTGGGCGAAGCAGATCCACGATGAGACTGGGCGATTCGTACACATTGTGGAGGACAACGCTGGCGCTCATGAGAAGGCTAAACGCCTGTCCTGGGAGGGTAGAGCTGATCGTTCAGGTATCGACGTGGTTGACTGGCCACCTCTCTCGCCAGATCTCAATAAAATAGAGCGTATTTGGGGGCCTATGAAGGACTACGTTGAAGAACTACGAGTTACTACTCACCAGAATACGCTGGCGAGAGAGGCAATTAAGACTCGAGCAACCCATGCTTGGTATCTAATGCCACAGGACAAAATCGACTCAGAGTGTCGAGATTTCTCACGGAAACTTCATCAATGCCTTGCCAATCAAGGGAACAACAATTTCTATGGATAATGCACCTAATACAATTGATTTTTGGGCATCTATTGATCTATACAACATCTTCAAGCTCATGGTGTTGAACTTTTGCCACTGCTCGGAGATTTCCGAGGATGTGGCGAAAAACGTGACTCCGAGACTACCTGGGCGCTTGAGTTAGTAAAATTACGGTATTCCCAGGTAAGCTCCCAGTGACAGATATTTCAGATGTTTCATCTAAGAATTCTACATGTGAAAACTCTGCCAGAGAGGATGGTTGTCATCCTCATCACCCTCCATCTTAGAAAGATGGCGACCAACTCCCTGCATCATATGAATGACGGAAAGGGCTGAAAAGAAAATGCGACTTGAATTACTAACTACTCTTGTTTGTAATATTGTAGCAGCTTCCTATTATATTTCTTACTAAGTTGGGGGAGTAGTGCAATGGAATGGAAACAGTTGCAAGGTAATTAGAACCATGTGTTGAACTCATTTAGAAATGGTGAGGTCAAAATCTGACAGTGTGAAAGCAGTCAGGTTTCAAGTTCAGTCTCGCCGTCGATATTCCCCCATCGGAGGAAAAATCTGGATGATCTTCAAAATGTGAGACCCCAACCAACGACGAAGTTGGCGGCGAGTTTCCTGGGAGCCGTTAATGCCTACGGACATAGTCGTAGCTAAGCTTTCCAAGTCTGCGTTTGCACTTCACCACTCGGACGAGCTAGTCTTGAATGACCATGGGAAATCACTTTATCGGGTGCAGAATAGAAGAAGTGGAAGCACCCAAGGTAAGCTACTGGTCTTTTCATGATGTCAAGTTTTGGCGAGATAAGGAGTTGTGCAGAGTCCAATTGCACTTGACGATGATGACGATGATGACGATGAGGCTTAAGAAAATCAAAAAGGACATTCAACAGGCCCCTCACAGACACCCAGCTTCTCACCCTAAAACAACGTGAATTCAGTCTTCCTTCGATGCGACTACCATCTCACAGACTCTGCGCTGCCCCAATGCTTTGCAAGGTTTTCAGATCCTTAACCATTCGTCGGATGGACCTGACTTTGGTGTCAATCTGTTCGTTTGGGATAAATTGGTTAATTCAACTTTAAAATCGACCTACCGCCAGGAACGGCAATATTTCGAGGAAGGGCGAGGATACCTCTCTCAGTAGCTGTATCTTGAAGACTGTGTTCCTCACGACCGCACCAAACCGCAGAACAGGAGACATAGTACAGTATTTGTCAGATGGGTCAATCTCTTATATGTATTTCGTGGCGAAACGCCTCTGTCCGAACTTTCCCGGTGAGGCAGTTGAGGCAAAGAAACCTGAGATGATTGCCTTCTGCGATGCGAAGCGTGGGAGGATTGTCAAGCATCTCGACATCGGGACTGCGAAGCGTAGGAGGGTTGTCAAGCATTTCGACATCAGGGCTGCAGATCGCGTTGAATGTTTTAATCAACTCAGGATCCAGTTACTTTAGCTAGTGTAATTCACTGTGACTCACTTTGCCTTCACTTACCCGATTCTGATATCGCCGTACTTGTGGTGATGAACGCCCAGGTCCCGCGACACTGTTGCTCGACCACGTATCCGGCGTCTGACAAAGCGGGACCGTTTCGTATGCTGCAGGGGGAGACGGCGGCACAGCTCCAGAGTTGGATATCATCGACCCCAATGTCGGTATCCTTAACCCTCTTGGGGTAGTCCCGCATGAAGTCCTTCGCGGTCTCTTTGAGCTTCGCGAAGTCAACGCTCTCGTTGCCGATCACGCCCTCGAATGGACGTTGTAAGATGTCTTGATAATCGTCTTTTATGATAGACAAGACGCGAAAGGCAAACACAGACTTCTCGGTGCGTAGCATGTAGAATTCCAGTCGAGTGTCACGGAACTGATACACAGGTTGGCGGGCGACGACACCATCTTCATCTTCATAAGCCTGGAGTTTCAAATTTCCGAAGCGAATGTCGATTTGCATTTGATGGGTGAGAGAGTTAACGCAGTTGCCTGTAGTGGACGCAGGATCAAATCATGCAGGAATATGTGTACTTGTAGCATCTTTCGACTTCTTGCACCACCGTCCACTTCCATGAAATCAAAATGAAATGCTTGCCGTGCTAACAACCTTGGATCGGTGTTGGAGAGCCGGGGCAAGTATGGAGAGGCGGAAGCGATGCACCGGCGAGATCTGAAAGCATCTGAGAAGGTGTTTGGGCCAAAGCATCCAGACACGCTCGCCAGTGCCAGCAACCTTGGGTCGGTGTTGTTAAGCCAGGGCAAATATGAAGAGGCAGAAGCGATGCACCGACAAGCATTGGAAGGAAGGGAGAAGGTGCTCGGATCGGAGCATCCAGACACGCTCACCAGTGTCAACAACCTTGGATCGGTGTTGGAGAACCAGGGCAAGTATGAAGAGGCGGAATTGATGCACCGACAAGCACTGGAAGGAAGAAATAAGGTGCTTGGGCCAGAGTATCCAGACACGCTCACCAGTGTCAGCAATCTTGGATCGGTGTTGGGGAGCCAAGGCAAGTACGAAAGGGCGGAAGAGCTGGAGGTACAAGTGATGAAGACGAGAAAGAGTGTACTTGGGTGCGAGCATCCTGACACGCTGGCTAGCATGGGCAATCTCGCATTTATGTTGAAGGCCCAAGGCCACAATAAGGAGGCCATTTCATTAATGGTAGGATGCTTCCGGTTACGGGGACAAGTCCTTGGCTCTCATCATCCCTGCACAATATCATCGCTTGAAGTTCTGAATAACTGGGCATCGGAGCCTAAAACTTCATTTTGTAAGCATAGCTATTAGTGATATCTAACGGCAATCATGAGCTGGCCTCTTGTTGGACTTTCCCTCAGAATCTGATAATATAAAGTTGGTTATGCGTGACTTAGAGCAACTATACTGAGATTTTCCCCACCAACTCAGGTTTTTATTTGAGTTTTAGATGCAGGAGATCAATATTTCGTTTGCCAACCCCTCGCTTTTCGTACAGCCTCAAGTTTCCGAGGCATGGACTTTATAAGCTTTCGAATAAGCAAGACGTGCCCTGCTCTTCTGCTTGGAAAGGAACGGTTTGTCTTGTTGGAGTCTGCGTATGGCCTCAGTTGCATTGATCTAATTATCATATCCTAAAGCAGACGTCATCGAATTCCACGGACATATTATTGAACTTGTGAAGGCGCGATTTGGGCACGAAAGATTGGGAATTAAACGAATGTGGCTGAAATAAACTAGAGGATAGAAATTATATGAATAGCTCTTGACTTGCATTTGAACACATGGCTCCTTCGTGCGCGTTGTACGGAACAGTCAATCTGAACTCTTAGAAGAATACCCGAACCGTCGTGTTATCTTTGCCATCTTCTCCTAGGTTCCAGAGCCCCTCGACTCTCTCTGCTGCACCCGTACGATCGCCAAACGTCTCGCCCATACGCACCACGCAAGAGAAGGCGACATTCCAGCCATTCACGCCAGCAGCATAGAACGCTTCTGCGGCTGCACCCTCCCTACTGCCACATTTTACCAATTTGTAAATTTGCCTGCCATTAAAATGTGCTCTATGTACGAATACGTCGCTTGCTTGCCAGGTAGACAGCACAATATAGTAAACGAGATCTTGCTCTGCCTCAGACTTCTCATCCGTACATTGGTGGCAAGCTCCTGTGTAATCGCCGTCTAATGAATGCCCAGCTGTGCAATTGTAGATATCATCGTCCATAGGTGTTGTCAATGCAGGAGACGCCTATACCCTTGGTGTATCTAATTTCACCGGTTGTGGATTTGGAAGAATAGGGAGATCAACATCGGTTACGCAGCCTGAAGTTTCCAGAAAAGACATATGCTTGATCATTGCTCGTCCTGGTCTTTCGTACCAGACCTCGGGATTTCCATATCGAATTATCCATTTGTGCTCCATGAAGTCTGCCTTATGCGTTCTGTGCATCATAGTGAAGACATTGCGTTTGAAGGGAACAATCCGAAGGATCCGATCTACATTGAGTATGGTATCCCCTGAATATCGAATTGGTATCAAAGCTCTATGGGTGCTAATTTCTTCGAGTTGATCAGAACTGTCCATGCGATTTCCAAATCGGTCATGCCCGAAGTCGACGACATCCATGCCCGGTGGCGGCTTTCTAACTGTTAGATGTCTTGTACTAGGAACACAGGAGATATAGAAACACTCACAGGAGGGGTGGAGGAGGCTAATAATGAGTCAGTCTACGTGAAAATTGAAGCTTAAGAAGATGGCTTTCATACTGGTGGTGGCGGCGGTGAAGGCTATTTCATAAGTATTAGTGTTTTCCGAGCAAAGCATTAAAAGGATTACTAAACTAACCGGTGGAGGAGGCGGAGGAGCTAGAGAATCCTTCTTGCATGCACAGCACGATGCTGGAGAGTTAGGCGATGTTGACTGGCATGAAATATCGTTCAGAGTTTGGGAGGATATGACTGCCATCTTCGGTTTATGTGAGAACGACACAAAACTAAAGTGACGATTCTTTTACTTCTGTAAAGCTGAGTGGACGCGGATTGAGATGATAATAAATAGGACTGAAAGTGACAAGGATCGCACTTCTTTCCGGGATTTTTAGCAACCTGCAGTAACGAGGCACTTAATTTCTGTAGAAGGGACAGAGCACTCTCATTGCCAAAAAAAGTGGGGCAAAGGATGTGTGTTAGGTCTGTCAAGTGTGCAGCAGTAATTGGACGACATGCATCCAGAAGACTCCGTTGCACCGACCCGAGGCGAGTTAGATGTTGAACATTAATAAGAGACTGCCCTCAAATTAGTCCGGCTTATACACAACTAAATACCGCATATCGGCACCACCTAGGGTTGCTTATTGGTAAAAAGTGTATGAATCAGGGATCTTACAATATCATTAGAGTGTTTGATTGGGTGCAGAAGACTAGGCAAAATAGGAAGGCTGATGAGCAGGGGTGACTGGTGTGATGAAGCACACTACCATGTAAAACGGGGCTGCGTACGGCAACCTATAGTTGATTGGCTGTGCATTAAGGACGAGGTTGGGAATGAGTCACAAGAAACCTTGTGGCAAACAGAAACTCTGGCCGGGTGTCTTGGGCGAGATAATCTTCCGTACTTTTTATTGGATATGTGTGCTTGCCTCCGGCACTGTCCATCTTAATGTGAGCAATGGGCAGACGGGAGAGTGGTTGTAGGCAAATGAGAAATATCAATATCAAGCTCCACCTGATGTGTTAGTGTACAATGGTCAAGGCTGGCCTGGTCAGGAAATGGAGGATTTGGAGATCAGAAGAGGGCCAGGCCATATATTTTCAAAAGTTCAGAGTCTGTTCTATTATATGTCACAGGCTACAAGTGTTCTATTCTCTATCCTGAGTCTATAGTTGCTTTTGAGTCACGCATAACCAACTTTGTATCTTTAGATTCTGAGGCTGTCTATTGATAAAAAACGTCCGACTCATGATTACCGTTAGATAACACCCTGATTTCAGCCCAACACCTTCTATCGCCAACCCACTATCCACCGACAAAGACCCAAAGTCAACAACTACAACAGAAGCGACGGTTTCCATCTCACAAACTCTTCTAAGATAGGCGACCGCGCCGAAAACGTCGTAAAATCGATTCGTGTCTAACCAGCAGACGAAGGCCTACGCTGAAAACAGTACACGATTTTGAAGGGACTTGTCCATAAGCGTTGCAATGTCGGAATATTCGATCACACATGGACGTGGCAGCGCGAACGCTCTGTCATATTCTCGCCCTATCCTGCCAGAAACTAGCGCAACATCAAACGCTAATCTCCCTGATCTGTGGATAATCAGTGCGATTTGTTCGGGCGCGATCCAGTTGATTCTCTCATATAGCAGTCGGAAAACCGCGAGTGGAGCTCAGATCAACGAACAACATCAAGACAAACACGCCGCACTTGTTGTAGCTGCTCAAGAAGCAGATAGAGCGGTTTACAAATTGCTAGTCGAAGCCGGTGCAGACCTCAATTTAAAGGATAACATAAAAACTGACATCAGAACCCAAGAAGGCGCACAGGACGGACTTAACAAATCCCAATCAGAATGGCTCATGCGAGATTCAATAATAGGCAGCACGAGAGCCGGTAATGGAGTTCAAGAGGAGGTGCAGGCCGACCTCAAGCTCACTGTACCCTTCGAAGCTATCCCAGAAGGCAAAGACATTCTAGAGTATCTTCGTCAAATTCATGCAATGTTGCTGCCTGCGGTGAAGATAGGAAGCGACCAAAACAAGGATATAGGGCTCAATTCGACGTATAGCGTCAGAAACTCAACGTTTTTCACGGTCGGAACGGTATTCTCGATCGTATTCACCGAGGCATGCGGGGATTCGAAAGAAAATATCTTTGGAAATGTGTTTGCAGTAAAATTTGGGGAAACGGTATATTCTCAAATCATGCGTTTTATTGTAGTCCAGGCAGGGAATGGCTTTTGCTATGCATGCCAAATTCAAACGTACAGTGGCCGAGGGACGACCAAACCCGGATGCAATCCAAGGGAACATGCCGTGGTGTATATGGAAGGCGATGAACCGACCTTATGTGCTGGAGAAAAGGGGCTGCCTAAAAAGGCTATCAAAATATTATCCTCTTCAGATATCATTCACCTCGATCCTGCGTCGAGGATTCGATTTGGGAGGGGTCAGGTTATTCAGCACAATATGAAGGCAAAGGAGATTGGACATGTGGCAGTTGAAGATCTCCCCCGACTATTAGCGTATTGGAGAGAGGAAATGACCATGGGCTTCGGCGATATCATGTGAGTGACTTCTAGTCCAATCTCCTCTGGATCTCGATTAAAAGAGTAGACAGCGCTCACCAAAGAATCGGCAACACCAATAAAAGAATGGACAGTGCGGATTCCCATGCGGACACGAAGAACGACAAGCATACTTACCAGCTCAACGAACGAATTCCTCGCCAAAAACTTAGGTATTCAAATGGCATTCAATATGTGGAAAACTCGGAAGTTCCAGGAGAACTTCACTCCGGTAAGTAAACTAGCTTTAATTAAGATAGGGACTGTGTAGCTAACGCATAAACTAGGTTATAAAATTGTTAATAAGCCTCGAGCGTTTTTCAAGAAAGGTCGAGTTATCATGGTGCTATGGCCTGAGCCTGATGGTAGTCCGAATCCACAAGGCTCCGTGTATTTGAAAGTCCGACGTTTTGTGGTCGTTAGAGCCAGATCTACATTTTGCTTGTGCATTCCGATTAGTACATACCAAGGACAAGCTACCACAAAGGCAAATGTAGCAGCCCAGGATCATGCTCCAGTAGTTCCTATCGGTGGTGTGGCGCAATTACATCCTGAGGAACACCGACTTACTAAATCGCCGCTTTACATCAAGGTCGAGGATCCGAGCATATCCATTGATCTGATGTCTCGTATCAACTTCGCGAAAATCTATACTCTGGAATACAATATCAGAGTACGCAATGTGGGGAGGATATCTTCAACGTCTATTAAGACATTGGAGGAATACTTCGTCGACAGCGTCCTAGCTTGAACGCCACAACCTTGGGCTAAGGATTCTTTGCAGGTACGCCGCAGTCAAAGATAATATCCGCTCGTTCTGACCGCTTCTCGTCTGCTATCCTTGTTATCAGATGCTGTAATTTTGTTGTATTATCCTTGTCGGATAATTTAGCGCAGACCTTGTCAATCAATAGCTTGGAAATGGACCGGACGGGTCCGAATTAGAACCGGTACTGGGCCTCTTCACCTTAACACATGACATAGTCAATAACTTGGGCAACCTCTACGCGGACCGGGGAACACGTCGAGGATTGACACCACGACCCGAAGTTCCCGACGTATTGCGGGCAAGGATCATCGACGTTGCCTTTAACCTTCACCTTTGCATTCACTCCGGTGTGTTTACACACTCCACTTCTGGCATCTACCTTTGGCGCAGTCATTCGCACTAAAACACACCAACCGTGACCTTCAATAGGTATATACGGCCGTTGAGCAACGTCAAAAGCGTCAAAGAGTTGGTCAACGAGTTGTACAGGCAGGCGGGACTATAACTGCGAACGATGCACGCGACGCGATTATGCGGAGAAATCAGGAGGGAACCTGCTGAATCCGGAGGCATAGGTTGGGTATAACGGCGTCTTCAATGCGTTCTACTCTTCGCAGCCGGGACCTGTATCTTCGAGTGTTGTGATGCCTGCTTGCGCTAACGGGCTTCGAGAGGACTCTTTGGCATGCAAGGAATTATTGGTCTTACGCCAACTCCTTCCAGCATCCGGAGATTACGATTCGGCGTTCCAGGCTCGTATTAGCCAACATTCTAACCTCGGCAAAATCACTGATAATATCAGCAAGCCTAGCTGCCGGTATAAGCTGTCAGACATCAATCCCAGACTGCCGTTCAAGTTTCCCAGCAGTGGAACTTCATGGAATGCAGGTGCAGAACAGCCGTTAGAGAACCCTCCAGAAACATCTGCAGAAGCTATGATGCCTTCGGAGGCAATGCTCGATACTGGGATGCCTATGAACTCAGCCGGCGCCAGGAACTTCAACACGTATGAGGGACCCCCAGTCCCCTGGCTAAACTTTCCAGGGAGCGTTCGAAGCGCCAACAGACTCAGCGAACGCGACGCAATTCCGATGGTGCTATCTACGCCCTCAGACTTGCTAGCAGGGAGGCCAATCGGCCGCTTGCTGGATGCACGGTAGAGAATAAGGCCTTTGCACAGCCTTACGGATATTTAGATGGATCTTGCACGCTCAAACAGACCACAGAATGCCATTTGAGTACTCTCTACTTATGTTTTGCTTTATTCACATCCTTATGCCTTGCGTAGATTCTTCTACATCCATAGTCACTCTCTATGTCTTATATAGAGTAGCTTTACCAATTACTCTTATTAATTGTCTTCTTGCAAGAGCAGTCGGCCTATGATTATATATGGAAAATTGAGACGTGGGGTAATCTGTACATGTTTCCCTTTTGCAACCTTTATTCGCATTACTGAAGTTGTAGAAATACACGTTTCGATCATCTCTTAATAAAATTCTTACATATCTCGGTATTTGGCTTTATATGAGAGACCATATACAGCCGTACCTTCGGATCCTTCCTCATGGCGTCAACAGAATTGTGTACTATCTATCTCTATTGTGTATATAGAGCAACTCCTTCACTCATTCAATGGATCATGGGATTGCTACATTAATTCCCTGCACTCGGTTACACTAACCCCAGCTGCCATAAGAAACCATTTCGCGTCGTTTTCGCCCCGTTATGTGCGCGCTTCTCCCAATCAGTGAGCGCAAGACATTTCAAAGACGTCTTTATCGGCGCATGTGCTGGACCACACATGACTACACTCCTCCTTTCGGCGACTCAATCATGTTCTTTTATCCTTACATATTTGTCACACATTTCGAGGTTGGCCCAGCAAGGATTCACTAACTGGTACGCAACTGCACTTTACAATTAATTGTGGAGATGTAGCCTTCCTAGGGTTCTACATTATAAAGTGTCGCACGCCAAGGGCCTAAAGCAGCAGCTCGCTAAGCAGTCATGGACGACTCATAAAGACAACTCATTCCATCACTCCTACATAGAGACGAGACACACACTGTCGTACACACATATAATGACAATACATTCATCTCATTTTGTGCCTCTTCTTTCTTACGAACAATTTCACTGTTCGTTCACACACACGTCCAGTGCAACATAAAGCATTGATCGCCAGTAGCATATGATTGGCAACCATGGACGAGCGTTTGCCATTTATGCACTCTCCTCCTGTTGACGTGAAACCGTGCAAGATACAAGACAGGAGTGAAGCCAAGGTCGATTAATGGTTCCCTCTACTCGAAATTCCGACAGACTGTCAATGAAAGCTGGAACAATTCTATCCCTCTGACCAAACGTTACTTTCGTACTCCTGCAAGAAATAAACGTAGTGAGACCACCAGCCATATGGGGTCGGACATACAATTGGCCGGCTTGGCGTTCTCTGCAGTATATAGCCTCTGCTAGATTCTCGGGTTCTCAATGCAGTCTCTCAGCCGCTCACCAAGTGGATCTACGCCCTATTCTCCCAACGGCCAAGTTTCATCATCTATTGGACAATGCAATTTTGCCTCCTGCCACTGCACAGGCGACACAAGACTTCTCACCAAACCTCACCCAACCCAGAGCCTGAGACGATTAAAATTCGCGTCGTCTCCGAACCCCTGCCCAAAAAATGGAATTTCGCAAAAATGTCATTCAACACCAACTCCAATGCCAACATTATCTCGCAGAGACTGCTCAAGGAGGTCCTTGATGAACAAGCAGCCCACGGTTCGGTGGAAGTTGAATGGTGTTTTGGACAATCACCCAAGCAAATTTATGGTCCTACACGATTTGTCGTTTCATCCACGTATGATCCCCCTTACGATGTGTTTCTCGGTCGCCAAGACTCTTTATCCTATGGCATAATAAGTGTGAAGGATGCTAGTTGATTCGGCGGATATTGTTGCAGGTCCGCAGATGCTCAGGCATGTGTGGCCGGGCCTGTAATGGTGAATCGTTTGACTTTGTTATCAGATCTAGGATTGATAGAATCAGCTGCAACACCAGGGAGGCTTCTAGGGCATCACCCATCCTCATGATTGACGATATTGCAAGGCGCATTTCATCGTTATTGTATATAATCATAGAGTATTATGTACGGAGCTATCTTGCACCATTATAACACTTTGTCTATCACGCCTTTCAACTTTAATTCATGTTCGTAGCCAGTCTGAGTTCCATGAGAGCCCTTTTGACACCCTACCGTTAAGACTAGAGATGGAATCGGTGTTAGAGCAGGCGTTGATTTCCACATCTCACTGGATTCCAGAGCTTAGTCGACAATAAAAGACGTCTCTAATTAATATTGCGATGATATCTTTAGACAATATAGTAATATCAGTTTCTCCTCATACTCCTTCTACTTCCTGTCAAATTCCTTTCAGATTTTGCCTCTCAAGCACACCATTATGTCCTGCGATACGATCATCTCATCAATCATAATGTCAAGTATTTTTCTAACGCCGTTATAAATATCGCTTTGATCGACAGCACCTTCAATCAGTACTCTAGCAATGCGGGGTCTTTGGAGAGCAGAGAAGGTGTTTAGTTAGTTTCTTAATCAACGAACTGCTCTGAGGAGACAAGAGTAGCTTTAGCCGGCTGTAAATACATCTATACTTACACTTGAATTAAACTGCACATACAGCTGCTCGGGCTTGTTGTTATAGTAGCCTTTCTTTTCAAATTTGCTTTGACTGGTATTCACAATGTGAAGAGTCAGAAGGCAGCAAAGAGTCGATTGTAACTATACTAGTAGTGGAGTTGAAGCTGCCCTTGCCAGCTATTTTCATGCACCGACTGCAGTTTAGGCGATTTTTGTCACACTGTAGTAAAATATAATCGGTACATAAATATTTCAATAATAACCCTTCTTTTGGTCTTGCGACAACCGATCCAATTCGCCTCACGGAGGATTAGATCTGAAAGGGTCGACTGGATCTGAGACTCCCATGGGAGGCGAAGTTGGCGATATTGCACGGCTGCACACGAAAGACAATTCTTATCATCGAGATCTGTCGCTAACCTAGAAGAGGATATACTGGCAAAAACCGAAATGATGAAAAAGGATTGTGGCACTCCGCGGAGAGAGATTCGAGGATGCGGTTCGAGAAGTCTGTCCCAAAGGTTGCTGAGTATCCAACAGGGTTATTCGACTATAAATCACAAGTCGCTCAACTTCACAGGCACATTGATGTGCTTTCGTCTCGCGAACTCCGGTGGCCATTTCCCTCCGGAAGACGGGACAAGCCGGACCGAGCTAGTTAAAATGTTAGAGACGGTGGAAGTCTCTACAGACCATCCAAGAGATGAGTATATAGCCGTCTCTTACCCGTGGGGGCCTTCAGAAGGAGAAGACAAAACCAAGGGAGGTTACTACCTCAAATCATCCAACAGACCCGTCAAGTTGCGTAACATCCTTCTTGATCGAATCAAAGTAGCGACCGCTTGCAATAGTCATTGCTTTCCTGACCCTTCACGGCTGCCTCGTGTATCTGTAGATAAGACCAGTGAATTAATTAATATACCAACACCTACTACGCAGCCGAGATAAATATTTCTCTAGATTCTGTCGCGCATTCGTCACGGTCGTCTTCCAAAGCAATCTCATCCTCCAGCTCCACCTCAATCCACTATCATACCTTTCTCACCATGCTTTCTTCGCAAGCGTCATCGCATTCGACGGGGTTCCAATCCACCTTGGAGCTTTGCAGATCGCCGCAACCTTTTGAGCTTTTATTGCAATGCAAGTTGAGAGTTGCTCTCTTCTTGTGCCTGATTCGTAATATGGGCTTCTAGGGATGCTTCGTAATGCTCACAGAGTGACTTCGCCGATATCACAAGCTGCGGATTCTCAAAGTTTCCAAATGAGCCCGCGACGTTTTCACAAATGAAATCTTGCAAAGAGAGCTGCAGTCCAACCAAAGGGACGGGATTTCCATATTGATCTCGGAAAACCTGTTCTATCTCGTTAGAAGCGTAATCATATTTTGTAGTACTGGTGGGGGATGTACTTGGTCTCCAACACTGTTCTTGACGAATACCCTTGTTTGGCCATCTGAATTGTCAAGTTCGGCTCGCCATACTGAAAACGTAGCAGGTGCCTTGGCTAAAGAAGTTTTCGCTCCTTTTTTCCGCTTTGCACTATCGATATCATTCAGATTAAACCCAATTACAGTTCGGATTTCGCCCTTAGAACGTTGAATGTAGTGATCGGCCAACCACGGCAAATCTAATTTTCTCTGAGACCACGCTACTTCCATCACCAGCCCCGGGAATTTACACTGTCTGTGCTTAAAAGATTTATCTGGCCCTTTTTTATCTGGCAATCCAGGAGCTATCGGGAAATCTATAGTAGAGGTTCCCGTTAGTACTATTCCTTTAACAGCGGCGATAGTGCCTTCGTTAGAACAGACTCGATTTAGAATTCCGCGCAGCCAGAATATTATATCACCGCCGATCTCTTCCGATAGAGTTCCATGAATGAATGAAGGCATACGGATAACAAACTCCTTTTTAGTACGTGTATAGTCGAATCTGACATGTCAGCCCAGGTCATATATTCTTTCCCGAATGTGAGCTTACCGAAGTTTGTCATTGAAATATGCCCGCAGTGCTTCGTCCTCGGAGTTGTCCATAAATTGAAGCATTCGTCTATACTCGGAATGGGTGAGCTTTCTCCTAATTAAGAGCTGTTCGCACTCATATTGCCCGTCCCGAATCTTTTCAATTAACTTGACGAGGTTCTTCACTCGGGCATCAATTGCCCGAGCCCGGCTTTGGGGTGCCAGACTGTCGTGATTTCAAGGAAACCGGCTCGGTGGAAGGTGTTCCAGATGAGGTTTGTTTGGGTGCAGTAGCTGTATCTTGAAGACTGTTCTAGGCGAGGCTTGTTTGGATGCACCGGGCTTAGGGGATCAAAGAAATTGGTGATACACCTTTCTTCCACCTTATTCTAAAATGGCATCCTGGAACATAAGGGTAAATATAATCTGAAGTAAGGCGGCTTGCGAGTCAATAAGACTGCCTTCTGCCGCCAATCAATTCAGCTCCGGTATCTGAATATCTCGAACCTCTCTACTAGCAACAAGCTTCCATTTCAAAACAAGTAATCGTCCGCGCTCTTCAGCTCGATGTATTCGGGGGGCGCAATCGGAGTAGATGAAGTCTGTTTTTGGTACAAGTTGGATGAGTTGTTTGGTGTTTCGATTGAAAGTGTCATAGGGGGCAGGCCAGCTGCATGGTAATTGTTTCAGCATTTGAAGATACCAGTGCTTGATTGGACTCTTGTGACTCATTCTCAACCTCGCCCTTAATACCCAGCTAATCGTCTATATGCTCTATCGCTTGATAAAGTAATCTAAACGCTAGCACTGTGAGCCTGTAATTACGCCATAGCCTGTGATCAAAAGCAGGCCAAGGCTCATTATTAGTTCTTCTGCACCAAATGAAGCACTTTGATCCTCCAATTCTGAAACGATGAAGCGAAACTTGAGAGCACATCAGGGGCGAAATAAATTTTATATCTCATTTGTTTACGGAGTTTCTAGTGAGCGCATAAATGGCTGAGAGGTAATGCAAATTATTGCCAACCTACATGTCTACAATTAATTGCAAATTGTTCTAGGCGTCTAGCTACGTACTGGTCAGTGAATTCCTGTGATGCGTTTTCAGGCGGGGCCGAGCATGATTGGGTCGGGTTAGTTAACGAAGTAAAGCATGTGCCAGTAAAAGATGCCCTTGAAAATGTCATGCGCTCATCTGATCGGGAGAAGAGCGCGCAGGCCAGAGAGTCGCTAATCAAACCAAGCCCAGAATTTTGTACTTGGCGCCGGTTCATGCCTGCGCCACTCGAGAATGCTCGTTGGTAAAGAACGTCCGACAAAGAAACGAGGCTAACTCATGCTTCACTTCTCACCATCAAGATCAAAAGTTTGCACCAAGTTCGAAAGTTGGCCGCACGAATGTTGCGTCTCAGCCTATGGGAAACGATCGTCATTAGTGGCAAGGGTGAGCTTTGACTCCCTAAGGAGCATTTCGAGTCTTGGACAACCGGGACCTAATCTGGCGTCTTGTTAAGTATCAAGTAGGAAAGCGATTCCCAAAGACAAGGGAGGAGATTTGAAGATACATTAAAGAGGAGTTGGGGGGGTGGGGGGGGGGAGGTGTTAACCCTCGATGATTTTCTCAAGTATATAGAAGAGATGCTGGCACGCTGTAAGGCAGTTATTGCTGCTAACGGTGGGCATACAAAAGTAAGTTTGGCGTTGCCGGGGACCAACTATAGCTTTCATTGTTTTACTGCCAAACACTGCCATGTAACCCCATGCATTGGAGACAGCTCTGCTGCCTAATCCTAGGTGGCAGGCTTATTAACTAGAGTAGGCGTTTTTGGTCGAACAGAACAAAGTACGGGCTCGACAACGCTTGCGTGGGCGGGTAATCTGCTATATTTTTGCGCCTTTGGTATTGGGAAGGGTTGCTGGTGTCAGATTTTGTGCGACTATTTTACTGGCGTGGTTGGAATGACTAGGGCAAATGTATGAGGCAATATTCTCATCGTTAACAATACTTCTCGTTGGACGGGCTAGGGGCTCAGGTTCTACGTCCTGTCCCCGACAGGGTTACAGTAAAGGCGAGCGGTCGTGGAGCCCGCAAAGATGCATGATTATCCTAGTGTGCTGCCCTTCCCAGCCACCCATCTCATCCGTCCAGGGGGTTCCGGCTCCACTATTGCATCATCTAAGCCATCTGTCTCTCACACCACGCATGATAATAGATGACCTTTCTGATCCATCCAATTCATACAATAATGGCTCCGATGAGGCAGCCCACGACGTTGTAACGGTACGTGTCAAAGAAAGCCTTGGCTGAGGCCTTCTACATCTAGCTCAGCGCCTCCAGCCATATAGGCCCTCCTTTCTCTGCCAGATATCTTTAAAGCGGTTTTATAGTATCAATTATTTGAAGTCAATTGCTCTGGTAAGCCTACCATGTAACGTAGGAAAAGTTATCCTACTAAACTATTATTTAGACTAGCGACTGTCCCGGCTTATAAAACGATTCGCGCTATACGGCCGGTTACATACAGACGCTCAAGGGCCATTTGGATTCAGTCCGCACCGTAGACTTCTCGCTGGACGGCAAGGTGTTGGCGTCGGCCTCAGATGACGGGATGGTCAAGCTGTGGGACGCCAGCACGGGAGCGGTGCTGCAGACATTTGAGGACCATTCGAGTGGGGTCCGCTCTGTAGCCTTCTCCCCGGATGGCAAGGTGCTGGCGTCGGCCTCAGGAGACAGTACGGTCAAGCTGTGGGACACCAGCACGGGAGTGGTACTACAGACATTGGAGGGCCATTCGAGTGGGGTCCACAGCGTAGCCTTCTCCCCGGACGGCAAGGTGCTAGCGTCGGTCTCGGGAGACAGTACGATCAAGCTGTGGGACACCAGCACGGGAGCGGTGCTGCAGACATTCGAGGGCCATTCGAGTTGGGTCCACACCGTAGCTTTCTTGCCGGATGGCAAGGTGCTGGCGTCAGCCTCGAATGACGAGACGGTCAAGCTGTGGGACACCGGCACGGGAGCGGTGCTGCAGACATTCGGGGCTCATTTAGCCTGGGTCAACGCCGTAGCCTTCTCGCCGGATGGCAAGGTGCTAGCGTCGGCTTCGAGCGATAAGACGGTCAAGCTGTGGGACGCCAGCACGGGAGCGGTGCTGCAGACATTTGAGGACCATTCGAGTTGGGTCCACGCCGTAGCCTTCTCCCCGGATGGCAAGTGGCTAGCGTCGGTCTCGGGAGACAGTACGATCAAGCTGTGGGACACCAGCACGGGAGTGGTACTACAGACATTGGAGGGCCATTCGAGTTGGGTCCACACCGTAGCCTTCTCCCCGGACGGCAAGGTGCTGGCGTCGGCCTCGGATGACGAGACGGTCAAGCTGTGGGACACCGGCACAGGAGCGCATCCCCTGGCGGAGTAAGCATATTATCTCCTGCCTGAGAATAGATTACTAATATTTGCTAGGTCATTGAAAATGTCTAAACAGCGGGCTGGCTCTCCGAACTCTTTTTATATGCTCCTGGAAGCAGCGGACCATACGGAAACCAAGGAGAGCCCCATACAAGAAAACAGACCTGAATGGAATCTTAAACCAGGGTTGGATACAACTTGCAGGGGAATTAAACGTGGATTTGAAGAGGTTATTATGCCACCGCGGGAAAGTAAGAATGTAGTGATTCCGGGCGCTAATTAAACTATAGTACGATGACGGTTGCACGGGCCTCTCTCAGCTCTCTGGAGCTCATTTTGACGTTCAGTTTACGCTCCCCCTCCCATCAAGTGGCTCTCATTCAGAGCGGGCGATTGAGCAACATCCCACAATCTGGACGCAGTTGTTCTATTCCCTAGAGTGGTTGAAAGAACTACACAACAAAGGCTACATGTTTACGTTCGTAGGCAATGACCTGGAAGAGGAGGACCCGAAGCGTTGGGCCCGCGTCATGCTCCTCGTTACACGAGAGAGTGGCTGTACTGATGATCGAGAAGTGAAAATAGATACGGTTTTGGATACCATCAGTCGCTACTTATGGAATGATATCCTCACTCTAAGGCACAACGGGTCTCGTACTATTTTGGACAAGAGTAGTTACATCTGGGTGGAAATCTACCAAGGCACAATGAGGAACGGTGATCTAGAAGTGGACGCTGGCTGTAATATTTTGGACTTTATTGCTCCAGAGTTACTTTTCGATGCGAAGGATGATGCGAAGGATAAATCTACAATATCTCTGGGCATTGTTCCGATCTACTCTTCGGCTCTTGAGCCTTCGATTCAAAATCGCCCCGTCGAGATGGAATTCAACATTGTTGAGGGTGATGAAAAGAATATAGAGCTACAGAGGTACACATTCAAGGGGAAGCCCGGTCGATTTTGCGGAGGAAACGCGGGAGAGTTTGTTAGACAGTGACGACAGCGGGGCGGACAATATGGACAAGCCACATAAGCCTTGAATGATGGCAGATGTGTCTAGCTAAGCTACGAATGCAGGCTAATTATCAGGGCATGATTACTTATCCGCGTTTGAAGCAGCCTTCCGCCATCGAAATCAACTGATGCTTTACTCTTCGTCCAAGTATCTTGAACTGTGAGGTGACTAGTCAGATGCATTGTCACCTTAAACTTTGCTTGGCCTCTCTTAAGTCGTATAGGTTTGCTTTCCTTGCAGGGCAGCGGTGTTTTAGATAGAATAAAGCTCTAAGTAGCCGTCGACAATATTGAAATGACGTTAAAGACAACCTGAAAGAGCCCGTATAATGTGCCATTGAGGCATCCAATATCTACAATCTGTTCTTCCAACGAAACATGGTATACGGAGGTCTGGGCATTTGTTGTCCAGAATGGGCCGCTCGATCAGTACAAGCATGCACTAGCGCAGCTGCTAGCTAAGATAATCCTGACATCAGTAAGAGGAAGGACTTTGAGGAGGAAAGAAAGCCGATGGGCTAGGTGTTTTGCAAAACATTTCCAGTTATTAGTCATCTGGACACGGGCCACAATACTATATCGAAGTACTGTTTGCCCGTGCCCAAACATAACATGCCATTGTTTGGAAGTTAATCCTGCTAATACTGTCCGCCTACTATATCTACATAACACCGGAGTTTAAGGATATAAAAAGTAATGTTGTCTGAGTAATTGGAAGTTCAACGTGGTTCTAAATCAGTACGTTAGCAAAAAATGTGGCAAGCTGAAGTGGGCTCCACCACATGTTTATACCACAGTACTTTCAGCTATACGGCTGCGCGATCGTAACTGTTGCCTAAACATATTAATTAAACAAGCTTGTGAATTAACTATATTACAAGTGAAGATCCCATTGCTTGACAAAAATATCATTCAAAAGGCTTACTAGCCACCCAGCTGTATCGAGCCAACAAACTAGAGTTACGGGAAGACCACCGCTCTCTAGAGAACCATGTTTTGAAGCGATTCAGGAATTTAATAAGTCATTCCCAACCTTATGAGACCAGGCTCCGAGTGCCGAGCGTTTATAAATAAAATCCCGGCGTAGAGTCAAGTAGCGACTACAAGATCGAAAAGAATGAGCTGGCGGAATAGGCTTCGACCTAAATCCAGCGCTACGAGTGCTTTGCGCGATAGAACCAGAGCAATAAAGACCCAATCTGGAAACCCTGAGGGCATCGTCAAACGCAGGAAAGCATCGAAGAAAAATCGGCCAGTAGCTACGAAACGTTGAGTCACCGCCTCCACAATACAAACCCCATCCCACCTATCTGGTACGCAGTCTCATTTCAATGAAAGGTCTCCCCATGCATTCTCGCCCAGAGAAGGAATGGGAAGACCCAAAAAAAAGGTAAACTCTTAGCAACATCCACTCAAAGAACTTCTTACCGGCTAAGACGAACGATTCCCAGAATTCACTTGAAAAACCCATCCAACATGCCACTTTGCTTGACGACAAGTCAAAGAGCGATGATATCATCAGCGATAGCAGAGCAGATTTAGAACATGGCAATTCTACCTGTCCTACTCAAGGCTCGCACGATGCTAAAACATGGTGCGAGAAATCAGAAAATGCGATGCTCCAACTTTTATTATCGAAAATAACGTATGGAGAAGCAGCCCACACGCTCGATAGGCTCTTTGAAGGACGAAAGTTCACCGAACGGATGGTCGAGTCAAGATTGCAACACCTTACTCTACAATTTCATTCCACATCAGCTAAAAATTAGAGACAAGCCGACCTTGTTTATCAGTATGTGAACCGAAAGAGCACGAAGTGTCACAACAACATATGAATACATGTGACAATCTCGGAGGAGCTATGATATTTGAGAATCTACGGTGTGGGCCAGATCATCCCGAAATAAAACACTTCTCAGAACAGGATTTTAGAGCAGCAGTGGAGTATCCATGTTTTAGCTCTAAGAGGACCAAAGAAAGCGTAGAGATTTGGTTGCATGATCCTAGCCGTTGTCCATTTAATCGCAAGCAATATGGCCTAGTTTCTTATCATTGGCATAAATATTGAGGAAAAGAAAAAGAAGTCAAAATGGTCGGCAAATGCTGTAGATTGAAGACGCAGTCCGCTTTACACCCTAGGAACAGGCGTGATAACAAGGTGTCGCACGCCAAGGGCCTAAAGCAGCAGCTCGCTAAGCAGTCATGGACGACTCA
>ML994653.1:169977-213134 GCA_010093925.1 Zopfia rhizophila CBS 207.26
AAGAATCATCACGAAGGTCTCAGACACTGTAGAGAAAGGATTAAACGCCATCATTACAGCTCTCAACGAGATGAATCCCGATCACGCAAGTCAAGGATCAGTCACAGTCGTGTCCGATTCGGAAGATGAGTCTGTAGATAACGGAACACCACAGTTCTTCAGAGAGCTCAGAATTCGGTACGAAGAACGGTTAAGTCATTACGCAATCTTAACCCAGTATTATCCGATAAGAGCATAACAATCGGATTTTGCATCAAACAATTCAGAACGATGGCACCGCCTAAAGAAAGGACTGGAAGAGGACGCGCAGCACATGCTACTTTCCAAGGAGAGAAACATACAAGAGAATCTGACTTAACAGATGAAGACCAGTATCCATCAAAGAAACAACACAAGGAGTCTACATCTTCGAATACTCTCCGCAAATGTGTATGTGGCATGATGCACATGTACCCAGACTGCTATTACCTCAATCAGACCAAAGCACCCGATGGATGGACACCAATTATCCAAGTCCAATCAAAAATCATCACCACCGTCAACGGCAATAGACGTCTGCGTATGAACATCGAGAAAAGCCTCAAGAAGCAGAATATCAGTCTACCCAGCTTCTGGCCACAAGGTGCTACAAATCAACCCGAGAGCGCATCGAACAATCAAGAGCCTGTTAGTACAACTCGGTCAAGAGCTGCACACGCTACTGTCCGATCAACCTTCGGCACATCTATGTTAAATGAGTATGATGGCTATTTCCGACTTGATAACTGTGCAGACACCCATGTCTGTAACGACCTATCACGGTTCATGAGGTACCACCCGTCGTACGACGAGACCATCCAATTTGGCGATTCTGGAACCTATATCGCAGGTACTGGCGAGGTCGCAGCCCACGTCCACACTCCATCAGGTCCAAACCTATTGTACCTGCACAACGTCGCATATGTTCCTGGATTCCACTGGAACCTGATCAATGCACATGCTCTCGAGCAACAGGGCTTATTCTTTAATACAAGAACATGCTGGATGGAGTACTCGAATGGACTGAATGCATTTAAACTAACAAAGCATGGTGCATTCCGAGTTGTCGAACCACACATCAAAGACATTAATGCCGAATCGCAAGAGTTTGCAGAGAGGTCTTTCGCCATGGCTACTAAAGCGCGTAAACCACCAGTCGCAACAGCTTCAATGGATACTTGGCACGCAAGACTAGGCCATATCAGAAAGGAAGCCCTAGAACGCATGCCAAAAGCAGTCGAAGGTGTGGCACTTGGCACACGCGAATTCCAACGCGACTCAGAACTCTGCGAAGAATGCCAACTTGCACAAGCACACAACAGAATCTCGTATCTCCCAGTCTGGAAAGGGACCTATCCATTCGAGAAGGTTCATTTCGACCTTATCGACATGGAAGATGCATTCAACGCCGATTCATGGATAGCTCATTTCTACTGTGACTATTCAGGCTATCACATCTCATTCAACCTTCCAACAAAAGCGCAAGAGAGCTTAATCTCGATTACCCAAGAGTTCTTTGTAATCACAAATGATAACTGGGGATTTACCACGCGATATATTCAATCTGATGGCGAAAAGGGGCTCGGGAAGGCCTGGAAGGATCTAGTCTCAAGCAGAGGGATCACTTTCAACAAAACTCCACCTGATACGCCGGATCAGAACGGTCCTGCTGAACGTTCTGGGGGGGTGATCATAGCTATCGCTCGCAAGCTTCGAGTCAAGAGTAATCTCCCTCACAAACTCTGGCCATACATAGTAGCGCATGCCACCCGACTTCTGAACCGCATTCCAATTCAACGAAAGAAATGGCAAACACCATTTGAAATGGTTCACGGACGCAAACCAAACCTATCACAACACAGAATCATTGGTTCGCTCGCATATGTCCTAATAAAGAACCAAAGAAACCGCCCCAACACAGCTAAATTAAAAGAAAAAGCAATTAAGGGCTGGCTTGTCGGCTTAGACGCCACAAACATTTACAAAGTCTGGATACCGCACCTGGATCGTGTAGTCAGGTCCAGAGATGTTCGGATCGATGAGAAGGTCAAGTACAACCCTGATTTCGACACCACAGTCCCAGAATCAGGGCAAGCTCTCACGATCATCATAAATGAGATCGACCTTGATGAGGAAGACATGGACCCACTGCCAATCATGGAGGACACAACGCAGCAACACACTAAAACGCTTCATCTACAACCTCTTCCCTACCCCTCAGGGATCAACACTGCCAACAGTGGTAGAAGAGATTCAGACACAAGCATCAGATGCTCAATCTCCTCCAAGCCCAGTGTCCATAACTAGAGACGAAAGAGTCACAGATGCCTCAGCACTCGAGAACCTTCGAACATCATCTGGCAGGACTGTCAGGCTCTCGAAAAGAGGACAGGATGCGATCGACGCTCTTTCACCCCGTCAGGTCAACAAGAGAGCTCGACGACATGCTCATGCTCTACGCCTAGAACGAGCAAAGGTCGGAGAACAGGTTGCACATGCATTCACACAAGCGAGAACCATGAAGACACATCGAAAAGATCTACCACCGCCTCCTGAAACCTGGTATCAGCTTAAACGGCATCCAGAAAGGAAAGGCTTAAAACAGGCAGCAGACCTAGAGATCAAATCACTCGAAGAGAAAGGAGCATTCAAGCTTGTCAATCATCCTGTAGACAAGCAGGTCCTTCCACTCAAATGGGTATTCTCATACAAGTTCGATCAAGCAGGATACCTGGACAAGCACAAGGCACGAATCTGTGCACGAGGTGATCTTCAACACTATACGGGCGAAGACATATATGCAGCCACTGGTGCCTATCGAAGCTTCCGCATCCTTATGGCCATCGTCTGTGCATACGGGCTTATCTGTCACCAGATTGACTTCAAGATTGCCTTCATAAATGCAGATATGGACGAAGAGGTCTACACCACATGCCCACCGGGATACGGTAGACCGGGGAAGGTGTGGAAATTGCTCAAAGCACTATACGGTCTGCGCAAGTCACCAAAGCTCTGGTACCAAGAACTTGTATCGTTCCTACAAGGACTTGGTTTTCAACCATGTCCGGAAGAACCATGCATTATGATTAACAACAAGACCAACCTGATTCTCTTTCTTTTTGTGGACGATCTTCTGATCATTGCACCACAAGAGAAGTATCAACAAGTGCAGCAATTTAAAGAAGCTATACAAAACAAATATGACATCAAGGATCTCGGAGAAGCATCCTCCTTTCTAAACATCCGAATCCGACGAGACATTAGAGCAAAGAAGCTCTGGATCTGCCAGGACGGTTACATCGACAAGATCTGCGTCAAGTTCGGGATTGATGAGACGAAGCCGATTACAACACCTCTGCCTTCGTCATACCACCCCTTACCTTATGAGGGACAGGCAACTATGCAACAGATCATGGAGATGCAAGAAAAGGTAGGGTCAATTCTCTATCCGGCAGTCGTCACGAGGCCAGATGTCTGCTTTGCAGCCAGCCAGTTAGGTCAGTTCACACTAAACCCATCGCAAGAGCACCTGCGGTATGCAAACCGAGTACTCTCATATCTACAGACCACAAAGTACTATGCCATCGAGTTCTCAGACCCTGCGGCGAACGCCCTGGATGTAGAGAAAGATGATGAAGTGCTGCTGGTGTCGAGCGATGCGTCGTTCGCAGATGATACAGAGACTCGAAAATCCACCCAGGGTTACCTGATGAGGTTGTTCAATGGACCGATCATGTGGCAGTCGTCTAAACAGAAGACTGTAACCACGTCAACGACTGAAGCTGAGCTTTTATCGCTGTCTCATACAGCGAGGGAGACGATCGCCCTATACAGACTATTCGCCAACATTGAATTCGATCCAGAACACCTACCCAGCATACTCTGTGATAATCAGCAAACAGTGGGCCTGATCCACAAGCAACGACCACAACTGACGTCGAAACTAAGACACGTCGATATACACAACCTCTGGCTAAGTCAGATCCATCAAGAAGGGAAAATCAAGGTACAGTGGGTACCAACAACTAGCATGCCGGCGGATGGCTTTACCAAACCTCTCTCAGCAGAAAAGCACTCGCAATTCGTGAAGCAACTAGGTCTGGTTGACATATCAGCACAGGTAAACCCTGATTACGAGGATATGGAATACAGCACAGATATTCAGACTTCATCAGATACAGAGTGAAATCTGGGGGGGTGTGTCGCACGCCAAGGGCCTAAAGCAGCAGCTCGCTAAGCAGTCATGGACGACTCAAAAAGACAACTCATTCCATTACTCCTATAGAGACGACACACACTGTCGTACACACATATAATGACAATACATTCATCTCATTTTGTGCCTCTTCTTTCTTATGCACAATTTCACTGTTCGTTCACACACACGTCCAGTGCAACACAAGGCAATGGTTCCTAGCCCTTCTCGCGGGATAATTCGATTATACATAGTTCTTGTCACGGCTAGCATATCCTTGGAATCGACGTTTGAGTTGATAGTTGAGATAGCTAAAGTTGACTACTCTAGAACAAAGTTGATGAAGGTACGCAGGGCCGAAGTGCTTATATAGACTAGTGCCAAGGCACTAGGCCTAAACAGGCAGACGATCATGTGACCCGAGCGCACTTCAGGTGAGCTGGCCGTCACAGTTCTCAGCTGCTTCTTGGCCCTGCTTTTGAGGTTTTTATAGTAGATACAAATAACAGAACTACAAGATTTTAGTGTAATAACCTACCTAGTTTAAATCTAAATTCTAGCTATTTGTTAACATTGCGATAGCGTTCTGGGACGCGTGTTTTCCTCCCACTTCTAGTTACTGTAACGGGGGCTTCCACCACTTGTAATGCACCTTTATTGCCCTTCTTGGCAGTCGGTCGTTTTGTAGTTGAGGTTCGCCCTTCTCGGACAAAGGTGTTAAAATGGAACCTGAAATCTCCAGAAAGACTACTCACCATTATATGTGCCCATATTAAAGTCTGCTAGGCGATCTGATGGCTTTTTCTCGCTCCCAATACAAACTTTTGCCTTTTCTTTCGCAAGCTCTATTTCATAACTGCGTCGTAGTTTCTTCTGTGATTCCTTGTCACCGTAGAGTGCTAAAACCTCTTTAAGTGATTTCTTGGGAATCCTCCCCGGCCTTTTGCCGAGGCCCGCCACATGCGTGAGGTAGTGCCGCTTGCATTTGTCCCCTCTTTGAAAGCGTTTGTGGCATATATTACATGAATGCGGCCTTTCTTTTGAGTGAGTGGCCCCATGTCGCTTCAAACTCGCCCGTGTTGTGAGGCTGCGTGCACAAATACGACACTTATACTGTCGAGGGATTTCCGCGGAGTCATCCACGTGTGGTACTCCTTTGATACGCCTAGGCTCTTTGACGTGGACGGATATCTTCTCTGGAGATTGTGGAAAAGGTGAGCTGCAACTCTCGTCTGTCCTAAAGTGACTAAAGTCACCTGAGTCCATTGGCACATATTCTCCAATCACATCTAGCATTGGGTCTGGCATTATGGTATCTGACTGAGGTATTTCTAATTGCGGATCCCATGCGTTCCGTGAAGCTCCTACGTTGAGAAAGCTTAGCGGTATGCGACTGGGTATGTCTGACGACGCTGTGTTTGGTAGGGTATACAAGGAGCCGGACTCTATGGTTTCCCCTGTGATTTGGTTGTCATGAGCATGTAACGCTGCTGGTAGAGGTGATTCTGACAATGCTAGAGAGTTACTGGTTAGGTAACTCATTTCGATGCTACGGAATATGCCTGTCCCTTCGTTCTGGAACTGGGTGGGGCTGGCCATAAATTCCCCATCTGAATGCGAGCTGCTTGTGGTCATGTCCATAACGACACTGCCCAGGTATGGGAATGTGGCGGGCGATTCCGGGCAGGCCGGAGTTGACTGTTCTCTGGCTTCCTCGTAGGCTCCAGCTGCTCCTTTGGCTGACATGTGGTCATATGACGACAGCAGATGCGGTGAACAGATCGGCAGCTCCAGAGTGGTGCTGGTGAGTATGGGGGGGTATGGTTCATATGTTGCTTTATGCAAGAATGGTAGCGGGGAGATGGACAGTTGCCGCGTATTTTGAATCAAGAACATCTCGCCCTCAGGCGTACGATGACCGTATTCATTATACTCGGAATCTGGCTCCGAAGCTGGAGAAAGTTCTTTAATCCTTGTGCCACCTGCGCTACGTTTAGTATGTAGTTCGCAGCTTCACAAGTAGTCATGGCACTTACGGTAGGTGTGCGCCCGATTCTGTATCTTTCGGGGCATGCTGGTGGAGGGGGAGGAGAGAATATTGGTCCGTGGTGTTATGCTCAAGGCAGGATGATAGGAAGAGGAGGATATAATATGATTGGCATAGTGAAAGGGAACCGCATGTAAAGACGGAGGAAGTGGGGATATTCCGTATTCATAGGTTGTGAGGCAGTGACGCACAGGAAGCTACCTGTTCATTATTACGACTGCATGCTTTCTTCGCGCCTTAAACCAGCCCATTGTTTCAATGGTTTCAAGGAAGAATATGAGCATCCATAAAACCCACTCATGGACTTGACTTTGGGCCCGCCAACCACAGCCTTGCCTATTTAATGGCGTTAATAAAACAATGATTAACGGCAGACCAGCATGACGGATGAGATGGTGCGAGGCATTATCCGAACAGCTAGCTCATCCGAACAGCTAGCTCAACGACCCCTCTCACAGCGAGCGTCATGCTATGTGCATTCTGCTGGTCGAGGATTTCCAGTGCTGCAGCGCCGCACTTCACTTCGCACGTCAGCTGCCAACAAATGTTTTGCAGCCTCTTCAGCTGCTGACTGGAACGGGAATGTCCATCCATTTGAAGCACACCGCCTGTCGCGCTGTCTGCCTTCACATCCAATTGGAGGTTGTTAACATTCTCTTCATGAAACAATGGGAACGGCCTTGTTTGTTTGTACTACAGGACGGCTTAATCATGGCTTTAAAAAACCGGCACGTAGATTCCAACACTGCTGATCCATCCATCCAGATCGAAGGATATGGAATAATAGCCTTGAACGGACCGGGGGAGCAAGGTTTCGAAAATCAAAGAAGTTGGTGGAACATTGAAACGATTGGATGCCAGTGTTTTCTGATATTTTTGACTCCTTACCTAAGGCAAGTACACCCAACCAAATTCCGCCTTTAAAGCTGCACAGCTGTCTAATTGGGCAAAGCAGTGTGGCTTGCTTTATTAATGAAGCGAAAATTTGGTGGCTGGTATTACAATCACCTTTTTATTAAAAATTTGTACAATGTATTGCGTTATTTCTCAATTATTGAAATTGTTCCTTGCCACACATCCCTCATGTGTCTCAAATTCTCGCAGGCTCTTATAAAGTACCAGGAGTCTTAGGGACGACACTGTACACTACCAGCTCTCAGCTTATCAAGGACCAAGGTCGCTTGAGGAACATTAACAAGTGTGGAGGAGAAACTCAATCTCGGCATCAGTAAAGGATTCAACAGTCATCTTCATATTCGTAAGATGCTAATATAGAACGGACAGAGAGTACTAAACAATAAAACTCTGAACTGCGAAACCAAACCTCGATACAAATGGGCCATTGGTATGGCAATACTTTCTTCACCGAACCAAGGATTACGATTTAATTAGATTTATGATTGGATCTCGGGGCAGTTTTCCTGCTATAATACTACAGAATCTATCCGTTTACTCTTGCAAAATCTCATTCCTTTTAAAGTGGCACTGTCGACTACATCCAAGTGGTCTTCTACAATAAGCACTCTAAGATGGCCATCTCGTAAGTTCCACCACGATTATACTTGGGACCAATAAGACAACTGTGATATAGACTAACATTTATGAAAACTATCTAGGTGTCTATAGCCCCTTATTTTACCTGTCTGCAGGGTAATGCAAATTCGTTCCTTACTTTTGCAGTAAAAAGTGGATAGGTTGCCTGTCGCGCTCTAGTAATACGCCCGCCGAAAGCTGTAACAAGGGTGGTTATTGATTCTGTAGTCATTCGTTTGGTGTGAGCCGTTGATATCTGCTCCAGAAGGCGCACTCGTACCTTGAGAGGTTTGAACAACCGGCTTGTTTCGGAGCGCAGACTCGCTGATCAGAGACAGCATCATCTATCATGACGTTAGCGTACGTAGCTTCTCGGGTCTCGGTGTTATGTACCTTGGTACGTTAGAGGGACTATAAAAGGGGGCCACATAATGCTTTCATCATCTCTTCCACCTTGCTCTTTCACCTTTCTTTTTTAACGACCAGAGTCACGCCTGTTTCTGCATTTGTCGATCGAAGTGTTTCTATGACATGCTGGCCCACAGCGCACGTTGTTTTTCACACAGTTGCATTTCCTCGAACCACATCTAGTGGTACAATTACACCCAGGTTGGGTCTTAGCCAACCAGTCCTAGAAGCATGTCAGAAGCTTTACATTTAGCAAGTGTTGTAGTTACCAGTTCTAGGTGGCAGGAGTTGACACCCACCTTGTGAAAAGTGTTAAACTCTGTTCGTGATTCCTCATCTGCCCATGGGTAATATGGATTATGCGTATTCCAAAGCTCACCAATCCTTGCAAGCTTAAGATTGAATTCTTTTGCGGGTTCCTCGTTGGTAATGGTGGGATATTGGAGCTCGAGTAGCGACTGCTTGAGCACTGGTACCATACTTCGTGAATCCCAGTGCATTGTCCCGCTCATGTGGACGTCGGTCAGGGAAAATGGAGAATGCACTCTCCCCCCTGGTTGTATGAAAATATCCCCATCAGTTATGTAGACGGGAAATGATGGGAGGGCCAGCACATGGGTACAGCCCCAGGATATAATCTCATCTTCCTGCAAAGCCGACCATTCGAGCCACAGCTTATCACCTTCCTCACTGCGAACAGAGGTTATGACACCGTGATGGTCCATATGTGGCAGGTGGAAGGCGCCCGCTTTACCAAGGATCTCAAATGATGTACAGGACGACAAGTCATTCGGATGGACTTCCGTCGCCTTTCCACTTTGATCATATTCCATGGTGTTCCGGAGTATTGAGTATTGTCTCAAGTTTGCCATGCAGGCTGGCACCGGGTTTGGCCTATACCCGGCGAGGTTAAGGAAGTTAACGGGTTCGGTATCAGGATCGCGGAACAGCTTAATAGCATCGGCTGATGACATTCTAGTGGGATGGATATACTTTTCTCTAGCATTGATGTCTTCCCCATAATTGTGAACGTCGATAGTAGGCTTCGTGGATAGGTAAGTTAGATACTCGTCAATCCCTATATTTGCAATTGACGACGAAGTAGAGAAGGTAGCGGGAATCAGCAACGGTAGTCTGGGGGGGTCAAGTTTGAGGATTTCTTCAGCCTGCTTCTCAGAGCAAACCACATATTGATGACGGTTAAATGGGGCGTCGCCTTCCCAATCCGTGGAAATGTATTCAAAATATGTTATGGCCTTGCCATCAATGGCCTCGCGTAATATAGATTGATATTCAGGAAGCTCTAGGGATAGCCTTGTTTCCTTGGAAGAGAATTTTGTTAAAAGGGCGGCGGATAAGTTAAGTGCGCGTTGGACGGCGTTCCTACTCGCATCCTGATGTATAGAGCACTGCTGCCTCCAGAATTCTTCAAGCGTTGTCGGATCTGTCGGCGTCGTAGGACGAACCGGCGGCGGGACTGACGGTTGCGCTGGCCCAGCATTATCGTGATGTGAATTAGTTGCTACACAATCCTTGTGCTTGCCCTTTTTATACCTGGCCTTGTTCCGAACGCTAAGTTCTTCCCCACACGCGCATCTGTATGTTGGACCCTTTCGGGACACTCGACTGCGACTATGATCACCATGCGTCCTCTTCCTGTGACGGGCCCAGTTGGCTTTTGAGTGTGATCTCCCACAACAGAATAAATCGGTGTCAGGGTTTTCTTCTTGACTCGTTTGATGTTGCATTATGGCAGCCATACGATACGACGGCGAGGAATAATGATGAGGATGATGAGGAGGATGATGAGGAGGATGATGAGGAGGAGGATGATGAGGAGGAGGATGAGGAGGATGATGAGGAGGAGGAGGATGATGAGGAGGATGAGGGAGGATGATGAGGAGGATGATGAGGAGGATGATGAGGAGGATGATGATGAGGAGGATGATGAGGAGGATGATGAGGAGGATGATGAGGAGGATGATGAGGAGGATGATGATGAGGAGGATGATGAGGAGGATGATGAGGAGGATGATGAGGAGGGATGATGAGGACGATGATGAGGACAATGAGGAGGTCCGTGTGTTAGCGCCAAGCTTTGGCTGACATTCGATGCGTACAAACTTTTAGCTGCCCTATCGAAGTGCACCTGGCTAGGGAGCCTGAAACACGCCGCGCTTCACCCAACTGCTGTTCTGCGTAACATGCTATTCGTTATCCGAATAATCAGCCTTACTATCATAGCCTAGTGTAGCAGGTCTATTATGGGGACGAATTTTTGAGCAGCAGCCAAAAGTAACATTCTACGCAAATTCATCGAGTTCTCACACTTTCCAAAGATATTCAAGCTGGGAAACACATCAAGCAACTCCCATGGACAGAACTTCAGAGAGGAACACGATGATATAGAGCGTGAGCTTAGACTATACTAGTTATTATTCGGATATGTTAATGATACGGTTCGTGGGCTCGAGGAATGATAGACGCGCCGGTTAACGATGGAAATCAAGCAGAGGTTCTCAGGCTGCACTTCAAAATCCATACTACCGCGTTACGCTCGGTGAGACCTTAGATCCGGGAAAGGATAAGCACGGTCGAAGACGAAGGGGGAAATACGGAATTCAAGCAATAGATACAAAGCGGAATTAATCAATCTCCGAACAGAATCCAGGATTAATGAGAAATGTTCTAGTCACCAAATCCCCTCCTTCTGCCCAGTAAATCGCCTTGTATTGAGCTTTGGCAAAATGACCTGAACGCAAGCGTAATCGGGAATGCCAGGGGCTTCACCCAGGGACAAGGGCTCCGCAGACGCTAGTATTGACGCTAATAAGCGCTAGTAGGTCGGCCCCTGCAATCCATCGTTCCCCACACCCAGATCTCCCGCAGGGGCAGCTTGGCTGTGTGGAACCTGCGCGCTTACGGAGCCTGTGCGCTCTAAAAGGCCAATAGGAACCTGTGTCCCACCGCCCTAGCAAATCGCTTATAAGTCTATCACCTGTTATCCGCGCCGCAGGAACTGGACATCCGTGTCCAACCAAATCCTGCAGGGGCTCCTTGTGCACCACAGATCACATGTCAACCATTCTATGCGGGCTGTTAGTGGGGCATCCCAATGATGCACCCTTGTGCTTACAAGGATCTAATTCCCACACAACTAATCAGGAATTTGCGAACCTGTCTACTTAGTCAAACATGTTCCACGCACCTGCCGCCGACTTCCTATTAGTATCTACGCACACTCTGGGGCTGAGCCGCCTTTGTCGCTCCAATAATATAAATTAGATTGAGGAGCATGCTGCGCCCAATGTCCAGTTAATAGTCCCAAACCACAACCCTATCTCACCGTTGCAACATAAAGTCGATTGCTTACTACGATTGATAGAGCTCATCGGCGCTCATCGATTTGAACAGGATATACAATAACTGAATCCATATTCGGCGCTGTATTTATTCAAAATTTCCTTAAGAATACCCCAACCCTACCTACATGTGCGTCTCCCACACTCCAATAATGCTCACGATCAACATGACATAGTAGTATAGCATGGTCTGTAATGGGTGGAAGCAGCGACCTCCGTCTTTCCTGCATGAAATAACCCCACCAGGGAACTTTGGGGAGCTCTACCTATACGAGACGCAGTATACAGAACCTAGTCCATTGTTGGGAACCCTGCCTATGCGGCATGCACTAAGACAGACCTGTCTCAAGACGAGGACGTTCCCAAGGAGGTCGTGTTCTTAAGACTGCGACGTCTCAAGACAGGGCTGTTCTCCAGATAGTGACGTTCTTAACAGGCTCGTGTTAAGCCAGGGACGTTCCCAAGACGAGCCCGTCTTAGTACCGTTACATTCTAAAGATCGCCATGTAGACGGTGACGTCGGGATGCATAATACAGTAGGCCTCTCTGACCGGTATATTTTATTCCCGCCAAGTGATATAGAATGATCAATCCAGCACTCTTCCTCTAGAGCACTCATAGTAGTGTCCTGCAACAACCGTAGGTTTGAGGGGCGCAGGTATGTGATGACTTCTGGCTAAAGGAAAAGGTTCCCAGAACTCGCTTCACCTTCTCACCCTAACTCACCATGTATTATTTCGAAGTCCACAATACATTCCCGCTTGATTTAGCCTCCTCCAACAACAGGACCAACCTTAAAGAATTCCTCACTTCTGTAGGCCCGATTTCCATACTTTCGTCATTATCATCGTATAAGTTATATTACCGACACTCGCTAGTACTCCTAGTGTTTCAGCATGATTTTCCGTCAGTTGCTCGCCCTCCTCGCACCTCTGTTCCTCGCTAGGTCCGCTGATGCTCGCTTCCTTATCTACTATGACCAGTAAGTAGTTCTTCTCACTGCTCCTGGGTTCCCTTCTGACTGTACCATAGATGGCACAACGACCGCCCAGGCTCGCCGGAAGACCGAGTTGGCATAGACCATGTCATCCTCGCCTTTGCCCAGAGCAATAACACTAGCGCCTTCCAACCTATTATCCCTATCTCTACCGTGAGACAAGAATATCCGCAAGCCAAGGTTATGATTGCTGTTGGAGGTTGGGGTGATAATGAAGGGTTCTCTCAAGCTGTCAGGAGTGCGACCTCGAGGGCCACCTTCGCGCAAGCTGTGGCTAGCCTTATTCAGACCCATCGTGCGGATGGAGTTGGTATGTGTGATATTACCTCATCCAGATGCTATCTTTGCTGACATGTGCAGATATTGATTGGGAGTATCCTGGCGGTAATGGAGCTGATTACAAGCAGAACCCAAACTCGGGAAGGACCGGAGAGATCGAGCAGTATCCTCTCTTGCTCGCCGCTATTCGCACTACTATCGGTAAGGACAAGATACTCTCTATTGCTGTTCCCGGGCTCAAGCGTGACATGATCGCCTTTACTCCCAAGACTGGCCCTCAGATCTGGCCATCTGTCGACTATATCAATGTATGTTCCTCTCTTTGATCATATCACCACCTTCATTAAAGCTCTAGCTAACCGGAGACAGGTCATGTCTTACGATCTGATGAACCGCCGCGACAATGTGACAAAGCATCACACCCCCATCATCGGCTCAGGCGAGGCCATACAAAACTACCTTGACATCGGCGCCCCATCCCAGAAGATCAATCTCGGATTCGCCTACTACGCAAAATGGTTCACGACGGCCACTGACTGCGGTAACCAACCCTTCGACTGCGCCGTCGCCGTCCTTGAAAACCCCAACGATGGCTCCGATACTGGCCGCTCCGGCGCCTGGACATTTGAGAAGGTGCACATGGAGCCGGTGCCAAAGGCTAGTGAAATCGCAGTCTCGATGGACGGCACTTGCGGTGCGCAGAAGAAGACCAAGTGTGCTACCGGCTGCTGCGGGCAGTACGGATACTGTGGGACGGGCGAGGAGCATTGCGGTGGGGGATGCCAGCACGCATTCGGCACCGGCTGTATGGGCGCTGACGTTGCTGGCTCCTGGCAGCGGGCCCTGACTAACGGTGTCCTCGACCCTGAACAGGGCGGCCAGTACTTCTACGATGGGAAGGAGAGGCTGTTCTGGACATGGGAAACGCCGAAGCTCATCGCGCGCAAGTTTGCCGAGATCGTCGAGGCGAAGGGGCTTGGTGGCGTCATGGCATGGTCGCTCGGAGAGGACTCGTATGACTGGAGCCATATTATGGCCATGGCTACCAATCAGTGTGATTAAGATGCAGATTCTGAGATTCAACATACGTAAAGGAGGGTACTATTCAAAATTTTGGTGTTCCCACTGTTTATCTCGAGTATTCGCTCAGGGACTGGACCGTGGAGGTTTTTAGGATAACAGTTGGCATCGTTCGAAAACACTTCTGGATGAGAAGAGCGGGGTGCTTGTAATTTTACTTAAATTTAGCAAGCTGCATAAGTGTAATAGCTACCCGTTAACGACAGTATGCCTTTATGTTTGCGATAGACGGTATGATAGAAATTTACAGCTAGAAAGGCTGTCTATCAAGGGCATCCGGAGGGCGAGAAACCAGTCGGGATGCCCCAGCTAAACCTAAATCGGTTGCTGATTTCGTCTCTGCACACTTATTTTGGAGGCACAATCGCTCTGCAGCAGAGTCCTATATATATGGTTTGCTACTGTACAACAATATCACAAGATTATATTGTTTTGGGAAAGCCTTAAAGGCCGCCCAAATGATGAATGTAGAGCGTTGAAAACTATTATAAAGTTCATCAGAAAGCCTGTCTAGAGAATAACAGATATGGGCACAATTAGTTGTTTATTAAAGAATATGGCATATAGAGCCTGCTTTAGTTTGCGTCTTTTAATGTCGTACTTCTTCCTCTGCTTCTTCAAAGAAGCCTCCTGGCTGCTTCTCGAAAGCCTTTGCATCAACTTTATCGCAAGACTGCACCAGGAGTTTCTTGGTTGGCCGGCCAAAATTAAGGAATTCATACATGATGGAGACAGACGGATCAGATAGTGCCCCAAACTCAGGCCGAAGCTTCTTGACAACGTTTCCAAGCCATTCCATGGTGGCTAAACTGAAGTCTGAAAGCCTAGACCAATGTCAGATATTCCAGTACAAGTTTCGGATTAACTTACTTACTCTTTTGCGTGTATTGGTTTGTCAAGACACCTGTAATCGGGAAAGCCATCAACGAGTTTCAATTGAGGGGATGAAACCTGATTGCCGGGGAATAGCAACAGAAGGAACAGATCGAGCCCATCGTATCCTTTGAAGAAGTGTGCAATCCTCTTTCCATCAAGGAGATTTTCTTTCATAAGATCCTGGCTCAGGTCTGCCCAAGCCCCACCGATTTCCCCCTGAGGCCGTCTGGTTATTTCAACGCGCATCTCGTTGAAAATTCGTTGTCTGACAATCTGCTCCGCAGTATGATGAGTTCGGCATTCACCGGCCTGTGCCAGTAGTCTGCGCTTCTTGACCAGTCTCTCCTGTCGCAGTTTGGCTTGCTCCACTGCTACGGAGTTGGAGAATTTCTCATTAAATAGGTACAGTTCCCATCTTTTCCTAGCGAGTTCAACATGACCATGGGCCGATTTTTGAATAAGATCAACGTGGAGAAATACTAATGTCAGGTCTTCAAGCGTCAGCTCAGGTAGGCAGGTTGTCGTTCCCGTCAATACTTCCTTCAGGGTCTGGAAAACCTCCATGCATCCAATTTGGTACGCGTACTGGATTGCTCGTAAGCACTTCTTGTTAGGAAGGCCAGCTGGCCTCTCAAGAAGTATCTCTAGGATTCGTGAACCATCCAGCCCCGCTCGTTGAGCACATTCTATGGTTCTGTCTACAAATGATTTGTCCAAGGAATTTTGCAGCGGCAGGTCCCGTCTGTCGAGTGCTGGTGGCCGACTCATATTCAGATTGCGTGGGCAGAGAACAAGATCTCTTTCTAAGTCTATTTGTTTCCTTTTGCGACTGAGGGGATTGAAACCGAGCTGCTGGAGAAAAGGATTACTCCGAGCATGTAGCTCGTAGTTCTGCACTATCAATCGAAGATATCGGAGGCGCAATTGTTGGTAGGAGATATTTTTGGTGGGTTTGTTGAAGATGATTGCTTCCGCGTTGTGGCATATCATTATTCCACAATTGGTATTGTCCTTCATCCCATGAGGATAGAGTTCTCTATCCTGACATGTCCAAGGCTTGTTTCCCGGTCCCACTAGCTTTTCGTCGAGAGCTTGGCCTAGATATTGAGTCCATACTTGTCTATCTCCAGGACAGATAGTGATAATAGACCGTTCCAGAATATCGACCGCCACCAGGTTCCAGTGACCTTGAAACGCATACGGTATGATTATAAACTCTTTATCGTCGATGTCGCTACGGTCGATCAATTTTCGAATAACAACCTCGCTCGGTGGACATTCTAGGCTTAGAATACTAGCTTCATCAGGTAGCAATTTGCTCAGGATTGCGAAAACAAGGTTTCGATCAAGCCAATAATTTTTTCCTGACTTCGGCAGGAGACGACTGAGACATTTTCTGACATCTTCTCCATTCCGGAATATTTCTTCTTTAGGCGGGAGGATGAAGTTCTTTCCGGCGGCAGTAGCGATGTTAATGTAACGATCGAAGTGGGGAAATTCGCTAGAAGAATTGTTAGGCAGATTGGCCAAGGGCACCGACACAAGCATGGTGGTATCGTCGTCATTGTCACTACCATCTACAATCTCTTCTGGAACAGTCATAGCCGTGCTTGAAGTTGTGTTGTTTGGGTCTTGCGATTCCAGCTCTCCTGGAATCTCGGAGGGTGGTTCCGCTTTCTGTCTCCCAGATGTCTGTTCTTGTTTCAGATTGACGGTTAGTGCTGTCCGTTCCTGACTTGGCTTTGCATTTGGTCGGCCTCCTTGGGCGAATTTTGCAGAAATAGGAACGACAGCACCCGGACTATGCTCTTGTGTAGATGAAATTTGGCCAGAAGAAATATTGAGGGAATTTGTCCGCTTGCACCGCCTCTGGCCTAATTCTTCCACACTATCAGATTGGAGATTTTGGCGTATTGTTAATAATATTTTCCTAAGGCTGTGTTCTAGTGACTTTAAGAAGGCTGGATCAAATCCTGAGAGCTGTGTGCCTTTCTGTAGCAGATCTGCAGTGTCCTAATCTCAGTAAATAATAGGCAAAAGGATTATGAGAGGTAAAACATTACAATAAGGACACGAGTATCTTCCTTCGATATGGTAGAGTTAGGAATTTCCTCCATAATGATGGTGTCGCAGAATCAAAGGTCGAGAGATAGGGAGCGGCGAGGAGGGGGACATCCCAAGATCTACTTTATGCTCGGGATGCCCCCACTAAGCTTCAATAAGTTAGACATATACAGACAGCACTTTTCGGCCTCACTAAAAATAGTGACAAGCTTCACAGCCTCAATAACCGCGTGCGATTGGATATGCAGCTAAAGCTATAATTGAAGATCATTTTGAAAGTCGGCAGAACTGAGCTAGTTATATAGATCACGTGCTCTAGATAAGAATGACATAAACTGAAATTTACTAAGAAACTGATCTCTAACCGACTTTCACTAAAGCGTTGTGCATATAGAAATCATTCAGCACTCTGTCGCACGCCAAGGGCCTAAAGCAGCAGCTCGCTAAGCAGTCATGGACGACTCATAAAGACAACTCATTCCATCACTCCTACATAGAGACGAGACACACACTGTCGTACACACATATAATGACAATACATTCATCTCATTTTGTGCCTCTTCTTTCTTACGCACAATTTCACTGTTCGTTCACACACACGTCCAGTGCAACACACTCTTATACTGGTTACAGGTTGTGAAAGTTCTCCGAGTAGTTATAAGCACACACTGGTCGTTTGTGCTTCCGTTACCCAAGATTGGAAGTTGATACCCAAAGGTCATCATCATCTTTCTCTTCTTCCTTTATATAAACTTCTCCTCCTCCTCCTCGTTCTCGTTGCTCCTCCTCCTTTTTACTACCTTCTTCCCTTCTCGTTGGTAAAAAGGCCGGTGGTTCAGGAAGAGTTAGATCAATGACAACTGTATTGTTGTTTGGTTTTCTTCGTATTCGACTTGGATTAGGCTCAAAGCTGGATATATTCTCTTTTGTTTCGAAGTCTTGAGCATGTATTCGCCGCGGAGAGGGCTCCATTTCGCTCTTATGTTAACGTTAATTAGGAGTTCTCAATGGCCATTTACAGAACTTACGAGCTCATTGAGAGAAGGAAACCATATAACACCATTCCGAGGTACGTACATCTGAATCTGATTGTTGTCTGGGTTCTGAGCGAAAAAAGCAACCCGCATCCCGCATTTAGTCTCGAACTCATAAATTTTATGGAGAAGATTGTTGCCTCTTCTCTTCCTTTTGGTGGTGAGGCGTCTTCTTCCTATGTCCCGTGCCATGGTGTGCAAAGTGGTGCACTAGTATACCTCTTATACTCGAGCTCACGGTCCGAAAGTGGGCGCCTTGGGGCCGGCGGCTTCTGGCAGTCGGATTCTAGCGGGGAAGACATGCCGAGATTTACTGGGTCAGGCCATAGCCCGTTGTCATGTTGTGCTGTAGCATAGAGGAAAGATCTGTTGAATTTCATCTATGGTTGCTGGCCTTAGGCATTTGTCACGATTCAGATATTGGGGACGCACTCTTTAAAGGAAAAAGGAAAACAAGAAAAAGAAAAAGAAAACTGTCGTATCTACAACTAGTAACTATGCTAAAACGGCGAAACAGCACATTTTTATCTATTCAGTTTTGCAATTTTTATATCATGGTGGGACGGCACTCCCTAAATGAATAGATTTGATGAAAATAGTGACAGAAGAGCAAGTTCTAAGCTCTCAAGGAAGTCACTACGGCTTCATATCCTAAGAACTATCTAGAAATTTGAATAGTATTCATTATTGAGCTGCTGTTGTGTTTGTCTGTACTCCAACACAGCATTTGTCAACTCCTTCGCACAACGATCTGTCACCTCCTTCAACCGATAACCGGCCCCTATCATTTTTATATGATACTCGCGCTCCGTTTTGAGTCGAAAGTTATCCCCCTCAAGTTCTTGTATAACTTGTTCGTCTGCGGTGTAGGTTCTTCCCGATTTCGAAGGTTTGAGAGGCGCTGGCACTGTGGGTTGAGAGGTAAGGGTGGGCGCTGATCGCTTGTGTTGAGGGTCTGGAAGCCTTGAGTCCTTTGTACGGAAGTTAAAAGCCCTGGATAATTGACTGATGTGAGGCTTTACTTCACGACGTTGCATATCGTAGTCCACGTCGGTAGGGCGACCGGCGGACGACATGGTGACGTGGTTTGCAAACACGAGAGGATGGAAACACGGTCGTGCACGGCAAAGACAGGTCTACCATAGGCACCATTTTTCCTTAAAAATGGTACCAACTCGAGATGCCTTTATCGGCCCCATCACTTGGACGTGGCACAATTCGTATATTGCAGAAAATGGACGCAAATCGATTGAACTATTGTGGTCCCAGCGGCTAATAGAGGGCTATGGCAATTCCAATGCGGCGTGTGCGAGAGTTCCAAACTAGCAAGGGTCCCCGGAACGATAGATTCGGATAAAATACGCTGTGGCCGACTAACCGTTGCCCCTGCAGCTAATAGTAAGACCCCGCGCTTATTCCGTCTTGTTCCGGTGAACCCTTGTATCACGGCGCATTGCATGGAAATCACGTGAGATTCCAGGTGCTTGAACCTACTTCAAGTAAATCCGTGAAAGGCTCGCTCTTCTCTATCATTGATACTGTAGTCTTACCCAAATACCAACAGGCTGAATCGGACGAGGCGTCATATTATGATGGTGACCGGATCCTAGGTTTCAATAGAACGTAAGCAGGACCGAAACAATGGATCGATCGTCACCCTTGTGTCGCTCATATCTTTGTGATAAAGGAACGGCCAAAATTGGCTCTCATCCCTTGGGGATCATGATATGATATATTCCAATTAATGTCGTTAGCAATATTACTGCTACCTTCCCCACTCAAAAACAAAATATTATTTCTCTAGCAGATATGGCTGAACCGCAACTTTTAGCTTGTAATGACCCCGGCATCATCTCGCTATTCCAAGCGTTGGATGATTTCTACAAGACAGAACAGGCAAAAAAGATTGAAAATCTCAAAAGGGAGAAAAAGACATTAAAGCGAGAGATCAGACATTGCAGGAGAGTTTGGTACTCAACAATCACTCTGCTGCGTACGAGTTTCGATGATGTCCTCACAATTCAATCGGCACTCGAAGACTACGACGAACAGAAAAGACTTGCCCATCAGGACAGGATGAAGGCTTTGGGTATATCCAATCCTTTACAGAACGCCAATTTCGAACGCAGAGACTGGGTGTAGAATCACGAAAATGTGAATCGATAATCATCTATGGCTCAATCCTAAATACACGTCTATCCCATCAATTCCCAGACTTTGACGAATCCGCGATTTGTTGCAGGCGAGCTTGAACGTCTTTTCTAAAATCCCATGTCCATGTCTTGTGGGCTTCAATATATTTGTCGACATTAGCAAGTGCGCTGCAGACTAGTCAGATCCACCGCCTCCATGTATTATATCACAAGCATACCTCGAGTTTTCACGGATGCTGTGAAACAATTTTAGCAAGGCTCTTAGTGTCAGGAGCATTTGAAGATTTACTCTGCCTGGAGCATGACAAAGGTCTCTCGAACCGTCTGGAGTTCTTCCTTTGTCTTGCCATACTGTTCATTAAGATATTCGACGGACTTCCTTACATCGTCCATTAATTTCTTTACTTCTTGGAGTAGCGGGACAATTTCTGGGGATCCGGGCAAGGCTGCTTTGCTCTCGGGCTCGGAAGGTAGCATGGAATCTCCAAATTCGCGCAACGTTGGATCATTGTCAAGCCAATCCATGTTAGGAGTAAAATGATCAATGGGAAAATTGTTTTCTTGCGAGACCATAGGAAAACTCCCATCCGGACAGGGAAATTGTGCGTTGTTATTGTGATAAGTGAAGTACGACATCGCTGGATGGTGTGAGAAAGTAGAAAAAGGGGTGAATATGGTTCACGCAGCGTGCTTCAGGACCCTTTTTATGCGTTTTCCGTAGAGGTTGAGAAAGTATGTTAAAACATCTTAAGCGTCAACGAAGCGCGCTCCTAATCCTCAGGAGTTGAGTCCTATACTAAGCCGTGTATATTGACTCTGGCCTCTAACGAGGCACAGGTAGCGTCTAAAAGTGGTTTAAAGTTGGTGATTCTATTTTGAGCATAGTTTATTTGGACTAGTGGAATATACAGACGGGCTGTCATTTTTGGGTCAACTTGCTGAGGATCGAGAGTCCCCGCATAGACGAACAGTGATATATTATTCAATTACCGAAGACCGACCAGAATGAAGCCAGGAACTGCATAACGCAAGAATGCAGAAGAATAGGCATGGTCCCCATAATTTTACTTCCTCTTTACCTTAACATGACCCAGCCACCCTAATGGGGGCAGCATCCCAAGCGCAAAGCCCTGTTGTGATGCCCCCGCTAGGTTCCATTCGGGTTTAATGAGTTGTTCATCGCGTTAGTTAGTGAGCAAGATTGGTCTTAGGATTTAGGCGTCCGGCTTGCGCGGGCCGATGGACGAAATATCTATATTCTACCCAAGTTATTTACGTCCGGGAGACATCTTGAATACCGCGCGCTTAGAATCATTTGGAACCCTTTCTCATTACTAGGGTTTTGGAGGAAATGAAGCGGTGTGTCTCGCAAGTCTCTAGTGTTAGATGTTTGGGAATATATGGTAAACTATGGAGTGTTTCTTGCTTTAGTGGCAAAAAAGGCTTTTAGGTCAATGACCCAAATACTACCAATGAAGCCATAGTTACGTTTCTTTTAAAGCTAAAGTGAACAAATGATAGCTGCTTTACAGAAGAACATTTATGCTAGGAATATTTTGCTTTTCACCTTGGACTCGTGTAGATAGGTGTCTCATTCCTTAACTACATTGTGACTAGTGCACCATTGAATTAAAATCGAATGAAAAAGTTGGGCCTGAACAAGTGTTGCATGTACTAATTGAATTGATGGAACCGTAGAACCCCACCTCGTTCTAACTATAAAAACTATCGACGCCATATTCCGCAATCAAAGACATATAACTGGGATCTATGAACTCCTCCATTCCTGCCCAAGCCTGCTGGGTCAGTGCCGGGGAGCCATACAATGCGTCCTGCTCTGCCATTTGCGGTTGTTGAGGGAGCAGGTTATTCGTGGATGGAACCGTTGGGGCATTGGCACACATCAATGGGCCATTGAGAGGCGCTGACTGTAGCGGTAACGTCTCTCCCTCCTCCGATGACGAGAAATTGTGTCTATATTCTAAGCTTTGCGTACTGTGTTGCCTCTCGAAGTCTTCATAGCCACTACTATGATCCGTTGGGTCTAAAGCGCCAACCCTTTCGAGAATGTCGTGAGTAAGAGGATATCCTTTTGTCAGGGGCAAAGGTTTTCCTGGCCAGCCATTACTCTGCTGTAGTAGAATATATAGCTTTCGTAGGCCAGCCACGAGCTGTGCTTTCTCCTGTTCAAGCGCTTCAACGTATCTAGCTAAATTAGTAAACTCTCTTTAGTCTATGCTAGAGGCAGGTGGCTAGCTCACCCATTTGGCTTATTCTTCCTCTGCCCAAAGACACAGATAGCATTATCTGCTTTACACTTGGCACATGGAGAAGCGCCCTTACACTACCACAAAAGTATTAGAGACGGTAATGGGAGTTACGATTATTGAATATACTTTTGCTTTCCTGCGGCGGCAGCGATCGCAAGCTTTATTCGTACGCTCCCTTCCGGTCAGCGTTGCTCGTTGCGATGACATTAGAGGAGAAGAAGAATGTTAGAGATAGGACGAGAAACGAAAGATAATTCCGGAATGATAAAATAACCTGATAATAAATGGACGTTGCAGCTACAAGGCACAATTTGATGTGTTCTGTGGGGGTAGTGGGCCATTATATCTATTATGTTAGGATGGCACAGTTCGAAGGCGCAGGGCCAACTAAGGGGGGTTAATTAAATCGACAGGCCCTGCTGTGCGAAATACTCCTTTGGGGGAGTCAGCAGCCAAGCTCTATCAGTCAGGGTACTCGAAAGTGTTAAGGATACTGATGGTACCGGGGCACGGGCCACAGTGGAGTCATGGCTCCATTGTCGAATGCGAAGAGTTCTAGATGGCAAGGACCACGCGCTTAACGAAACACCTCACTGGCTCAAGGAAACACCTATGCGGCTGTGCGACCCTTGCTAGCGTTGGTTCTGGGATCAACTCTCCTAGGCATTACGCCAGGCATACTCCATTTTAAGGCCTCAGCTTTTACAGGGGTTGGTAGACAACGTTTCTCGACGTCCTGTAAAGGCTGAGGCCTTAAATGGGAACTCGCCTGGTGAGGGTGGAAAGGTATTATGACGTAACAGCTGTGTAAGGCTCCGCTCTCGAGTCCAGAAAGTATTCTTACAAGATGTTTCAGAAGAGCTCCCAGGAACAAGACTCCCGCTCATATCCCTCCCAGGAAATCATATTCCACTCCGGGGAGGCCGAGATGGCTGTCCCCTTCAGTGGAAGCTGGCATTCTCACCCCGCTGGGTCTAACCCCATACCGGCGGCGCAGACGGCCGATCTTTTAAGGGAGAGAAAGCCAGCGGGCGGACTTGATCAGGTCGGCCAGGGCCTTCCCAGGCCCTAATTTCCTGGGAGGGTAAGTTTCGGGAGGAAGCTATCAGTAAGTGCCTCTCTTTCTAGTTATATAAAAGGACAACCAGAGTTAGAGGGGAAATATAGCATTAACTGATAGCATACATATTATTTTATGTTAGTCTAAGAGTTGAAGTCGCGAGAGGGTAGAAACTTTAATTTGGTTTGATGCGATAGTTTTGCGCCAATTCAGCAAGATCACCGCCCGACACACTTCTTTCCTCTTCCCCAGTTGATGACTGGTGGGCAAAGGTGAATTCACCCTTCTGTACCTGAAAATCTTCGTTTTCAACGACCTCAGTCTCATGATGTGGTGGTGTGCAACTTTTTGGAGGAGGTGAATGTTTTCGAGTTTGGGTTGTCTTTGTCCGCTTCGGAATAGGGTAGGCATCTTTGCCCTTCCTCTCATTGATAGTAACGCCGAGATCAGTCCCCATCCACTTTCGCTTCTGACCGAGCGCTTGGCGTGTTGGTGGGCTGAGGTGTGTGCCCGCTTGCTCGGGCTGCGGGACTCCCTCAGGCTCTAGATTCACGTTAATCTCAATTAAATTTAGTTGCGTACTTTGTGTCGCTCCAGCTCGAGGATCTACTGGCTCTGTCAGACTATTGCGTCCGGGAAAATGGCCCGCATGCTCATCTACTTCCGATACCGATTTACCTCCTGAGTCCTGCTCTTCGATTTTAGGCCCTGCTGTTTCCGTCTCTACGTGTACTCCTTCATCCCTTTCTCTGATTTCCAATTCAGGAGCTTGAGATGTACCATCATGTTCCTCGACTCGTTGAGCGAGACCTATACTCGAAATATTTATTGGTTTCTGGGCCTGTTGCTGTTGTACTGTTCTTAGTTTAATCGTTTTCCTTTCCGAATCACCCTGATCTGCAATTAGACTATCTCGCTGCCTTTTCACTTCCGCTAACTCTTGATAAGTTGAATCAAGGTTTTCCTGTAGCTCCCGGTATTTTGAACTCTCATAAGCTGCGGCTGCAGATACCTTTAAAACGTCTGCGGCCTTTTCTTCCATAGCTAGGTTTGATTGAGAGAGCTCTCCCTCTAAGCCACGGAGCTGATTCTTTAACTCTTCATTTTCTTCTTGGGCCTTAGAAAATGCAGTTTGTAGTTCGTTTGTCTGAGCATTCTGTTCTTGTTGTCTCTGTTTAAAAGTGTCCAACTCTGCGACCTTTTCTTTCATGGCTAGATTTAGATCTGACAGCCCTTTCTGTAAGCAACAGAGCTGGTTATTTAACTCTTTATTTTCTTCTTGGGTCTTAGAGAATACAGCTTGTAGTTTGTTCGTCTGAGTATTCTGTTCGTGTTGTTTCTGTTTAAAAGCATCCGATTCTCTTTTAAAACTATCCGATTCTGCGATCTTTTCTTTCATGGCTAGATGTAATTCCGACAGCTCTTTCTGTAAGTAATGGAGCTGGTTATTTAACTCTTCATTTTCTTCTTGGGTCCTAGAAAATGCAGCTTGTAGTTCGTTCGTCCGACTACTCTGTTCTTGTTGTTTCTTTTCGAGAGCATCCCATTCTCTTCTTAAATTATCCAACTGTTCAGACTTCGAATTGAAACTAAATTCCAATTCCTCGCGCCTCCCTTTTTCCTGACGACTACTCTCTACACTTTCCTTCGCGCAAGACAGTTGATCATTTAAAAGATTATATTGGATACGCAGTTCACGTTCCTGCTGTATCAATTTATTCATCTCCTCATCGAACTGCTTCTTCTTGGCAGAGAATATTTCTCTTTCTATTTCTAGAGCTTTCTCGGCCTCCATTCTTGAATTCTGGCTTTGCATTGTAAGACTATCCATCTCCTCTCTTGCATTGGCGTGCTCGATCTGGAGTTGGAAGAGCTCAGCTTGAAGCGCCACTGATTGAGCTGCTGACCGTTGAAGCTGGTCACCAAGAGCTTGGCATTCACGCTCTAAGATCACCAAGCGGTCATTGTTTTGTAGAATGGAGTTCTCTTCGTTTGCATATATCATTCTCTGTACATCAGCTTCTTCGGCGTCCGTGTTCTGCATCGCCTCGAGGAACAAAGGGACCGTCAACACTTCGTTTAGTCCAGGAATATCTTCGATTATGCCTACAGACATCTGATCACTCATGCCAATCAGGGCTTGGAATGGATTCATTTTGCTCTGAGTGTTTGCAGTGAAATTAATTTGGCTGGGAATAGGTCTCCCGAAAAATGCAAACAGCACACATCGCCTAACAAAGAAGGACGTGACTTCTCTACCGTGGCCTTGCTCAGCTTCGTACAGCATTTCTAGATAAAGGAATGGAGAGTCCGCCGCATGGGCAGAGTCAAATACTCTCCCACATCTCCGTTGGCGACTTTCGTCGGAGTCGTTCGACGTGAGAGATGGACGTATGTACAAATCAACACTAGTTCGAGCGGGTGTAAATCTCTTGCGGGGACGTTCGGCGATCAACTCCCGAATTTGGTCTGAATCAAACCCTAGCTCAAGAGCTAGGAGTGCAAAACTGTACCAAACGGCGTCATTAGGTTCCTTGGCAACTGGTTTTTTCATCCCTCTATCCTTTCTGGGACATTCCCCCGTCATCTCGAAACAATATCGGGAAGCAAAAAGCCAAAGCGTAAGGATACCAAATTGGATTTGGTCGTCAACATTTCCCGGTACCAGTACTAACTGGTTCTCGGATCGCTGTATCCGAAAGAACCCCTCCCTTTGGTTGATCCCGTAAAAACATTTCTCCAAGGTGGTGTCTATAGTGCCCTGAAGATTCTCGTCAAGAAGCCCCTTCATCGCCTTTGCCAGAGGGCTCAGGAATTTGATGTCTTGAAAGAACGTACGCAGTGTTGGTATGATACCTTGAAAAGTAACTAGGCGTCTCCATATACTTTCCCTCGACTCTGGGTGCTGAAAATACTTGAAGAGCACGCCATCTTCGAATAGAGCTTCCAAGTAAGCCCTGTCACGAGGGACGCTAGGCGCTCGTAGTTCTAACTCCGCAATAGTTTCACCGTCTATTGTTTCTGTGGATTCCCCAGTAATAGTCGTCCAAGTTGTATATATATACTCTAAATAGTGCACCAATCTCTAAGAGACGATCAGCGTAACTCATTAATAAATTTGAAAAATGGTCACCTCATCACATTTCAACGCCAATGCGTGGTGTAGTATGCCAATCCAGTTCCCATTCCAGAGATTAGGGATGGTTAGCAACGCGTTGAGAGCGTTAGTTAAATTTCTTTTCCCTCCAAACTTCTTCGTGTCCCCGTGGTTTAGAAACAACTTGAGGTCACGCATCTTGTTTGGCGACAGTCGTAACCACCACCTTTTCTCAGCAAACTTATTTCTTCCGGTCCCTTGCTGTCTATAATACGTTATCATCTTATATATTTCGCTATCTGAGTGGCGACTTGAGCCCGAGTATTCTTCAATCAGAGCAGTTCTTAATTCCGTTCCGGCTTCTAAGACCTGTTAGTCGGGTTCAAGTGCTATGTGTTTCATCCTACCTGATAGATATAAATTTACGGTCCACCATCTCTCTGCCACTGGGAAAGACATTTCACATGCTTTAACGCGGCTGCGGCCTTGAAGGCACTCAAGCCGGAAGTCTCGAGGCAGCTTAGGCTCTGGCGGCATTTTCCCAGCATTTTCCACCAATTCTTCAGCAGATTGACTAAGGCTACCGAGGATAAGGCTGAGTGTATTTCGATCCACAATGGCAGGTATGTAATGGGATGGTATCAGGCGATAACAGCCACCCTCTTGGAACTTAAAAGCCAGGTCGTCTCGGACGCGTTGGCTCTCATCCTCGCTCCTGATATTTGGGTAGGTAAATTCAAGATATTCCAATCGCACACGAATTGTTCCACGAAAATTAACACTTCTGTCCTCAAATATTTTTCTATCCTCTGCAATTACTCTCTTCTGCTCCTCTACAGTTACCGTCTTCTGCATGTTCAGTGTCGCCAAAAATATTTAGCTTAACCCAAGAGTCTCCGCCTCATCAGAATAGAATTTTAATGGAAGGATACTGCCCCACTACTAGCATTCGGATTATAGTTATCCTTGGTAGCACGGCGTTATATCCTTACGGACATAGAGAAACTACCATTGATAGCAAACGCTGATGTTAGACTTCAGAACGCAAAATTTGAGAATTGCATAGCTAGACAGATTTTGGTTGTTTATTACAGTCAAATCAAAAGCTTTATAACTATTCCTGGCTACAGTCTTCATCCGGTATATAGAGGCCACAGGAACCAGATATATCCTGGCCATCATTTCATTAACTACTAGTGTTGCTGTGTGGTGCGCCTTTTTAGGTCGCCCGCGCCGAAAAGGAGGACATTTTATTGACGATTCGGCCGTAGGAGGGAAAAACATAAACATAGACATAAAACCGCCCTACCTCTTGCTGGGCTACGATATTTCGCCCTACAATATGTGCGTTATCATTATTGGGGATTTTAAGAAGGATCAAGAGAGTCGAAGGAGTAGGGTTAATCCCGACCCACCCCCTGATTACAGTATTTTATCTACGGTCGGAGGGGAAAGTAGATTCACCGAACAACTTCCTGATTATAGGTATATTGTTCTTTTTCGCTTCCTACTACAAAATTCTTCAGAAATAACGAGGGTTAGAGACCAAAATGGTTCTGCTAGAAGTTTTCGTGATCGATGGCGAAAACAAGCAGAGCACAATTCCGTACTAGCATTTCTTTTGAAAATCGCTCATAAACTCTTCTATATATAGAGAATATATAAACCATGGCTATTGCGTATTGAAGAATCTCATAAAATTAAATTATTTTTTGTTACTATACATGCGCTTCTTATTAAGCCGGAGAGCTATAAATTTTTCACTCAGATGTTACGTCCCTAATGACTAGCCAACGTCATAAAAACTGCTACATATCCTTTTCTCTTTCACTAAATCAGAGCGAGTAAAACCCAATAAGCCGCTTACCCTCCACAGTCCAAAGCTGCCGTTTCTGTACTAGAATAGGTCATGTTATTGGAAGGGTATCCGCCGAAAGCACTAGCCGCAGGCGGTCCATGTATAACATTCCTTGATGATGCAGAGATAACAGTAGACGGTATAGATGTAACCGTTGGTGCGATGTTGTGAGTAATACCATTCGACGATGACAGGATATGTGTCGGTATTGGTGAAACCGAATGTGAGTCCTCGAGTAGTGAACTAGCGACCATTCTTGTGCCTATCCATGTCGATTCTAATGTTGTCTTCGGAACTGGACATAAGGTGAGTGTTAAATTGGTCAAAACGTTGCAGCTCTTGACCGCAAACGTATCGTTAGGTTGGTTGAAAACGTAGGGGCAATCTCTTAGGCCAGGACTACAGAAGATAGAAGAACAGCTGGGAGATGAGGAAGAGAGAGTAAAGCCCCAATTTTGAAAGGGATACCCATCGATGTTTGAGATGTCGTAGTATACATCTGGATTATCAGCCGAAACCGTGTACTCGAACTGCGTAATGTTTATGTCGTCCGGTTTTGTAGATATCTTTAACGAGATACCGCCACCGTTAGGGTTTGTACGATACATCTCATTGAAGTGGCCATTCAAGGGCTCGAGACAACTAACGGTGTTGTTTGGCACGTTCGCGATACTCCAGACGTAAACAGCGAAGTTACAAAGGTTTTTAATGGAAGCGGTTCCAATGCAATAAACGAGTGTTGTATAAAGTGCAATAACGCCTAACGAAAGTTTCCTATAAAAGAACATTGCGTGCGGTTGTATGGGTATCGTACACAATGAAATGGTTTCAAAAGAAAGTGGATATACCATCGTTGTCTTTGATGGTTCCTGAAAACGGCCGCCCGAAGAAGAAAAAAGATACCGTTCTGGATGTGGGCTGCAGTTAATTCCTCAGACCGGAATTTTTTTGCAATGCTAATCCATTAAGAATTAAAAAAAGAATATTTATAGCATAAAAAGCGGACGACAAGCCACGTATACAACGCCAAGTCATCTCTAAGAAATTTTGATCAAATATCAGTGCACTGCCTAAACAATTGGCAATTGGAGTTTTCCAGACAAAGACATGAAGCCAAAAAAAAGGACATTGAATACCTATATCGAATTCGACATAATTTTCCACACAGCGCTATTCAGTCCCTTCTAAGCTTTCCGACTCCTTCTAGTTTTTCTCTTTCTGGGGCCAATACTTTCTTCCATTTGACCTCTCCCACTCTCCACAGGAGGAATGGAGTTTTGTCTACTAGAGCAAGTCACTCGCTGTGAATTAACTGATATGTACCTTTGAAGCCCTTCCCGCCTTGAGTATCCCAAATAACACTCGTTGCACTTAGATACTATGGATCTGATAGGAAGTTAAACAATATTTACAGTATTCTTCGAGATCCATACCCATGCCTTCGCGAATTATAAAAGCTTTCGAAATGCCTGCTAACACTACGAGCACAGATGATCTCGCTTGGCCTGATGCGTTGAATAGTAATCATTGAAATTGTTCTTGCGCATAATTTGATGGCATACACAGTCACATAAAAGATTGTCCCGAATTGTTTATTTTTTTCCCTTTTTTTTTTTTTTTTCATTTTTTGTATAAAGAGGGTAAAACGTGAAAGTAAGCGACTCGACCTTCTAGCTGAATATTACTCCGCCACATCCGTCTGCTACATTCAGGCGACAGATTCCCGGTCCAAACATCCGTCCCAGCGGAAGGTAGCATTAAATATATCTCAACTATTGCTCGATGAACTGCTTGGGAATTGGAGCAGGAAGAGTCATTTAATCCTCACATAATTTAGAAAGGATAGTTGTGTGTGTGTAAAGAAGAAATTGTTATTGTTTGCTAATATTCAAATCCCCGCCCTTCTAAGATCTCTACCATGGATTCACATCATCAGACTAGCTGAGAGTTCTGCAAAATTCAATACTCATACCACTCTTTGGGAGTTGGCGGCCTGATTATATCTTCGCGTGCCCGTCTCTTGTGTTCCTTCGACTTCCGTCTGAGTTCGCGTATTCCATACCACCACTTGGCGACTATCTGCCGTATTCGTTTGATTTCGATTTTGCTTTTTGGACGACTTCTAGGTGACCGGGGCGGCACTGTGTTGTTGGTTCGAGACTGCGGGGTTGTGTCGTGTGGGGTGCTAGGATAGGTCGCTCGATGTGCCATGATCAAAGACTAGTATGATGCGGAGTCTGGCAAGCAGTCTCAGATAATTTGTTTCTTGTGAGAAGAAGGTATGTTCGAATGTACTTTGGAGCCTGGTGTCCTACTTATATCTCGACGATTGTAATGAACCCATCGCCGCCCACTGCTGTGTTGAAGGGGCTGAGGGCTCATTTGGACGCAGCGGGTTAGCAAAACCACCAATAACGGATTGCCAGGGATCTATACAGCCGGGGATTTATCATGCATGATCCTGCCCAAGCGCAACGATTGGCGATTATCTGACTCCTTCTCGGATGATCCGGAGTGCTGCTAACCTCGGGCGCGTATCCAGTGGAAGTCGAAGCTGAGTTTCCGGGACCCTGGTCTAGCTTACAAGAAATGACATGCAGAGCGTCTGCATCGCATGAGAAGTTGATCATGTGATTATCAAATAGTGGCACCCCTGCTACTAATCGTGTTGCCGTTGGCTCAACCGACTCCGGCCAGTTTAACCCTGCACAACATTATGCTGCAACAATCAGAAGAGCAAAGTGACCCACGTAGCAGCAATGCTTGAAAGATCAGTCCGGCTCTGGATTGGACTTTGAGGTCCTCTTACTGAAGAGAAAAGATTGAGCCTTGAAATGGTGTCTGCGTGGCCATAATCTAGTCTGCAATCTAACCCGCAGCCCCCGTCGACATACGGTTGAACATGGGGTACTGCTGTAGACCTGAATTAGGTTCAATATCCGAGTGCTAAATCGAGCATTCCACCTTCATGTTACAGCGGCACAATTAATGAGGACCTAGGGGTGGCGGGCTCCAGGGTAGGTGGCCTATCAACCATTGCCTGCTTGAACAGCCGTTCGTTCCGTTGGCGCGCCTTCTAAAATAAGGGGCTATTGGGTATGCATGTTGGTGAGGCGTAGCCTTAGTGCTTCCATGGGCATATGAATGGAACTCCAACAAGTTACGACAGGCCAATCAACAGGCGTTGGCGATTTTCTATCCAACCGCAGTTTCCGGCCCGGATAATTAGGATAGCTCGGATGATTAGAATAGTTCGGAGGGTTGGGAATCTGCTTCGCCGCACTTGTGCAGATTTCAGCAGGTTTTGGCTCCCCCTCCCAACATATTTATGGATCTGGCCATAGTTTCTTCCCCTCCAGATACTTAAATGAATCAAGATATTCTTTCACAAACACAATGTCGACTAACACTTCTCAACAGATCGTAGAAGCATATCGTGAATTTCTGGACAAGTTCCCTGACAACATGACACAACAAGCCCCTGGAGAACTGTCAGCGCAGAACATCCCTCAAATGGTTAGTACTCCCCCTATGACCTTTACTGGACCAACCTAAGATATTTGTAGAACCAATCTAATCCATCCTTAAGCCAGGAGATTCGGCGTCTGGATGGAATGTTTACGGGCCTCGCCACGTTGGTGGATGATGCTAGTAAGAGGGTTGGTTCCATCCAGGAGCAGACTGCCAAAATCATCGGTCCGCTTCCAGATTTTATTGCTCAACAAAAGAAATATACACAGGATGTTTACCAGGCATACACCAAGGAGTTCCGTACTGTTCAAGAGCAGGGAATCTTCATTCGGAATTTACAAAACACTGTCCAAGAACGGGAAACTGTCATTCGGAATCTACAAAACACTGTCCAAGAACGGGAAACTGTCATTCGGAATCTACAAAAGACTCTGGCTGGGGAGCGTGAGAGACACCAATACGGAGATGCAGAATTAGTGCTGCTAAAGCAGAATCTGGAGGAAGAGATAAAACTCAGAACGGCGTTGGAGGAAGAGCTTACAAAATCGCGTGAGAATGTTGCTGAGTATGAGACAATCAACGGAAACTTGCAGAAGCTGGTTGATGCGATGGAAGATCGTAAGCTAGAGTTAGAGAAAGAGAATGAAGAGCTGAAAGCTGCGGTTGACAAAGGGCCCGGAAACGCGGACGCTGATGGAATGGATGTTATCAACTGGCCTGAGGTAGTCCAAGGGGTAAACGCTGGGGACGAACTCGCAAATAAAGTACAAAATCTGGAGGAGGAGAACGCAGATCTGCAGAGGAAACTTCAGGAGGCTAACAATGCCCACATGTTGAACACGACTTCACGGCCCTCCAGGTCCTCCAGATCCTCCAGTGTTCGGGGGAGGCGAGGGAAGTAACTTGAGTATTCACAGTGTCCTAAGGCGTGACCTGAGCCCGCTGTGCGGGTCCAGGGACTTTTCATTTTTTTATGGAGTTCTGTAGTCTTCGAAACGCGAAATTGCCTTTACGGAAGTCCTTTGCTTGAAACAACGATAAAGTTCCCTCGTGGCTAAACATCCCTTGATGCGATCGTGAAACTATGCAGAGCGAGCGATACGAGCGTGGTCGTGCTGATGGGGTGGGACGCCCGTTGGGGGTTGGTTTAGTGTGGCACAGCGTCTGGGGTCATCTGCACACCATGTCGCCAACTGCGCCTAATAATCCTTCGCGGACCAAGGCGGGGGAAACGATAGCCTGTGCGCAATAAAGTCATGGTTTCCCCAACTGGACGTGAACCCTGGCTTAATCTCTGCTGGAAACGCCTGATCCTGGTTACCTCAGGATCCTTGAGCGTGCGCAGCAGACTATAGCGGCCGCCGAATTATTATAACGCTTTTGTAAATCCCTGAGCCTTTCTACTGTTTCGTGCAATAAAGACGTCTTCGCCATAATTCAATGCGACGCCATTTGCCTACTGGCCTCGAACCTATTAGAAATAGTTAACTTGACCGTTACAATAGTACTTGTCGCATGAATTCATTTTCTTTGCTGGTGCTGTTGATCTTCTGAAAGATTAGCTAGCCTCTCTCTTAAATCAGAGATATTTGGTTGTAAGTTGGCCCGCCGCACTCTAATTAGGTAGTTGTACTTCGAACAAATCTCCTGACTTGCAGATCCTTACCAACAATGATATCTTATTACCGGTGTCCATATGAGCCTAAGTAAACTACACTCTGTGATCGGTGAAGCCGTGTTATGAGAACAAATCTAAATTTAGGTACAGCTTTATTTTCGCGCCTTCTCCGTGAGGCCGTTTTCTGGGAGGTTTTCGTTAAGTACCGTGTAATTAATAGACTGGCTTAAAATAAATTTGTCTCGCCTCTATGTGCACAGATTTGGCTAAAGAATGTTTCACCTAATCTCCGAGACTTTTATAACACTTATGCCTCAATGGAGGCGCCGAAGATATACTTGGTGCGAGCCTTGGGGCCTCAAAAAGAAAGAAAGAAAAAGGTATAAGAAGCGATTCAATATGCTGTTATATGCCCCGTATGGCAAGAAATATGGCAAGGGGACGCGCGAAAAATACAGCAAAGGAAAGTTTAACGGCCAAACGAAGGAAAAGAGGGCAGAGCCTTTTCCACAAGGCCTACGAATACGAGTCCCTCTGTCAGATGCAAGTCGCACTATTCCTTAGAAATCCTGATAATAATCAGGTTTGCATGTATATACCGGGGAACGGTATTGTATGGTACCCTTCTGAAGGTCAAATTGTAAGTTGCATAACAATTCTTATATTGGTATCCAAGTTAACTTTGTAAATAGCAAAACATGCAGCCTCCACCACGAAGAATGTTAGGCCATGACCTTGAAGGGGAAATGAACCGTCCCCGGTTAGAGCCAACGGTTCGTAAGAGCATAATCAAGGACGGGACCGCCAATACAAAAACGATTGATTTAACGTCTCTTCTACCCGAACCACCGCCGTTCAATCCTATTCAGCGGGACTACATTCAAGAAGAACAGGCAGAAATCCCTATTAGGATCAAGGAGGAAGAGGATAAATGATTTGGTTAGAAAGTTAGGCAAATTTTACTACTTATCACCCTCAAACAGTTTCACATAATTCTATTCTGATTCTTCTATTGCCACCACGCATGCTAACCTTCATGTCATTATTCAGTCTTGTAGGAACCGACTTATATTCCTCCCAATATTTCAATATCGGATCAGTCTACAGACTGTCAACTAGGGTTATTCAAGGCATACCGAACAGGTCCAACGCGTTTGACAGAAACAGGCGTTTAGATGGGGAGAAGAATAAGGATGATACAAGTTCTGTAAAAACCCATTGACGAACCACACATCTGTCATATATTACGACATGCCAAAACCACTAAGTGGTAGCGAGGTTGCTCCGTTCCGTAGAGATTTAGTCGTCACGCACTCCGTCGTCCAGGTAACCTCCATTCCACAATACACAGCATATCTAACATGAAGTCACTCCTGAAAACCGCCACACCATCAGAAGACGAGTCGGGATTTTACCGGTTATACTCATTCCAGTGCTCTATTCAACATGAAGATTGAGCAGCTTGAAATCAAGGTATATACATTGGAGTATGTCTGAATTTTGTCTTATAGACTCCACGCTCTGGTCAAAATTAATGCGCATGACTGAGAATACGACCTTCATAGCTCTACGGGTTCGAATTGTATATAATCAAACCGCCCGCGATGCTAAGGCTGAGGCTAGGAGTAAATCATTGTTCCACTCCATTTTAGAATTGTGTAACTAATACCTTTGTATAACTCTCAGCGCGCTTAGGTAATGGGACATCCCAAGAAAGAATTTGAGATTGGGATGCCCGCCTAAGCCTAATGTAGATAGTTCATTTAGCCTCTCCCAAAAACGGAACAAACATCACTTCAATGAAATCCTTTGTCTATTAGCGGAAGAATATTAAGAAGCGAATTCTACAGTAGAATGAAATAGCATTATGCTTGGTACTACTTGAAACCGTACCCACTTTTTGACCAACAGATACCTATTCTAGTCCTTCTGAAAAGATTTCGAGCGAAGTCCTCGCATCGTCCAGCCAAGTCCGAGAGGTAGCGACGAGGTCCTTGCACTTACTTTTTAAAACTACGAAACTCTTAACTTCTTGTGCAAGTGCATCCCTTTCTTCTCTAAGGGTCTGCATCTGCTCCTTTGATCGTTGCAACTTATATTCGGCGCTTTCTCTTCGGTTGATTTCAACAGTCAAGCTATCTTGCAATCGATTTACCTTCGTAGAACAAATCTTGTTATTAGCCTCAAGCTCTTCTATAGTGGACTTGAAGCTCGAGTGTTGCGCAAAGAGGCAATTGCTATTCTAGGTGGCATATCAACTTTTGAATAAGGAACGCAGATGAGCCTGTTTACCTCGGTCGGTACCGCTTCGAACCCACTACCTAATTCTCGACAGAGTTGTATGTAGGCTCCCGTGGAAAGTTTGCTCATATGCTTGCTAAATAAGTGTTCTCTGCCAGGCAGTATATGCCAGACGTACGGATCGTCGGGGTTAGTAATAAGACGAACTTTTTCTGGGTCCATCTTAATGCCCAAACGGACGGCTTGCTCATAGCGTAAGTCTTAAACAGATAACGGACGTATCGGACGTACAAATGTGCTCCGACAGCTTTTCCCTACATTTCTCTCTCCATTTAGCCCTCTCGTTGTTGTAACTTCTTCGGCAAGCCATCGTAAGGGTAGAATGCCATTTCCTGTGCTCTTTTCATACACAATATGCCCTCGAGTCTCCACAAATCGGCCTCCCGTAAATGAGGATGGAATGCGTCTCCAGCCTCCAAGGTGTGAAACCGACCTCCTACACTCAGCGATCGGCTTCCACTAGGATTCGCTTAAATATATCTTAGTCCATATCACGGCTTACGTTTCCGTTAACCAAACATGGATGTTCCTAAGTCAGATATCTCAGAAATATATGGAGGAAGAAGACGCTCCTCTATAGGTTGGACCGGCGTTACAGGCCATCATAAATGGGCTCCGTCGCTTGAAGGCGTTAACGAGGGTGAGTTATCGGGGTGAAGTGCAATAGGACAGACTGAAATCTGTTTTAGAAACCGACAATGGGGACGAGAACGAAGAGAAAGGTGGGGACAAGGATAGCACGTGCCTTGAGCGCCAGGCCAGCAAACAATCTCAAGGTGGACAGAGGTCGCCGGATAATTCTGAGCACAAGCGAGAAAACTCTTCCTCGTGACCGCGTAGTTTAGTAGTCGTGCTAAGTACCGTTCGTTGAATTAGTTAGTATAGTTCTTAGTACCTTGATATTTTCTTTAAAAGGGAAATAAGGCGGACCATGTGCTTAGTATCATTAAGTGTTCTCTTTTGCAGGCATGCAGAGACAATGCCTTATTAAGGTCTCTTTTTTTTCATGGGAAACTCATGGCTTAACGATAATGGCTCCTCAGCGAAAACCCTTCGAGTTCCCATGCCCCCAACCATCCTCTTTCATAGCAAGACCCTAGAATAAACCCCCTGGTATAATCTACAGTGCGATTGATCTCTATGTACACACATATAGCTTGAAGCAGAAAATATGGGAAGAAACAATCGGGGTAGTGAGGGGGGCTTATTGGACAGAGTTATCATAGAGACGCTATTTAAGTACCCTGTATTCATGCTTACTACCGTTTCTAACCACCATTATATATAGTCCGCCTTTAATCCTTAAATTCCATATCCATCTTCGCCCGTCGAAGCAAAAGCGATAGCAAGACGACTAATCTCAATACCGACATGTTTCAAACTCGCTTATTTCATCGTTCTTCTAGCACCCGAACTCACCTATACATCAATACAAGCCCTGAAAATACCCGATATGTGAACATGCTTTTACAGCTAGATCAAATCCCTCAATCACATAACATATTTGCCTTCTTATCTACATATATACTTCTAGCGGGGTATCTCGTGTTTCCAGGAACCTTTACAACGATCCGTAACTCGAGCGCTGTCCAAGGGGTCGCAGGTAAAAGCCATTCAGGAAAGACGGTGTTCAGAGCGGTGCAGCATGTTTCATTACTGGTCATAGCTGCAGTCTGCTGTTTTGTTGGAGTCGTCGGAATATGTTGGCTCTGGTGGACTCACCGGGATAACTTTATATGGCTAAAGCAAAAAATATTCCTGTTCGTATATCTTCCTGTGATTTGGGTATAGTCTAATAATTACCAGCCCGGCCCTAAGCAATTCCGTCACTGGCCTTGTCACAACTTTAATTAATATATATACTGCCCGAAACGGAAGTTGGTCTGTAACTGCTGTAGTAATAACAACTATAACTAGCTTCTTCGCAGTCGCAACTCTAAGCTTTTTTTCCTACTATTACTGGCTACTCGATGGAGTTCAAAAAGAACATGAGGAACACGCCGCAAAGCCCTCGAAGTAGTTATACACAATAAGTAGAATGGTGAACTATAATTTCTAAGGACGGAAGCATGCTAGAAACAGGTTGTTTTAAACTTTCTTTCCAATAATTGTAATATTCTATTTGACGTCTTGACGCCGTAACAGAACTTCTTTGGCATGACGACGCCAACTTACTTTATCGCTAGTTCAAATTGAGAAATTGGTTTTTCGAAGCTTGCGATAACTACTCCACAGCTGGTGTAAAACTATGTCAAATCGAGCTGTAGCTAGTCAGCGATGATTAACTTAGACTTGGATTTAACGGTACTTGAGAGTATGTACCTAAGTCACGTTGCAGTTTTGAGGCCTAAATTAGTTCTGTTTTCCGATTCCCGAAATGGTACACATTCTAGTACCCATATAGATGCATTTAAGGCACGCCAGCTTAATATGAGAAGCCAGGGCTATGACTTTCTCCGCTAATCGTGCACGTACAAGAGCCCTGGAACAGTATTATATCTTATATTTTCCCGTTCTCCGCTAAGAATGACGTTGGCATATTCCAATTTGAGCTGGAGCCAAATAGCACATGAGTCCCTTTGGGGGGCTATCTTCAAGGATGGCAAGGACGGCAAGGATGAAAGCTGGCTCCAGCTTACGGTGAACGAATTCCACGTAAGCCCCGTTCTCCTCGGCCCAGACTTACACGGATACTGTAACGGGACTAAAAAGACGGCGTACATGGTGCTTCTCGTAGACGACAGAAGTGGGGATCTTCAATTCAAAAAAGATACTCTCTTCAACAGCCTGCAAAATGAGCATGTGTACGACGAGGCTACCCAAGAAGTCCGATTTGATTGTGGAATCACTTTGAATGTTACTCAAGTAGTAACGGAGTGCGACGAAATCGAGATGGACAATCTTGAACGACTGTTCGAAAAAAACAAACTCCGGACTACTTACTCTATCTGGGTTGATTGCCAAAAGGAATTTGGAATTATCGAGCCACCTAGTATCATCTGGATAGAAAAGCTAGAGCGCGGTTCACCTCTGTTTTGTCTTAATTTATCTATTCCTGGACAGCCATTGCAACAGCAAATATTTGTAAAGCCCCATACACCGAAATTCATGCCAATTGTCAAGGATAATGAAGCTTTCAACCATGAGGAATATTTCAAAGATTTCACATATGAGAAAGCTCTGAAATCTGAGCACTCCGAAAAAATTGTAGGGTTTAAATGGATGTAGTTAAGGGAAGGAAGTTAGTAACAGTAGTAAATTAGTAGTTGCTAAAGAGAAAATTCTTAAAATCTTTTTGTTCATAATGATAGCCGCTTAGAGACACACTAACCAATTTAGGCTTAGCTGGGACATCCCAAGAAGAAAATTGTTATTTGGATGTCCCCCGTCCACATATGTACACAGTCGATAAATGATGCCCTAGGCAAAGACATACAGTACCATTTCACTTCTTAAGGTTCCCATGGAGTTAGCTTTTTCGCTCCTTTCTTTGTTCTGGGGCATTCTTTGATGAGATCAGGCCAGTGACGGGCACTATAAAGCCAGAGCATAAGATTTCCAAATCGTAACGTCCGTCCCTAGGTCGCGCAAAACCCACCGTGCCGCAAAATACAAGGGGTACTTCGACTTCAAGCGACTATAACTGTGCACACACGTTGATATTTACTATAATTCTATATAAGTCGTGTTCTGTAGCTGCTTTCACACATTTAGAACCCTTCCTACCTATAAATTACGTTTGCATCGTCGCCTTTGCGCCTAATTTGCAGAGAGCCTCGTTTCATAGTGTAATAATGTCCCTTCTCTACAGCACCACTGTTAAGCTCTTACCACTGCCAGAATGGCTGCCGTCGCTTAGTAAACCACCTTAGAAAATCAAAACTTAGTAATTTGTATGGAAAGTATTCAACACCACCCCTTGCCTTTGGCTTTATGCAGTGCCATCATCTCCTTAACTCGGACTTCTTGCTCTGCACCAGGCGGAATTACAAACAAGAGTAACGTTAGTTAGCTAGTAATTCAAGTCGCATTTTCTTTTCAGCCCTTTCCGTCATTTATATGATGCAGGGAGTTGGTCGCCATCTTTCTAGAATAAAGTGTGATGAGGGTGACAACCATCCTCTCTGGCAGAGTTTTCACATGTAGAGTTCTTAGATGAAACATCTGAAATATCTGTCACTGGGAGCAGGGCCCTTCGATAGCACCATTGCTGGTGATTTAGCTTACAGTCTTAATGTTACGTAATAATACAGCCGTGTCAACGTAAGTGGTTGCGTATCACCAAAATTATTCAAGTTGCGCCAAGAGGTACCGACCTGCGTGGCGAATTTGCCTCTGGACAGCGAAGTCCGACTCTGCAACCTGTACGAGGTGCTGTCTACGAACCTCATCTTCGTGATGAGAGCCGATGCAGAGAGGCAATCAACGACCTGAGATAATCAACGACCTGTGGACATCGACCTGTGCTGCCGCATAGGACCACTTACCCCTGAGCGACCAACAACCGAGATCAACAACTACGCGGCGAACGAGTACAATCAACACCTGAGCGAATAAGGAAGCTACGGAGTTCATAGAAAGCGAGCCTGAATTCATAGACAGGAGGCTCCAAAATGAGGCGAGCCTGGAGTCACAGTCAGGAGGTTCCAAATCGAGCTCCAAAGCCATCTATTTGCGATCAGACGAACACACTGCCAGATATTGTACGTAACCTCCAGACCCTACAGCTGAACATCATGAAATCTAAGGCAGGCATGGAAGCCCTTATCAACGACAAACAAACACAAAACCTCGACATCCTACTCATTCAAGAGCCATCAATAACCACATACAAAACTCACGTCAACCACCGAGAATGGCAACTCTACCTGCCCACACATACAGACGAAGACGTCAGAAAACGAAGCCTAATATACGTGAACAAGCGGATCTCTACGTCAGGGCACCGCCAGCTACAGTGCAATAGCCCAGACGTAACAGCAATAAAGATCTGGACGGAGGAGACCGAACTACTAATATTCTCAGTATACATCCCACCACTCAGCCATCGACAAATATCAGAGGAAATCTCGATGCAAACCACGCTAGATGAAATACAGATCACAATTAGAGAAGCTACAACAGACACTAAACCCACCCAAATCATACTTGCAGGAGACTTCAACCGTCACCACCCAGCATGGAGCAACAAAGCGGTCAACCATTCACTACTAAGACACGCCGAAGAGCTACTCACTTTCATTCAAAACAATAGAATGCAATGGTGCTTGCCAAGTGGAACCCCGACGTTCTGGTCGCTGTCTCGCCCCGGAATAAAATCAACCATCGACCTGAACCTAACAGACACACCCGAGAGAGTCCTTAGATGTCACCTTTACCATGAGAACTATGGGTCTGACCATAGAGCAACTTACTGCAAATGGAACCTTCAACTAAAACTAAAAGCGGAACAAAAACCACGCAAAGCATTTGAAAGAGCTGAATGGGAAAACATTGGGAAGATGATACAAACAACACTAGGCAAACCCCAAAACATTGAGACCACGGCGCAGCTGGAACAGCAGGTCAACAACCTAATCCAGGCCACCTTAGAAGCAGTCGAAAGGTATACACCAATCGTGAACCCATCTCCGTATGCCAAACGATGGTTTACCCCAGAGCTCAAAACACAGCAGACAGAAGTCAATAGAGTACGGAGAAAATGGCAAGAGAGCTGCGCAATGAAAGGAAGGGAGGACCCAACTACAACAATGTTATTTACAGAGATGCGGGCCAAACGCCGGAAGTGGACCCGAAAGATCGAGCAAACAAAAGCCCTACACTGGAAGGAATTCCTCGACAACGCCAGATCGGGAAGCCTATGGAAGGCAGCCAAGTACATGAACCCAAGGGACAGCTACGCCAACATACCTCCCCTCAAGATAGATGGAAGGGAAGCTGTCGATAACGGCGACAAGGCCCAAGCATTTCTGGAGAGTTTCTTCCCAAAAATGGCCGAACCAAGCCCTGAAGCGACAACTACGGCAAAGGAGGAGATCCCATGGATCCCTATCACGGAGAGAGAGATAGAAAGAGCGCTGGAGATCGCAAAAGGAAACACCGCCCCAGGAGACGACGGCCTACCAACACTGGTCTGGAAGAAAACGTGGAAATACATCTCGCACATCATCACCCGAATCTTCAAAGGATCTATCGACCTTGGCCACTACCCAACGAAATGGAAAACGGCAATGATTATCGTTCTAAGGAAGCCTGGGAAGCCAGACTACGCAGTGCCAGGAGCATACCGGCCAATCTCCCTCCTCAACACACTCGGGAAGCTGCTGGAAGCAGTAATTGCTCGACGCCTATCATACTATGCAGAGACACACAAACTACTCCCAGACACGCAGTTTGGCGGAAGACCAGGACGCACGACAGAACAAGCACTCCTAATCCTAGCCAACGCTATCGACCAGGCCTGGCTCAAGAACAAAGTGATCACACTAGTCGCCTTCGACCTTAAAGGGGCCTTCAACGGCGTCAATAAGCTAACACTAGATATACGCCTGAAGGAAAGCGGCATCCCTGCAATCGCAAGAAAATGGATACAAAGTTTCATGGAAGAAAGAACAGCAAGCATCAAGTTCAATGACTTCGAGACCAAAGCAGCTCCCCTGGAGAACGCGGGCCTAGCCCAAGGATCTCCGCTGTCACCAATTCTCTTTATTTTCTTCAACTCAGACCTTGTGGATCAACCAGTAGACACCAAAGGAGGGGCATCGGCGTTCATCGACGACTACTTCAGATGGAGGGCCGGACCTACTGCCGAAAAGAACCTCCAGAAGATCCAAGAAGAGGATATCCCACGCATTGAGGGGTGGGCAAGACGGACGGGATCATGCTTCGCAGCCGAAAAGACAGAACTAATCCATCTAACCAGAAAGAAGAAGGAGCTAGGAAAAGGAGAGATCATTATGCACGGAAAGACAATCAAAGCAGCACCCATAGCTAAACTCCTAGGGGTGGTCTTCGACCAGGAGATGAGATGGAAGCAACACGTGCAGCAAGCAGTGAAGAGAGCCACCAAGACCGCCCTCAGCATGGGAGGCCTCAGACACCTCCGCCCAACCCAAATGAGACAGTTATACCAGGCATGCGTCACACCAAAAATAGACTACGCATCAACGATCTGGCATAACATCAATAAAGATAAAGGACACCTCAAAGCACTCAACTCAGTACAAAGGACAGCCCTGCTCAAGACCCTTTCAGCGTTCAGGACAGTTGCAACACAAACCCTAGAAGTGGAATCTTACACTCCCCCAACACATCTTCGACTAAAGCAACGAGCGCAGAACACTATTATCAACCTACACACGCTGCCAAAAGAGCACCCAATACAAAACGTCTAAAACGAATGGAAAGAAGACGTATACGAAAAGGAACATGCGCGA
>ML994653.1:214349-318856 GCA_010093925.1 Zopfia rhizophila CBS 207.26
CTCCAAAATGAGGCGAGCCTGGAGTCACAGTCAGGAGGTTCCAAATCGAGCTCCAAAGCCATCTATTTGCGATCAGACGAACACACTGCCAGATACGTAACCACTTCAACCCACCCCTACGCACCTTCCGACCGGCTCCCACCATACACCAGTCCTGCCTTCGAAGTTTGGGTTGTCACAAACATATTCGATAAGCTGCTGCTACGCCGATATCCTGACCAGCAACACTCCTGCAATCGCGCAAGATGAGGACGAACGACAAGAGGAGGACGGTCACACTCTACTGACTTCTGAATGAGATCACATGACATGTTTGTCAAAAATGCCTCGAGTAACAACGATATGGGCTCTGAACGATGAGGACCGAGAATGAGACGATGGATCAATGTTCCCTGTGTTTGCACTAGTGTATATAGCAAGTGATAGCTCACCGGGCCAATGGGCACCCGAGGCGTAAGAACAATCAAATCAAATCAAATCAAATCGAATTAGCCTCCTACACCACGTACATTGTTGACGATGGTTTAGAAGCATTATATAGAATATTGCATAATCTGAATTACTCGATTTCCGGTTTAGAGTAGTGATAAGATGAGGATGGCGACGTTGTCTTGGAGAATTTTGGTCGCGGCATTGTAGGGCACAGTGCGCGAATCGAGCGACAAGACAACCATAACTTGTGTAATTTTTAGGTGGGAAGGGTCTAGAATATCAAGGAGTCGCTACCGAGTACACTGGCCATAATATTATAAAATATCAGCGTGGGCACAGATTCTGAGTTACTTAAGAGTCAAAGTACCTCCAACTTCTTTCTGAACACCAGGTGTTTCGTTACACCGGGGGGAAGGTTAGCGAGCAAAGAAGAAGATAGAAACGAATTACCCTAGATAAAGAAAAGTAAGAGTACAAGTATGTGCAGTGAAATAAGGATAGAATTAAAATCTAAAATGTTATCCTATAGTGAGCAATTTCCAATTCCTTAATACCTGGATAGTACATTCCGGCGCACACATTACAACTTCTTAATTTCTGCCTTACTTTTTAGGCTTTTGTTTCTTTCCAACTGGGATCACTAGTCGGCCTCGATTTTGTGTCTAAAGTGTCTGTACCTCGATTATTTTGGAGCTTCGGGAGGCTATCCGATTTGCGTTTCGCAGGATTTATGTTCACGTTAGGAACTTGATTAAGGTTATTTTTCCCGTCAGTGATAGGAATATCTTTGCCAGAGCCAGCTGGTAAGACAGTATGAGAGGAAGATTGTTCCATAATATCATTAAAATCTCGCTTGGTATATTCAATAACATGTAAAAGATTACCCTGACTAGGGTGGTATGGGTTATTGTGATTTTCTGCCATTGGTTTACCTACAGAATAAGCCTTATATACTAGAAAACCTGTTTTATTACTCACCCATTCCTCTTGAGAGCTCATAATCGCTTGGAGATGTCCTAAAATTTCCAAAGGGGTCTGTGTTGAGTTCGCTAGGTGGACTATATTCGTCATCATCAGAGACCGGCTCTGTAGGGTTTGGAAAATCGTCAAACGGAAAGATAAAGTCCCAGTCACACTCTTTTGAAGATGAATACGGAGAGGTACTAGGAGTCGGTACCATCTTCGGACGAGTTTCTTTGGGAGGAATATTCATCATCTTAAGTTACGGTTCCAATATTCAGCAATTAAGAGGCGAGGAAGAGTGATACTCTTAAACTAGAGCTATGAATAATTCTGGTAGCTTTATAGCTTCTCCCAAATACAGTCACTAGCGAAACCGGCTTCCCCTCGAATGCAGGTCCAAAAAAGTTTGCCCCGCTCTGCAAACAGGGATCTAGGTGCCCCACCTTACACATTTAGTAAAGCGTCGATCTACAGAACACGTGTTCAAACTACTAATACCGAGCTTTTGTAAACGTCATCTTATATGTACGGTAATACTCCTGTCGTGCACCAAATTGTGTTTCACGTACCATATTATACACAAGAAATGGCTGTACAGCTAAAGTAAGTTGCGATACTGTATCTTAACCCCAGGTTCTTTCCAACTCGTGCGCTGCGGCCGGCAACGATATCTGGAGTTCTTACTCGACCCTTTGCGTCTTTAATTCTTATGGAGTGACTCTTAAATTCAGTAAGAGTATAACGGAAGCGACGACACCGCTCGTGTTCATAGCCGAGCCTTTTCTCGAATCCTTCCAGTGCCCGCTGGAACATCTCCTCTGGAACACCTCCTCTGCCTTGTCCAGCTTGCCCGGATTCTAGTGGAGGATGCCCAAGTTCTCGACCGTCCCATGTGTTGATGTGTGATAGGGCCCGAGTGCTTTCTCGGATCCTTCCAGTGCCCGCTAGTACACTCGCTTGCACAATCGGCTTCCGGGTTTTACACGCTGCAAGACAATTTATCCCGCCGCGCCCCCTAGAGCACTTGTCACAACCTTTGCCGTATTAGGTCTGGTAGTAAGCGTCATTGCAGTTTGAAATAGCAGAAGCTGTCTAAAGTCGTTATTCGTCACGCCCACCGCACTGCCGCTCCGACTAGCCACAGCTGCCAAAAGGACGGGTCAGCGTGGCGCAGTCACTAAGTCTGCCATATTGCCCAAATCTCGACGCTCACGAAACCTTCTCATTCCATAACGTTCGTTTGTCCCTCGCTTCCTCTCCTACCACCTGCCATAGGGATCAAACAAGTGGAATCTAAGGTGTCTCCACTCGCCCAAGTGTGGATTCTCTAGCATCCCAAAATCCGGTTGTGCCAAAGCTGCCTCTTCCCCCTTGTTTGTGCCTCGGCCGCAAGTTGTATGTAATGGGTTACCCCTTTGTTGTATCGAGGCTTTCCATACTAGGAGGTCTTCGCAAGACACACTTTAACAGGCTTCCGGCTGCCACATGATATCGTGGGAAGAACGCCGCTGCTTTCTTCGTGTGTTCTTCAAGAGCTTCCGCGCTGGCAAAGGTATGTACAACTTCGCCTTTACCGCGACGGTGTGCGTCGATTACATCGACGAGATTGAATAGCCGGCCTTTCAAAAGCTGCGAATAAGAATTAGCAAATTCTGCCTGCCACGGCTGTTCGAGGCTCGGGTATGTCCATGCACTTGCCTTCTCACATGCCTCACAATCGGCTATCTTATCCACTTCTTCTATGCCAACTACTGCACAGAGCGTCTGCCAAGCAAGCAAGTCCTTTGCCTCCGTTCCAAATCTGGCATTGAATTCTAAGACCAGCGCTGAGCGGAAGTCCTGCCACGCTGCTTCTCCTACCGCATCACCACGTTTCCACCCTTGCTCTTTGCGGAGACGCTGGAACTCCAATCCAGAGGGAGCCTCTGGATTAAATGCAAAATCAGTATAGGAAGAGAAGAAAGTCTCGAGAGGTCGTGCTTTGCCAAGCTTCGTGTGGGCTTCCTTCGCGGCGCGTTGGCGTGAGAGTCTGCCCATAACGAGTGACGCAATGAGGAGCCAATTGGTATGCCCAGGTTTACTAATTCACAAAGAGTTTTGCAAAGATCAAAGTTTAAAGAACAAGAGTGTAGGGAGACCTGCCGCCTCGAAACCCCCGCACTTGATCTGCTTTGGTGGGGTGATGTGAGTCTTGGCGTCACCCGGCTTTACGAGTGCGTAACTAAGTTAAAGCTTAATGACAAGCGTTACCGGGGATGTGCGGGGTAGAAGTTTCGCAACGGGCAAAAACCGGAAGCCGATTGTGCAAGAGAGTGTACATCCCCTCTGCCTTGTTCAGCTTGCCCTGATTCCCATAGAGGATACCTAAGTTGTCGACCGTTCTATGTGTTGATGTGTGATCGGACCCGAGTGCCTTCTCGAATCCTTCCAGTACCCACTGGAACATCTCCTCTGCCTCATCCAGCTTGCACTGCCGGAAGATAATCTGTCGCCTGCTCGTCTGCTCCAATCTCTCAATAGTTGTTATGATGTATCTCGTCCATTGCGTACCTCTGCGTCTTTCCAAGCACAGGTCAGCTACTAGCGTTCTTGCATGGTCGTAGGGGTACCAGTAGCTAACGCGCGACCGGCTGTGAGTATTCGCATCGTAGCCCCAAGTGATTATGCGCGTTTGGAAGGTCTTGAGGGAGGAGGTCGCGGAGCCAATTGACATGGTCCGTTGAGGCCATGGACGGCGACGATGCTCGAATCATGTAAGCTGCTGGGCGAGGAATGGCCTACTACGGAAGCACACGTACTCGACGATTGGATCGATGCCTTTTGCTACCACCTGCAAGCCTTGAGGAATCTCGGATGCTGACTCGGCCGACGGTGAGGATTCTAGGGACTCAGTAGGAGTCTACTTAAGGAATTTGTATAGCATGAAGAGGGCAGCCTTCTGTCGGAGCCGGCTGACGAGCCGTCGCAACGTGCTATAAAGAGACCAGGGTCAATGAAGGACCGTTAAGGACGCCGGTTGCGCCATTCCACGCAATGAGTGCCGTTGTCGTCAGCTCATGCTCTGCCCAGTCAATCGCATCCCAGCCGAACCGCACGTGACCTTTGCGGAACGTGGCTCGTAATGAGGCGGGGTTCGCACGGACCTGTCCGCCAAACAACCGAAGATAACTGCGTATTGCCAAGTTGTGGAGTCTAAACTGATCTGTGGTGTTGAACCGCGATCTATGTGGCTGCCAATAAACATGCCCGCCCATCGTGTCAGTAAAACTCAACATAGAGCCCGATTAACCACCCCAGGTACCCAGCAGAGCTGCCGGCAGTCTCCGCAGTCACCTATGCAAGCCGTCACCAATAGCCCATATCAATCTTGGGATCCGTCCCTTTTCGATCCATTCCAGTCGGATCCGTTCGAACCCTCGCAGATTTTAGGCGCCCAGGCTGTAGATGCCATAGATGAAACGTTTACACAAAGCGAGCCGTCCGTTCCTGACTTCACTTTGCTGGACAACGTAGTGAACAATGAAATGGTCGTGGAGGATCTGGATAATGATACTGGCAACCTCGGACAGACAAGGCCGCATCTAGCAAAGCTTGAATTGCTCAATCTAGATGAGTGGAGTGAACATGACACATATGATGAAGAGCCGCCAAGCTGTCTCCACTACTCGATTGAATGGAAGGTTACTCTGAATAACAAACCGATTTCAAAGGACACAGAGCAGGATCTCGTGCTAGCACCTACTTTCTACTGGTCCTTGTTCCTACGGCCCAAGCTTGAGAAACTTCTGCAAAAGAAGTTGTCGCCAAACAAACGTGTTACATGTGATGACACGAACGTCGTCGTGTCGGTGACGGAGCGCTCAGAGCGCGATCTTACAAAGCGATTTGACGAGACCAAAATTGACTGGTCGGTTGTAGAGAAGCAGCTCTTGGCATGGGGCGAGCTATTTCGTGTTGGTAAGAAGCTTAGAGTAGATCTCTCATTCAACTACCTGGAAGTAGGTCAACCGCCGCCCACGTCATCAAGAAAGGGCGGCAAACGAGGCTTTTCCTCTACTACTCAACAGATGCTTAAGGAAAGAGCCACACAGCTTGATGCTGAAGAAGAAACTTCTAGACAACCGTCCATCTGGCGAGAGGTATACGATCTTATGCGGTGCCCTGGGCCGCCTTGCCACCTCGGGCCTCATTGCTGGCGGGATCCTATAGGAAAGAAGCACTATAAGCTAAGGACCCATCAGCTTAAGGGCCTTATTACGCACGTGGAGCGGGGCGGCCAATTACGGACCCATGACGATGTCCCGGAGGATATCCGTCAGCAATTATATATGGAGGAGCAGCAGCGACTTGAGAGGCAGCAGAAAACTACCAACAATTCCTCATCGACCTTTCCTCCAATTAATATTACGAACGTGCTTCCTGCGCCGACTCATCAGCCTTCCATGTCAACCTCATCGATGGCAACCCAGCCTTCAGCGGCGCCTCTAGCTCCTCGTCTCGTTATTCCTGGCTTCCGGGATATTGCTGTAGAGGAATATAGTGATTGGCAGCAGTCAAAAGTTAATAAGGAGACTCAAAAGGCGGAATACCAGAAAGCCTGTGATGTGGCATTAACCAATGGATTGGACCTCGAGCAGATCCACGAGGACCAAGATCCAAGTTTCTTCATCAATAACGGCGTGACGAAAGGCGTCGCTCGACGCTTTGTAAGTGATATTGAGTTTTGGGTCAAACAATATAAGTGCGTTGATGAGATGGGAACGTCAGTTTAAGTGTATGGCTGAATGTTGCATAATTTACAAATTACTCTCACTTCTTACTTGCTTCATTCAGAAATTCAACTTTACAGCAGTCTAGATACCCCCCTCGCTCATAGCTCTTCAATGGTGATACCTGCATGCCTAAAGTGACCTTTCGAACTATTCCCCTTCCCGCCCACCATATTAATACACCATTCCAGAAACGCATCAAAGCCTTGCTCCGGTCCGTCTTCGAAAGCATGCCAGTTTTTCTTAATAAATGCCTTCAATTCAGCAAAGAATTCCTCAATTGGATTAAGGTCTGGTGAGTAAGGAGGCATGTACATAAGCTTAACGCCAGCTTCATGGCACATCTGCTCCAGCCGCTCCGTGTGATGGAACGACGCGTTATCCATTACGAGCACGGACTTTGGTTCCGGCCACCTACCACAATGAGGAAGGAGCTGCTCAATAAAGTCTTCAAAGACGGCGCTATCAGTTGATCCCTGGAACACGCGTGCCAGAAGAATTCCATCTTGCGTGTAAGCCGGCAGGATTTGATATCTTTGGTCACGGTGGAACTGAGCAATTTGGACCGGTGCTACACCAAGAGGAGACCAACCAGTCCGTCTAAATCCAATACGTTTATCGCATCCGGACTCATCAATAAACACAAGATGATATGAGCGAAACGCCGATAAATTGTGGAGGTAGAAATCTCGTAGATCCGGATTTTGCTCCTTCGCAATTCGGCGAGCCGCCTTCTTTGACCAACCTATGGATTTTAGAGCCCTACTAATACTAAATGTCGATATGAGAACATCAAATTCGTCCCATAAGAAGACAGCCATTTCGTCCTGGTATAGCTCAGGCTTCTCAAGCAGGTGTTCACGTAAAGCCTCCAGCATGGACGGCGTAATCGATCGAGGCCTTCCACCCCCATTTGGAGGAGCCTTTGTAGTGCTAAAGTGACGAAGATTTGACCGTATTGCTTTAACCGAACGCTCACTGCAGTTAGCAACCTCAGCCATTTGAGCAGTCGTAAGCCTCTTGTCGAGGATCATGTCGCGAATTAGGTTGTGCTGCGAGGCAGCCAGGTTTGGCGCCATATTCCTAAAGATGAAACACCAAAATATAATCAAAATAATAATCCTCGTACAGTGCCGCACGCAGTCGAAACTTCCAAAAGAAGACGTTGACGATGGCTATGTAACGTTAGCATAACTGAGAAGCGAAGCGTGGCCCGTGCAGTGCGGCTGAACGGGCTGAACAGCGGCAGACAACAACAGCATCGCATCGTCAGAATGCTGCAAACGCCGTCCTTCTCAGCCTCAAGGCATCTCTCATCCTACGTAATACGATGTGACGACTCCTCCGCCCGCTCCGATCGAACAGCAAAGCGAAGGTACAGTTTTCAAGGGCTACTCTCTCCTCCATGCGACATTAACTTCTTGAGCAGACTCCTGCAGAACCCTCCGCATTCTCACCATTGGCCGAGTCAGCCGCCGTCCACGCCCTCCATAGAAACCGCGAGAAGACCTAGACGGCGAACAATGGTGTCAACTAGCTCCCTCCCAAAACGCGCGCATGATGACTTAGGGCTACGATGCGAATACCCACAGCCGCTCTTGCGTTAGCTGTCTGTACCTCTACGACCATGCGAGGTTTTTGGTGTCCGACCTGTGCTTAAAAAGGTAGATAACAAGGTACCGAATGGACAAGACAACTACTGAGAGATTGGAGCAGGCGAGCAAGCGACTGATTATCTTCGTTGCGCACAGCTTGGGCGGGAGTATCATTAAGAGCATGGGATGGCTATTCTATGCTTGTCTCCACGCTCGATTAACGGACTCAGGCGCTCATCCACTCGGATGCTGCCAGACGAGGCGCTCGAAGAGCATCGATCAATCAAGCTATCTAACGTATGGAATCATGCTTACTACAGAAGGCTGGGCAAGCTGAACGAGGCAGAGGGGATATGCCAGTGGATACCGGAAGGATTCGAGGAAGAGCTCGACATATTAAATCAGGGTGGATAAAAGCCGGTTTGTATCCGTTCAACCCAGACAGGGTACTCAGAGATATGACGAATCCACTCGCCGAACTAACCGTTCTGAATGCTGATGAGGTGAAGGTGGGGACTAATCCGCAAGGCGATGTACTTTAAGCTCTTACTTCGCTGCGTAGCCTAATCGAACAGGATGCTCATACACTTGATAAGACGAGTAAATAGCACTCACAAAAGCTGGCTAACGTCGCCCAAGTATCCTTTGCCGAATATGCCCTCCTTTTCGATGAAAATCGACTCTCGTTCCAACAGAACAACGAAAGCAAATGTCACCAATCGACCAGGTCAACGATAGTAGGGAAGGCGAAAGTGATGAGCTATGAGGACATTGTCGAGGCACAAGCGAAACGTGCTGCGAAAGAAGCTGCGAAAGAAGCCGCGGCGGTCAAAGGAAAACGTGGTCAGAAGCGTAAAAGCCCTGCGCCAGCGGGAGCGAAGGCCAAAAAGGCACGGAGGAGCGAAGCGGAAGTTGCGGAGGATGAAATTGCCGCAGGAGAGATGGGGGATTACTGCTGTGTTCTCCAAGTTTGATATGGATCGGTTTAATGAGGCAGGAATACTCGCGCAGTCTTCGCGACCTGTTACTGTACAGTAGGGAGTTAGTTTTCGTCGCATATTCGGCGCAATGGAAGGGAATTGCAATAAATCACCTTCTGCCAGTTATCAGCTTAGTGGACGTGTAATTGAGTAGTCTTCACGCGCTTATATCGAAGCATTCCTACCCAGTGGTCTATGGTCTTCCCTTTCGAGTGGCCGCAAGATCTTGGTGTGTAGAGGCCGGTCTCTTTGCGGACATCTCTGAATCTCTCTATCCCTCTCAGCTACCAAGCCATTCACTCTCCCACGATCCTGTGTGCCTTTCTTAACCTGACAACATCTCGGCACTGCAAGTACTTTCTTCCCTGTGTATTCTGTCGGATCTATTGGAAACGAAAGGACTTCGTTGGCGAATGCTCCTCCGTCATTATCTACTTCAATAATGCTGATCGCTAGTACTTCTGGATTTAGATCATCGGCGGGAACGAGATGGTCAAAAGTAACCCCGTAGTAGTCGATGTAGCTAAAGCAATGGGTAACGGTCAGTTACTAGAATTATCAAACAGCTGTTTTCAGCAATTGCGGTCTTACTCCAATGGTATTCCCCCTTCCATTACCCAGCCCGGGTACTCATCCCGCACCACCAGAGCGCCATCGGCCCCCTCAAGTCCTTCCTGCCCGTACAGTTTCTGATGTGTAAGGCTCGCAAGCTTCAGCCCTCCTAGCTGCGGAAAAGGCCCGATCGGATGCCAAGATACGTTCGGAAGAAGCTTCTGTATGGACTCCAGCGGCCCTTGTATCTGAATTCTTAGTGGCTTGTCAGGTGGTGGAGGATGAAGATGATGAGGCCGGTTGTGGATGCAGGGGTGGATGTAAAGTTCGAGAGCCATTAAGCACTGCCGATTGTTTGCTTCTCGATTGAGAGTTCAAGAGATGGGGAAAGTGACGGAGTTGAGCAGACCTGAGCAGACCTGAGCAGACCTTAGTCGCCAGGGGCCGTTTATGTTTGTGGCCAAGGACGTGGCTGATGCATGTGGCGTGCCATTTTCCGCCACATACATCCAATGCGTTGGCGGGGCGCGGGGCAATCATAAGGCAACGGCATAGCTATCGAACACCTTTTACAGGATGCTTTCACGTTTACACTCTCAGAATCGGGTACTAGCTTGTTCTGAAACTTACTTTGGCACCTATTATCTTTAAGGGCGAATAATCTTGGAGCCGACAAATAGTCCACTTATAGACGGGGATATCTCCTCCACTCTGTTCTTCTCTCCCAACCACACTGCTCTTTGATTCTTCTCAATAAGCGATAGAGTAAGTCTAGTAAGTTAGCTCCTGTAAGAGGATGATTCATCTAACGATAACTTAGGAGGATGTGTACTATAACCGTCACCATTTGGGAATGTGGTCACATCAAAAGTCGAGTCAAAACCTTCGACTGCGGCAACTCCGAGAACTGTCTAAAAAATTATCCAGAAGTAACGGCTCCTGGGAACTGCGGCGACTCAAAATGCATGACGCCTCCATCCTCTTAGGGGGTATTGATGACAGTGTCATAGCCGCAATCCTTTTAATTGTTAGCTTGGGGAATCACATTAGTGATAGAAGCTATTGATCATATCCAACCCATGCTCGACATCCCTCTTCCTCATGCTCTCAATAGTGTACGTGGATGCAAAATATACGCATAATATTATTGTCTACATTAACATTCCTTCGTTCAACCTTTGTCGCCGTCAAGGAGCCACGAGGTACTAGGAAGTTCTCGGATCCTAGATTGATATCCCGACAGCACATCATCCTTAATGCTATGATCGAGGCTATTTTTTGGGATAGTCCCATTGATCTGATCTCGCGGATAGTCTACGCAATATGCTGCGAGTAACTCCTCAAAAGGTACTCGCCTACGACGATATTCCTATGGTAGTAAGCAGGGAAGAGGCTTGCTTAACGAATCACACCCACATTTTCGCAAAGTGCCCATAAGTCATCAGAGCAACAATCCTTTTCGGTCATCCATTGGTAAGACCAAATAGTACTATTACGACAAATAATAGGTACCGGCCCATGCCGGGCACAGTCTTTGAGATTCGTCAATCCGAATCCAAACAACTCACGGCCCACTAGGAGATTTGCCGCGATTACAAACGTAGCATCGAACAAGTATTCTGATAAAACCCTCTTCAAGGGCTCGTCGTTACCGTCTATGTATTCAAAATACATTGGATGAAATGAATAAACGCAGAAGCATCTATGTCCGTTGCCTAGGTTTATTAAGTCGTGATCTCCTGCTTTGCTAATTGAAGATGACCACTGATCAGATGGCCTTCCATCGGGAGCCGTGTCTTGACACTGACATATAAGAATGACTTTAGGGCGCAACTTCGCAAGCGTTGCCTCGAATCCTCTATAAGCTATTTGGTTGTTTTGCTTCCGTTCTTCTTTGTTTTCGTTATTTTGAATCTCAGCACTGCGGAAAGGCCTTCGATCTAATATGATGGTGTTGTCGACTCCACGTTGACCTGCGAAGGCCAGTTTCAGTGTTTCATCTACCAGTTGAAGCGCTTTTGAAGAAGCTATCATTTCATCATATTTGTCCCATTCCGCCTTGTCGCTGGGCTCCAAAAGGACCACGACGAGATCATCATACCCGGTAGCCAGCCTTGTTGCATTTTCACGCGCCATTAGGCTTGCTTGGAGTTCCTGTCCTACCCTATCAAGCTCGTGAAGATGAATAGTGGCCTTCGTCTTGCCCACGGTACCCAGAGAGTTTCGAAGGAGAGCCGGGCGGATTTCTTTCGGAGATGTCCAATTAAAGTAGGCGGGTGTCATTGCTGCTGGTGTCGATCTTCAGTACGGAGTCGACTCAAAGGATCAGTGCGGTCGCACGTCGCTCTCGCGGGCGACCGAGTACGTGTACGAGGATGTGGTTAAGCTGCTGCTCGAGACGGCAAGGCCGACGTCGAGTTGAAGGACGAGTGTGGTACTGTGCGTGGTAGCACGCTGCTCTCATATGCAGCTGGAAGCGGGTCTAACGCCGTGGTTAAGCTGGATAAGGCTGTGGTTGAGCTCCTGCTACTGTACTGTAGTCAGAGGCGCGGATGTCAACGCCCAAGGTGGAGAGTATTGCTTCAAAAGATGGTTCTAGAACCATTCTGTATATTTCAAATTACGTACAGCAGCACGTGGTCGGCCGTTACAAAAATATTTCGGCGGTCGCCAAGAATTACCTGCTCGACACAGCGGAACATGCGAAAATGCTAAGTAGAAAGAATAGGAAGCTGCAAATAGCTTAACCCCATGTTGTAGGTAATCACACAGGAGGAATTGCTCATGCATTAGATTTTATTTTGTAAGAGCAGGGGATGTGATTCGTTGATTGGAAAAGGAAACTTCACAACGTCAACAAACACTGTGAGAAAAGTTGCACATGGAGGTTACGAAAGCTTGGTATTAATGGTTTGAGCACGTGTTTTGTAGATCGACGCTTTACCAAATATGTAATGTGGGGCACCTCTACCCCTGTTCGCAAGCGAGGTAAAATTTTGTTCAAGCTACATTTGAGGGGAAGCCGGTTTCGCTAGTGACTGTACCAAAATCAACATATTTGGTTCGTATCGCATTGCTCCTAGAAAAGGGTATAATACCCGAATCTGATACACAAAGTTTTAGTGGGCAATTTGGAGTATACAATACTGTACCCCTTTTCTAGAGCATTTTAGCTTGCCGGGTTCAGCAGCAACGGGTAATGTACAGTACAGTATGTACATATGTACAGTAATGCCTCTCGATCGGTGTCAAATCTAAGATCTTCGGAGTCTGGAACCATGAGGCTCGAATTTGATACAAAATCGGTTCCCCCATAATATGTCATTCAAGACCAGGGTGGTGGCTCCCTTTATAATCAATCGGACCTGTCTTCTCCTTGTCAGACCGCTTCCATAGAAGGAGGTTAGATAAGAAGCAACGAAAGACTCCGTATCTTCCTTTAGTCTCCAAGGCACCTCCTATTCGACCTCGGAATCGAAATCGACCCGAGTAAGGATGCCCCAGTCGATATTTGGAGCCCCGAAGTTAAGGTAGTGCTAGTACCAATTTGTCGCGAGACCACGTGATGTAGGGTTACGTGTTACAAGAAGCGCGGACGCGTTTGACCTCCTTCTACTTGCATCTTATATCTAGAAGCAACCCAATCTTATCTTATTGCTATATCCAAACCCCGTGAAACCCTTACACAATTGAACCGCTGTGTTGGGAACATCTTTGCTATATGTTCTAGTCGCCCTTTTAACACTGGGGTCGTTGCTCGCGCACCCTTTGAAAACACGACTCACCATCCCACATGCCCCCTTCTTACCATAATCACAACGGCTTAATACATTTACCAGCTCAACTTCAACATGTTACCGCCAAAAATGTCGCCCACTACACGCTCTATGGCCCGGAAAACCACTGTGGTTTCAAGTCGCGCTGTCTACACGGTGCGATATTCGTCGCGACAACGCCAGGAAGGAAAGAAAACAGGGAAATGGGGGCGCTGTGATGGAGTTGTCTACGCTCAAGAGATGTTGTGATGGTTGTGGAGCAGATATGTGTAATAGAATTATTGCGTCTAGCGCGACTGCTAACGCGATTACGAACAATCGTCTGGTCTCGCAGGAACAGCACCAGGACCCAAACGTAATATGTCGGGAGAGGCTATTGTAGGGGCTACATTGCAACATTTTTCAGCATCTGTGCCTGGAGCTTCACCATCTTCGCCGAGTGCCGGTCAAACTCCCTCAAGGATACGTCCCAGATGTGAACACGCAGCCCTCTGCACAGTGCTCTCACAATCCGGAAACCTATAAAAGAATTTTTTCTTCGAGTCATGAATATCCCTTCTCAAAGTGAAAAAACTGCTTGGGTATAACCTGTCACCGAGCTGAGCACCGATTGGTACTGCAAATTATACTAATTCTATTTACGAGTCCTCCTACGTACTATCCGCCACTATTGTCATGGTATAATTATGAGGCTAGGTATACATTTGTACGAATTCAGCAATTTCTTGACATACTACATCCAAGGTGCTATTCTAGGTGTCAAGTGTAGCTCACTATTTGTCATCTCCTTATTGCTTACGAAGGCCGACAAGAATCTCCGCTCAGGATGCCTCTCTAGCTACTACTTTTAGCCACTCGAAATGCTCCCTCTTTATACCACTCACAGACTCACAACCTCTCGTTCATACGTACTGAGCGGAATCATAAGCACTAGGCTATTCCCACCTAGAACGCATTTTCGAATGATGACGACCACGAATGGTGCTAAAGGCTGCTAGTTCAATAGAATTTCAAATACGGCCCATGCGGAAGCGGCAATAATGAATGTGTGATCAACAGAACATTTATTCTAACTATTAAGCCTAAAGAAATAGACGAGAGTGTATGAGGCTGGGACATCCCAAGAACCATTTCTCTCTCGGGATGTCCCACTAAGCCCAAATTGGTTAGTGTAATTTTTAGTAACCATTTTCGCTTGGGGTCGCCGCCACCCCCTTCCTGAGCTCATGGTCGTCACTTGAACGAGAGGAGTGATGTTACTATGATAAAACCCTCTATATTGCGAATAAGGATATTACTGTCATCGCTGGGGCTGGCATCCGCCGCGGGCAGTAAGTGGAGCTTGGCTACCCTTACGGGCCTCATGTCTGAGGTATCTTAAAACCCTTACCACTTTTCGCTTGAGCAGATCTTTCACTCGGCTGTTAAAGGAATATAACTATAGCCTACCAGAACAGGATGTCAGCCGGTATCCTAATTGCATAAGTCGTTAACAATACAAAACCACCAGGCGCTCCAGGATACTGTACTAGTCGCCAAGGCATTGCCCGGACGGGGTTGATATATTTGTGATCCAGATTAGGGTAGACGCAAATCAGTAGGCAACCACAACCCTTAGCTGGGATGGTTAGGCATTATTGTGCGGCTAGTGACAAGTAGCTTCGCTACACTTGTGCAGAATTCAGCGCTATTTGAAACATGTCCCCACTCATTTGACGTCTCTTGGTTGAGGTACATTTTCGTCTAGGTCTTAAGACGGTTTATTTAAATGAACCTAATCCCTTCCAGCAGAATGCTAATGAACCGTCTTCATAATATCACAGGAGTTAAGCAAGCACATAGTCAACTTCTGTAAACCTCTCTGAACAACATGGACCCACAACAAGCCTGCGAAAGACTAGCTCCATTAAATGTGTCTCATCCGGTCAGTACTACACCATGTCTTTCATCCATGCAGCTTAGCTATTTGTAGCAACAATTTGACCCAAACGGCTTGGGTTTATATATAGAACGTACAAACGGAATGTTTGCCGACCTTTCAACTTTAGTCCGCAGTATTACTGAGAGGGTAGCTTCCCTTCACCAACAGACTGCGACGGCTTTCAACCCCCTACCCGAGCATATTGCACAAAAGAATGACCAGCTTGATCAGCTATATCAAGCATACTACGGGGAGTATCGACGAAGCCAAGAGCTGCGATGTGGCAATCAACAATTGCAAGATCACATTGAAAGTATGCGGAATAGCTTGCTACGAGAGCAAGAGCATGATCAATACACACGTACAGAATTGGCGCTGCTAAGACACACTCTAGAGGAGGAGCAGGGGAACAAAGCAGCCCTAGAGGAGAGGAACACGGAGCTATGCGACATCGTTACTCGACATGAAAGTACCAACAAAGAGTTGCAGCGTCTGGTCGAGGTCATGGAAGAGCATAAAACAGCGTTGGAGAGAGATAATCAAGCACTGAATGCTACGACCAAACAACACCACAAAGAGCCAGAAAGGACAGATACGGAAGGAATGGACGTTACCAGCTGCCAAGAGGTAGACGAAGGAATAAATTTTGGGGGAATGTCGCTTGAAGACAGAGTAAAAGTCCTTGAGGCAGAGAAAGGAGCCCTGGAGAAAAATCTTCAAGAAGCCAACGATGCTACTGCAGCCTGCAAGATGGAACTAGAAGAGGTGCGCTCGCGACCTTCCCGTGGCCGTAGGCAGAGGAAAAAGAGAGAGACTTGATGGTTGGCTTACAGTATTGTTATTAGAATGTGAAATATGAATCAATTTGGGTGATCCTCGATATTTTCGAAGCCTTCGCACTCATCAGCTGCACACTGGAGTGTGTGCCTACCTCACTTCAGTTGCACCGTCAAACGTTGGTCTACAAGTGTATGCCGGCAAAACCTGTAATTGTCTTTATCTCAGCTTGGCCTAAATAATACCACTTTGTGGAGTCTTCGCTCGAAACCGTTCACAAGTCGCTCTAGGCCACGAAGTCAATTCCCGGCTAGAGAAGATTGGATTCGTCGCTTCGTGTCGTTTCCCATTCCACTGCGCGACCGACTTTAGGGTAGACTTCGTAGTTGACTTCAAGGCTGACGAATTTGCAGCTGATTTCACGGATGATTTCGTACTTGTAAAAACATCCGTGCGCAGTTGACATGACTCAAGGTCTCTAGAAGAGGTACCGTGTGGCGCCCATTTTCGTCGCCAGATGATGCATGGTACTGAAACCTAGTGGAAAGATTTAACAACATATACAACCAAAGGTGCGGGCCACGCTAATGCATCTTCAACTGGAATTACCAAATACGACTTCAGACAGAAACGTAAAATATTTTAAAGCAGCTGAGATGATCCCCAGCAACTCCATAACCGGTCTTTCCAGGTCTGAAGATCAGCCAGTCATCGATTTGGAAATTTTCCGAACACTCCAGGCAGACATTAGCAAATATGTAAGCGGCTTACCCTTTTATGGTTGCAAAGCTCTGTACTTAATTGTGTCTTGTTAGGCAGAAGAACAATCGGAATTATCAAGATTCTTTTTCGAACGAATTGGTCGCGGAAAGTTAATGAAGACTCTTCAATCATTGGCGATTAAAAACGTCAAAGATGGTCCGGAACTAAGTATCGACAAAGATATGTCGTTGCGGCAGAATTTACGAGATCTTAGGGAAGAACTAGACGTTCTAAAGAGTCTATTTCTTATTCAAGGGCAATTGCTGGATGAGATGATCAAGACTTGCGAATATTTAGACGTCAAAAATCAGCTTTTTCAGGCTATCGATCGCCTACAAAGCGTGAGAGGCTATGTGCAAGAATGCGAATTACAGGTAGAAAGTCTCATACGAAGTTGTGCAAAAGCCATTATCAACGTACGTTTCAGTACTTTACATGTCCAAAACAGCGAAAGACTGCTTACCGGATAGGATTTAGTTCGATTCCCTTATTAATGCGAAATGCCATAGGAGCTCCATGGAGGCCGAACTTCAGGATAAACTAATGCATCTTATGACAATTAGAACATTCATCACCATCATCGTAAGCATTTGATCTAGTAGAAGTGTGTATAATTCTAACGCCAAGAACCAGGCACTACCTGCTTTCTTTATGTTTTCCTCGGTCCGGATCAACCATGATGGTATTCGAGAGTTTGCTATAGGGGCTGGCGTTGGTATTAGTATTAGTGTAATATTCTTACGAGCAGTTCAAAGGCGTAATACACGTAGACCACGGATTTTGCACTTTTAGTACTCGTGTTCAAGTCTGTACCTGTTCTGACCTCCCTACCTCAATCAATCCGATTACACGACCACGACAATCTACTATGAACACGCTCCTATAATTACCTCACCAGAGCATCTAAATAGATCGCCCATAGTGTAGATGGAAGCCTAAACTCCATTTAGTCGTCATGACGCCTAATTTTATGAGGTTTCGTTTTGGAGGGGCAGTTTCTGACTATGGCAATTTACCATGACAATTTCAAGGACCGTCTGCAACCATGGAACCTCTCTCAATAGCGTGCGTTGAGTAGTAGATACGTAGAGCAAATAGCCAGGCTAGGACGCCAGCCGCCAATGAGTAGGCGTACGATTGAGAACTACCCAAATTGCTGTAATATGGATGTGAAGCGATGACCGGAAATATATATGCGGTGTTGAGCATAATAGGTTAAAATAAAGACGAAGGCCTGCCAAATCCTTTAACGCTAAGACAATCTTAAGCTAATATTGGCTAAGGGGATAAGGAAAGGCTATAATAATAACAAGTAAGGCTATTACCCCACTAGACGCTATTGCTCCCCATAATAACCCAATAACCTTCCCCTCTTCCACTTTAATATTTGGAACTTTCCGAGCTTCAGCGAGTATAGTAGTTAAAAGGTAACGAAAGAAGATGAAAGGAAATATTGAAATACTAAGAGATAGAAGTAAAACAACAAATAGAGTAAAAGCCCTAGCCATTTTTAAACCTTGGAAGCTATAGAATCCGAATAGGAAAAGTAGGAATATAATACTGGGTATAAGAAGTACAAGTAAGCCTAGAATTAGAAGAAGGGAAACGTTCCATGAGTTGAATAACTGAAGTTTCCGGTCAAGGTTTCCAAGGCCAGGAATTTGCCCCTCTATAACGCTTACTAATTTATCAGGTATGATATTTATAATTTTAAGAGGTAATTTCCGACTTTCCAAATGATCAACTGCGTATTCCCGTGTACCAATAGAGCAATTCTTTGGAAGAGCTGCAGCCAGCTTTGATTCAACAGCGCCTTTTGTCCTAGCGATAACGTTCCGAACAGCGTCAATCGGGATTGGCCTCAGACCTCTTCGTGTGAAGGGAGAATCTTTGTTGAGATGAATATCAGCGAAATCGAACTAATGACGTTAGAGCTTCTCTATAAGATTAGATGCAAAGAATTAGTACCCTGAAGGTTGCTATGCCGGCGATTTGGCTCTCATGACTACAAAGTATTACAAAAGTAAGTGTTACACAGGAAATAAAGGCGCATATAAAAACCGATAACATTATAAAACGAATCAATGACTTTTGAGTCAACATTATGAGGCGTTGCTGATCACAGACTGGAGCAACTCGCGAGTCCCGCTGAACTATGTTTATACTAGAAAGTAAGGGATCAAAATCTGGGCTGTCAGTCCATAATAGACAAGCTATCAGAAAAGGTTTAGTGAGGTTATCCCAATAAAGAATGGATTGCTTGGGATGACCTGGCAACCTAAATAAGGCCCATTAGTAATACACGCCTATAATTTGGGTTCTAGGGACCACATTCCATTGTACCCAGTCTAGAATTTTATAAGAAGATAAGACCACAGTTTATATTCTTTTAGCAAGCGGATATAGAAAGGAAATTCTTTTTCAAATAAAAACCCCATACCTGGCTTTAATTAATGGCACTGTCATATGAAAGGTAACGTCTTCCTTTAGGTTTTGGTGAAGAAACCTCGATTTAACTTCTTTTAAAAAAAAAAGAATTTTAGAGTCACAGCCATTCATTTTCATCGTTGGAGAGAATGGAAGGAAATTCACAGTTCATAATGCCCTTATAGCCTATCACTCACGGCCTCTCGGAACTATCATTAATAAACGCTTGCTGGAAGCAAAAGTAAGTTGTATTTTGGAGGACGTCGATGAAGATACGTTTGTCCGATTTGCACAATTCGCATATACTGGAGATTATCTCGCCGCCAAGCCAGAAACAATCATCGAGAAGCTACCAAGCAACGCATTCTGTCGAGATCCTAAAATTCAGGAAGACGGCAGTGGCTCCCAAACTGAGCCTTTGGAACACGGTCCGGTGAAAACATTAATACCTCACAATTCGGGCTCCTCCAATTCTCAAGATCTTAGCCCTTCCGAAATGGAAATTGATGGAGTGGTGGAGCGCTACGTACTCGATAACGGTGCAGTTGATTCAAGTTCCAAAACCGTTGTTTTAAAGTCTAAGAAGGAACAGTTGTGGGAGCAATTTACAGCGGAAAGATATCTCATACCATCTCCTCCTACTGGAATAAAACAAGAGCCGTATCATAGCTATTCTGAGGTTTTTCTCTGCCATGCTCGAGTCTACATGTTCGCAGAGAAGTACAACGTCGAAACTTTAATGGCACTTTCTCTTCATAAGCTCCAGCATACTTTGACCCATTACGTTCTTTACGAGGACCATATAGCGGACATCGTTACCTTGTTGCAATACAGCTATTCGTTTTCAGCTAGTCATCAAGTTTCCACCAACAATTTACAGTTACTGGTTGCACAGTACGCTGCATGTATTTTCGAACAGTTAGGAAAGAGTCAGCATTTTTATACTGCTTTACAAAAGTCTAGCCCGCTCGGTAAAGATATCATAAAGCAACTACTTCACCGGATGGAGTAGCCTGCTCTCTAAAATCACCTAAATATGGTCTAAATTTCATCCCTAATCAGACAGTAGTAATTATAGTAGGTGCACAGTGTATGTAGAATAATACTGAGTTTCTTTCTATTACAAAATATCGACGAGCAGCTAAATCCGTACAATGATTGTGAGAGCAACTTTTAGTGTCAAATTAATACACTCATCTAGGCATTTAAATACACAGAGAAGTGACTAGACAAATAAGGACCAAGCAGACCGGAAACAGGCAGTGTAGGCAGTAATCGACTAGTGTAGGCTGTAGTACCAATCGATGCTGCTTGGTCATGCAAAATAGAAACATTTGGCCAATTTATAATTACTTAACAAAGTATAAAGGTGCAAAAAACTCTCGTTCTCTTAAATAGATAACACCTGTATGTGATACTGTAGAATGACATCTATTTGAATTTAAGAGCGGAAGTAGTGGATAGCCGTGTTCTAGAACGAGGGGTTCTTAAGGACTAGAATAGAAATAGGGTGACAATTTAGTCGAGGGTGCACAATTCAATCAACAATGAACGCCAACTAGCATATGCTAAAAGGGTGCTATAATTCAGCGCCACATTTAAGGTCTAAGTATACCGTCTTAAAGATGGCTCATGGAATAGCCAAAAGTAGGTCAAGGGTTGTAGCTATTCATAATACGTGCCCGTAGAACCTTCACGGCATTTCTGGTCAAGTACGATATGGAGACTTACCTGTGGTATTCTATACTTTTTGGTTCGCTAGTCATTTACAGCCTTTTGGTCGCGTATCTTTCCATTCGTTGGAGCAAGACTTTATTTTATTATAAAAAGTACCTTCAATATCCCCAAGTTCACAGGTACTTAAGAGGCACGGCTAAGTTTACTGGGTCAGACATGGCTTTAGTTCTCATGGCATGGATTGTAAACGCTCTCTGTGTTGGAGTCGGTGTCAAGGACCGCACTGGCGTTATGAAACGATCAGGGTTAATGGCAACCGCGAACATGATCCCGCTGGCTTTCGGCTCACAAGTGGCATTCATTGCCGATTTGTTCGGTATCGAGCCGGAGCTCTACCGCAGAGCTCATAATTGGATTGGCAGAATTTTGATTGCCGAAGGCGTGTTGCACGCGGTATTGGCTACAACTTTGGTTGAAAATTGGTATCGAGACGTAGGATCTCTTCTTGTGGGCATTCCCCATCAATAATTGAACCTCACTAAAGAATTACAGGTACTGGTCGTACTTAGTGCTATAGCCTTAGGCTCAGTTCCCTTCGTGCAGACTCATTTCTATGAAATATTTGCTAGGTGTCACTTCATGTTGGTCGTAACTCTTATGATCGTAGCCTGGAAGCATCTTGCTCCATCGTCACCTCTTAAACCGCCGAAGCTATACCTATTGCTATCGAGTTGCCTTTGGGCATCAAACCAATTATTACGGTACGTGTACATGGTCTACCGAAACATTAAATATAGGAGCCCAAGGACCTTTGTTAGCAGTGCGAACATTAAACCTATGGAGGGTGCAGTCCTTGTCGAAATCACCCCCGCACGGACATGGAAATTTGAAGCTGGACAGTTTGTATACCTTCGTCTCCCTGGGGTCAGCCGTACGGCATTCGTTGAAGTGCATCCATTCTTCGTGATGTGGTGGAGTCGAGACAAATTCGAGCTTCTTATTGAGTCGCAAAGAGGACTCACAGCAAGTTTACAGCATTATGCCCAAGAGTTGGGAAGCAAGAAATCTAATACAATGGCTATTATTGACGGTCCCTACGGTAAAAAGGTGGATCTCACCCGGTTTGAAACTGTTATGCTATTCGCAACGGGGATTGGTATTGCTGGACAACTGAGTTATCTGAAAAGTTTAATGAACATAAAGGACAAAAGAGCTACTAGCATCAAACGAATTACTCTGTTCTGGGAAATAGAGCACTTAGGTAAGAACAAATAGTCTACTACAACAACTCTAATTTTCTAATAGGGCATCTACAATGGGTTACACAAAAATTAGACAGTCTTCTCGAGAAGGACGTTAGTTACGTATGTTACAGCTTGCGGTTTACTTCTGTAGTACTAACTATGTGTAGATTTTAAAAATTGAATTATACGTCCGACAAAGCCGCATCTCAGAGACGATCAATATTGGAGATCACGAACTCCTCCACGTAAACTATCAGGACATGGACCCTAAGAGCCTGATTGAAGGGGAGATATCTAGAAGTAAAGGTCAGATGGTGGTTTCTTGTAAGTATCTCTTAAGGCGTTACACTCACCACTCTCTTACACCAGCAGTATGTGTATGCCATCAAGTGGCGGAAACAATACGCAGGACAGTGACAGAAAATATGGATATAGGAGTAAGACTTGTGGAACTAGATTTTCGGCCTACATAATGGTATAAATTATGTTGCCATTTATACGAGGTCTATTAGCATTCCCCTTCTTGTTCTGGTCAGACTGGTCTTAGCCCTTCATTATTTTAAGTTGATTGTCCATCTTTTACTCCTCGTGTACTTGTATTCTCCTTGCTATAAGCTATAATACATTATTAGGTAGTGTAGCAGGCTTACCTGCCTAGAGAACACTTTTCAAGTCCTGCTCTCAAGGAGGCCTTTAAATGCTCCCAGATTAAATATTAAGCTACGCCCAGATTCTATGGATCCATGTCCACTAATTTAGCTGACACTGGCCGTTTAATTTTTATTAGGGTTTGTTTTTAATGAGAACGCTATACTCCATGGATCCTGACGCAAAGCGTGAAACTCGGCTTCCGGGTCTTGATGCTCTAGTTATCCCAGAAGGGGGTTATCATTCCAAATTACGTTTAGAGGCTTCAGATATTATTATTACATCTCCATCTCAAAAGGCAGGGCCAATATCCAGCAAGCACCAAAATGATCCCTCCCTTTGGGTTCTAGATGGTAAGAAGTACAAAGTTACCTACGGTATTAAATATACAAAAAAATCGCAGTACATTGCAGTTGTTTATGGTATTCCTATTACGGGAAAGCTCTACGATATAAGAAGAGTAAAAGGAAGGAATATAAAGAAACTCCATGAACAGCTGAACCAAATCGAACACGAGAATTTCACTAGCATTCGTCAAATATACCAATCTTCGACAGGATCATACATCGTATGCGAGCATGCCGAGTGCTCACTAAAAGAAGTAGTCTTCTCCCCTGTATACCCCAGTGAGCTTCAGCTAGCTTCTATTATGAGTCAAGTCAGTGTCCTCCTGCTTCGTGGGTGCAGACCGATACTTATTGTTCTCAGGTACTCTCCGGAGTCCTATACTTGGGATCTCTTAGATATCAACACGGACAACTATCCTGTGATACGCTCATGCTTTCGGAAGATGGTGGAGTTAAGATAGGTGCGTGGGAGCAACCCAAACCGACTAAAGATCCTGTCTAAATAAACCAGTGTACCCAGATCCTTATTTCCAGACATTGCGACCCAAAACAACAGACGCATTAAAAGACGTAAGGGCACTTGGTTCGATATTATATATTCTGATGGAAAAACACCCACCTGAAGACGGGAATATTACCTTTAGTGGAAATTGGACACAAGATATTAAAGAATTTTTTCGTTTGATTGGTGAAGCTTCCGCTACTCAGCTCCACAATGTAAGTGAATTCTTCTTTTGAATACCGCCTGAACTAACACCAAAAGCACAAATTTCTCAAGGGGGACCCCCCGAAGGAGTCTCTGATATGGCTGATAGCGTATGCACGGATGAAAGCAGGGTTTGATACGACCCTCTCGATAGACGAAATAGGGCGGGAGTAGATACGGTAGGGTTAGCATAGCCGGTCGCAAAAAATAAGAAGTATCAAGTATGCTGAGAATGTAAGGTGTTCCATTTTTTTGTATTAAAAGATCGAGTGGTATTCCATAATTACATAGCTTAGGCTAGATAAGGGGATCCGATGAATTTGGATATGGCTCGCCGAGACTGTACAATCTGAATTTTACCTCTTCGATGAGGTTAATCATACCGACAAGGCAAAGAGGTTAATATAAATGTTGGTAAAAGATATGACGCTGGATGGAGCATATAAAACAGGGCAATTCCGTTGATGCGCTATATTAAGTCTTTTTCAGCCAGCCTGGAAGTATCTCCAATCGGATAATAGCTCTCTACCATTTATTGCTGCGAGAGATAGGAGGGTGAAGATGGATAAATCGTACTTGGACATATTCACATGTCAGCCATTCACACATTATTTCATTGCCTTTGCTCTTCCTACTGTGTGTAGACTCACCTGGCGATCGCAGACAACTCAACAGAGGAATAAAACACATGATCGGTTATTGCAGAGGAGGACATTGTCACCTTTGACGTAGGAGTACCTCGAGTTGCAGACATCGCATCTAGGCCATGAAGTCAATCCCCGACCAGAGAAGGTCGGATTCGTCGCTTCATGTGGGTTCCCGTTCCACCGCGCGATCGAGTTCACGGTAGATTTCGTAGTTGACTTCAAGTTCGCGGATGATTTCGCAGTTGATTTCGCGTCCATGATGATATTGTAGAGTTGATGGGTGAAGATTTCATTGAGCTGAAAACTTACATCAAGCTCATATTCGACAATAAAAGATTTGATCAAGGCTCTACTTCCGGGGTTTAGTAGTAATCCCAAATCGGTGGCCACCTTGTAGGATCCTGATTCTGCACCACTAAACGGGCTTGAAAAGCGAATTTCATGATTAACAAGCGACCAAACCCATTTATTCTTATTCCTCTGCAGCTGATGTAAAACTAATCGAGCCGTAGCTAGTAGCGATGATTGCATATGATGGTGCTGACATAGCGAAGACAGCTGCCTCTAATTTCGGGGAATAACATCTTAAAAATATTACAGAGATTTTCCAAATTACAGAACGGTGGCGTTACTTTAATAAACAAGATTTTGAGGATTTTCTCTTTAGCAACAACTAATTTACTACTATTACTAACTTATTCCATCCATTTAAACCCTACAATTTCACTGCCTTTCCCATCTTTGAAAATTGACCTGGTTTTTCTCCTATGGGGTTTTTGAAATAACTGCTGTAGGAGTAGCTGTCCAGGAATAGATAAATTAAGACAAAACAAAGGTGAAAGACGCTTTAGCTCTTCTACCCAGATAATATTGGGCGGCTCGATAGGTTTCAACTCTTTTTGGCGATCAGCCCAAACAGAGTAAGTAGTCTGGAGTTTGTTTTCCTTAAACAGCGGCTCAAGATCGTCCATTTCAATGTCGTCGCGACCCGTTACCACTTGAGCAACATTCAAAGTAATTCCACAATTAAATTGAACTTCTTCAGTAACCTTATTGTACTTACGCTTGCTTTGTAGACTCTCGAAGAATATATCTTGTCTGTAATGAAGATTCCCACTTCTATCGTCTACGAGAAGCACCATGTACGCCGTCTTTTTAGTCCCGTTACAGTATTCGTGCAAGTCCGGGCCGAGGAGGATGGGGCTTACGCGGAATTCCTCCACCGCAAGCTGAAGCCACTAGTCAAATTTAAGCGTGAGGTAAACTTCAATATCATGGAGGAAGCGAACAGGGTTGATGAATTTCTTATCCCTATTATCTTTGTTGAAATCCTTGAAGATAGCCCTCCAAAGGAAGTCATGTTCCATTTGGTTCCAGCTCAAATTTGAATACGTCAGCTGCATTGCTAGCAAAGAGCAGGGAAAGATAAGATATAATGCTGTTCTGATTAGCGGAGAAAGTCATAGCCCTGGCTTCTTATATTAAGCCGGTGTGCCTTAAATACACCTACGTGGGTCCTATAAACTGTAACGTTTCAGGCATCAGAAAACACAACTATTTCGGGCCTCGGAAACGGAAAACGTCACATAAAACTGCAACGTGGTTTAGGCACTCTCAAGTACCGTTAAAGCCAAGTCTAGTACACAGCAAAAATTGAAATAACCCTTGCGCGTCATAATTATGACTATTTTGAGCTGATTGTCTAACGAAGATCGTTATAAGCGAAATTTATATGCAAAACTAATGAAGCGCGCTGCTGAGATTTTATCCTGCGCCATCAGCAGACCTCTTGGCATTCGCCTTACCGGTACAGTCCGATATGTACCGTTGTTTGACGCTTAACTTAGTTCGGTAGGCGAATGCCAAGAGGTCTGCTGATGGCGCGGGGTAAAATCTCAGCAGCGCGCTTAAAGGGGAAGCCGGTTTCGCTAGCGGCTGTATGATTATTATAGCAAGACCGGCCTGGAATACGCGTTGAAAGGGATCGGCAAAAGGATCTTTCTAGGCAAATGCTTTCAGGGGTGTGCTTGGAACCTTGGCACAACATGAGCTCTGTTGAGGCGGCTTGACCATTCCATTACAGTCGCTAGCGAAACCGGCTTCCCCTCCAAGCGCGCTGCTGAGATTTTGCCCCGCACCATCAGCAGACCTCTTAGCAGTCGCCTTACCGAACTAAGTCAAGCGTCAAACAACGGTACATTCTGGACGGTACCAGTGGCTAGTGTACAAATCAAGTGGCGTTCTCCAAAGACTGGTTCCACCACATGTGGCTCAGTCTCCCATCAACCATTTTATCCCACAGTTCCATCAAATTCAGTACATCTCGATAAAGGTGTGGCCGGAGCGGGTCGGCCACCCTCCCTGCTTGTAATGGCAATATTTGGTGCTAAATCCCTTTAATTATAATTAGATAATAATCGTAAGCATGCTTACAAAGCTAACACTGTTCCGCATTTCGCTTTAGTTTCTATTTACTCTTTAATATCTTCCCAGCTACGCCTAAGAGATATGAATATGTGACCCGCAAGATAAAGTCGCTTTAAAGTCCTTTTACCATGTTCTCTGTCTGCTATTCAATTAGAACTTTAAATAATAATGTTGTATAAGCATGCTGAAAGGCCAGGACCTGTTTCCACGGATGGAAGCTTTTTTTCATTAGTGAAATAACCTCATCTTTGCGGTCTTGTAGTTGTAAGTCGCTAAACATAGACGTCTTGTTCTAAGGGAAAGCTGATTCAAAAGCTGTGAGAGCATCCTTGTATCGTGACCGCCGCAGCGGAGAGGCGTTGGGAAGCCAATCAACTTACTCTACCTTGAATGTTGGAACATGCAATCGTTCACGGCGCTTAGGAGACGACCCAACTCAGATTTTGCGGCATGGGAGCACTGAGGGCGCAGCGTAGATATTTCTAAGCCCTTGTGCACCATCGGCCTCGACCGAACGTGCAATTCAGCAGCGTGCCTATACTATCGAATGTTAAACTCCACAGTTCCTTCAATGATGGACACCTCATCCATGCACGCAAGTGCTTCTCCATCCATCTTACCGTGGATATAACATTCACCTATGAACTCAAAATACGAAGCCCCAGTGTCCTCCCTGTGCTTTCTCAATATGACCGGAACTGAGCAACCAAAAAGAATGCAGACCAAGTCCGCTTCCTTAATATACCTTGATCCAAGACCAAATAACCATTCTGGCTTCTTGTCCAAACTCTGAGAGACAAGAAATTTTCTGCTCCAGACTATCGCCTGAATACGCTTCAAATACTCAATGACGGTTTCTGGAAAGGATCTGTTGGCGATGAGCTTTGACGTGTTCAAATCGCCATTCGGGTTCGTCTTCTTGAGACAGTACATGCAAGCTCTTCTGTACCAGAACGGGGTGTTCTTTCCATCGCTTGCTCGATCGGCCACAATAGTCCTCCACAATCGGTCCGGGATGTTATTTACGTCATCCTCGCCGTTCCATCCCGCCATCCAGAGACAATCATCCGATATGGTACCGTCAACTACACGGGAGGACACTCGTGAGATACGGCTCAGTGAGATGCCCTTTGCGTAGAGCGTTCCGTCGAATGGAGCATTGTTAAAGCTAGTGGAATGAGTCGTGTTCTCCGCACGGTCACTGCCATCTTCCGGAGAATTAATCTTGCCAAAGCGAATTTCTGCCAGTCTGCCTCGGGAAGCATTATATATCCTACGCCCTGGTTCCCCGACTAGAATGTCACCGTTGAGACGGCCCGTACATCTTGAAGGAGGTCCAAACGGGGAATTTGTAACAAGGCCTATCCAGGATGGAAAACTAGACGCCATGACTGGACTATTGGCTAGTTGTGGCCACGAAGACGATGCAGAGAACGTTCGTACCCCGACCCCTTCTCGTTCTGTCAAGGGTAAGGCCCAGTGTCGGCATATAATGTCCAATGAACCACTGGACACGATACAATGCTGGACAAATTCCATGTAAATTTGCAAAGCTGATTTTGTGTAGTCGGGCACCAGTGATGTTGTGATGCTTGACCAGCTTTCACCACGTATAGACATATGTCCATCGCTTGCAAGAGAGAGAAGAGCGTAAATCGTATCCCGGGGATCAGAAGCCTCAAAATGCGGAAACGTCATGACCAGCGACTCAATGTTCAACAATCGATCCAAGACCATGCCACTTTCAGCCTTGCGAAGAACGTTATTTGTTGTGCTCACAATCGCCGTGGCTCCAACAGATTCGACATGGCTTAGCGCATCCGGATCTTGTTTGGACAGTTCCGAGCTGTCATATATGGCTCGAATGCGTTCAACCTTTGCTATGAAGAGCTGCACAGCGTCAGCAAAATCGATCCAGTTGATGCTCTTTTTCCCACATTGAACTGATGCCCTACGTGATGACGCAACTTCTTGGATCACCCAGCGCCGTCTGAACCACGGTCTTCTCAAAAGATTGGCAAACGCCACCCATGATATAGCCGTCTTTTTATCTGGACCTTCTCCGGCCACCATACGATCGAGTAGTTTAAGATTTACGATGCTTGGGATGAAATCCATCGCATGGTGGCCATCGTCTTTTCCAAATGCAAACGTTCCAAGCATTACAGTATATATCCAGCATCTTGGCCAGCTGATGACTCTTTTCCACATCGTTTTCCTGGTTAATGCAGACGGCGTCGATCCAAAACCACAAGTCAGTGGTTTCCGACCGAATTCGTTTCAAAGCTTGGTAAAGATTGTATCGGACATAAAACCGTCGCGGCACCGCTTGAGCGGTCGCAAGCCGGTAAATTTCCTCGGGAGCCAGGCCTTCCGCAGACACGTTGACGTCTTTGAGGAATATCTCATGCTTAGCATCGTCCTCGCCCCAGGCGTACGAGAGTGCCTGGTATCCAAGCTGCGAGCCCTTGAGTCTGCTAATATGCATCACTTTGAGGGAGCAATGGACAGGCTCTTCGTATCTGCCTTTGGACAAAAGGAGCAGTCGTACTTGCTCGGACCCGATACAGATATATGTGTATTCATTTTGGGGTGGGGGAGCGAGAGGTGTAGCGAATATCGGCGGGGTGCTAGCAGTGGGTCTTGGAGAATCATCTCGGAAACGTAGTGGCGGAGGTGTAATATCGCTACTGTAGAAGCCATTCGACTGCGTATTTGGAGGCGAATAAGTGGATAGAGGCGGAGGCGGACCGAGAAAAGGCGGGGATTGGGAGCTACGTGGCAAGGCAGCTTGATCGGCATCGACATTTTGGACCTTTGTATCAGGCTCGCTGTAGACGCAGTCCAATCCTACTCTCTTGCAAAGGCTACATTCCGGTCGCGAGCCGTCGCACCTGGTCTTTCTCCATCCACAAGCATGGCACTACGTTGTCAATAGTTAGCCCCGGCCATCTGTGCAATGGAGGAATGGGAGAATCTAATACCGCAAGTATGATCCGACGACGTCGCGAAGGTCCGCTTGCATCGCTGCTGGGACTGCTGGGGCGTTTCTTCTCCCGGAGTCTGTTTTGGGGGTCGACCTCGTTGCCAGCCTGGTTCCTGCGTGGAGAGTTTGATTCCGGTGAGTCCACGGTTAGAAGACGACTGCTGCCATCTCTTCTCGCTGGTGAAATCATGGTCGAGTAAGAAACTCCACTTCAGGGAATCTGAAGACAGTGAAAGGTTTCGGAGCTCGACGGGCCCCGCGGTTCTGGGCTGGTCAGCCGTTCGTCAGCGCGGGCCACGAGAGCGAGACGCGTTCGAACCTCGACGCTGGGAGCCGTGGAAAGATACTTCCGCATTCAAGATCGGATGCGAAACGTGCTTCGTAGGACAAGACGTTGGCTGAGGCTTCGGAATTGGATAGGGCGAGGGCACTTATGGAGGAACCGGTGTGCGACAGTGGGAGGTTGGTGGCCTGCAATAAGCTAGGCTCCGCCTAAGGCTCGAGGAAAGCAACGATACGCGATACAAGCGAATTTTTAAGCTTTCGAGGAATTTATCGGCTGGCATCTTTTCATTACGCGCAATTTGAAAAGAGCATACTAACATGGGTGGTCTACTCGCCGCTCCTTGGCAGGAACACTTCCATTCATGACTTCCCTCTTTCACCCAAGTGAAATAGCGACTCGCCTCAAAAACAAGGGTGTAGCCGGAGCTGGTAAATGCGTTCCCCAAAACGGCTAACAGCTTGCCATTTAGATAATATTTGCTTCCAACTATTGAAGCGAAAGCTGCTCCTAGAGAATTCTCAACAATCGAATTCGGCTCGCAAATTGAAGAGGGACGGGCTGCACTTGGGTTGTTCGCGGATATTTGCTCGAGGAGTTACTGTCAAAGGCACGGGAGGATGTTATAGCAATGGCTACTGCAAGTGAAAGTCGGAAACTGTCCATGGAAGTGAAATTTAGAAACAATAATAGCGGCCTTCAGACAAGGATTATTAACAGTCCAATTGTTGGCAAGGTCCTACGACAATTGGGCAAAACGCCAGGTGCATTTCCGCATGCGAAGTGGGCACTGGTGCAGTAGGCTGAGGACGAAGACTCACCGAAGGAGTGGGCTCTGGTACCGACCCGCTCCGGCCACAATGGAAGACTGAGCCACATGTGGCGGAACCAGTCTTTGGAGAACACTACTTGATTTGTACTGTACACTAGCCACTGGTACCGTCCAGAATGTACCGTTGTTTGACGCTTGACTTAGTTCGGTAAGGCTACTGCCAAGAGGTCTGCTGATGGTGCGGGGCAAAATCTCAGCAGCGCGCTTGGAGGGGAAGCTGGTTTCGCTAGCGACTGTAAAATCTCTCACGTCACGGAACAGCGAGAAGTGATGTGTATTAGCCGTTAAGGTAATAAGTATTTCTCTGATCCAGCTAAGTGTCTTGGGCCAATCACCCTTTTCTTCTCCGAATACGTAAGCTCACCCCGTATATTTATCATATGGCGTCATTTAGCTATGAAGGGATAACGGCTAGGCTAAAACTTTTCAAGGCACACCTCTTTTCTCTCATAATCTTAGTCTGCATAAAAACGGACCCAAGTAAATCGATCCGCACATGCCGGCCTATCCTCCCTCTCTATATCCCGTTCGTCACTAAGGTCACAGTCCGGCAGCGCCGCATTCTATTGCTCCTCCGTCCTCAGCATCCATGGCTTAGGAAGCGGCCAATCACTGAAATGCACGAGGAAACTTCTGGACACCTCCGCATGCGCATTCCACTCTGAATCCGGCTCCTCCAACAAGTATTCCCGATGCTCCTTTTTCCTAAACTCGCCCGCAAGTAGCGCCAACCGGCGATATGATAATATCATGGCCGAATTTTTGAACAAATGATTGATGATCTCCATATCGAAGTCTAATGACCGCTGGGTTTCGTTCATGATGGTGTGGTAGTAGTATTCATTGGGTTGCAGGAGCATGACGTGTGAGCAAATCGTCTGCTCGGCGAAGGAGGATTGGTCGACATCACCAAGCCAGTATGCCCGTGGAACGGCTAGGCGGGAGAGGGGCGCGAGGAAGTAGTGATCCATGGTGTTTACTGAATCGATAATATCCTTCAGTTGCATACTTAAAAGTACCCGAGGCATGATGACTTCTGACCTATTCTAGTCACAATGCCAATGCTCACAGCCCTTCACAGTTCGCTGCACGCTTTCGCAGGTTCTGCCTCCCTATCGTATAGGAATGTGAACAGGCGCTAATTTAAACCAGGCGATTTTGTGCATTTCATCCCGCTCTAAGGAATGGAAATCTCGTGCATACTATTCTTAATTTTCGGAGGTTTGCTGTTCACCTGTCCGTCCACATATTTTAGTGCCGCATTTGGCCTCTTCAGCCGGCACCTAACAGCACATATCAGGTATTTATATTAGAAGCCATTATAAAGTACAAAACATAGCCTCCCTCTGACTTCTGATCCGGAACTTACTGTTCACAACAGGCACAATATTGCTAGTCGTCCTACATTAGCAATAACCTTTATCCAATTCCTATTTATAGCTATAGAGGAATTCGCCTACCACTTCCAGCGAACTTCAAGGACGCTCCTAAAGCAGCCCGAGGTGACGTTAAATGGTGGTTCGGGATCGCGCTCCTGCACTTCAGCGCCTCTGTCATGAATATTGTAAGGCAGGCTGCTATGGCCCTTAACTGTGTAGCAACTGAACTACTTCTTATTGAGGAGGCACGGTGAATTTCGAAGCACTTGCTCCCGCTTCCCGCAACCTACCAGAAGAAGGTGGCGACTACAAAGGCGGCGAAACAAACTATTCCACAGGGCATAAGGGAAGATTGTGTGTAGCTGCCCACAGTGTTAAATAATAAGCTGAACATTTCAAACTCTACAAAGTATGAAGAAATTAAATTGGCACATAACATTTACACCTCCATTGCCTTTCTGCACTCTCTGTACACTTGCCTCCCTCGCGGTCGCAAAAAGACGAGCATTCCTGTTGTGAAACGTAAGCTATTTCGGGTAGTTGGTAATCTATTGTCAATTTACACCCTCCTATAAAAGTCGAAGAAGGTGGAACGTGGCTTGAATAGGTAGAGGGGGCTGGACCAGTAGTTAGCCAGACTGTCCTATTTCCTATTTAGGCGGGACAGACGAACCAGAAGACGGGCTGAATGATAAAGAAGGTGTAGTCCCGGACGGCAAGATGGACGGTGTTAGTGAAGAAGAAGAAGCCACGTTAGATCTGGAATACGGTGGAAGCTGTAGGGCTGTAATTGTAGTTAGTTGAGGCTTATTTTTCTATTTAGGCGGGTGAGGGGAGGTAAACCAGAAGACGATGTTACAAGAAATGGAATCCAGGATGCCACCATAGACGGTGGTGCCGAAAAGGATACTACGTTGCTAGAGCTGGGACGTGGTCGAGGTGGAGGGACTGTAACTGTGATTAGTTAGACGGACTTGTCTATTTGGCCGGGAAATGAGAGGTAAACCCGAAGACAATGGTACAGAGCTTAATAAAGGCGCTACCGTAGATAAAGTTGCTGAGGAGGATGCCACGTCGCGGTCATGGGTACAAGGCGCAGCGTCAGTCACATAGCGGCCACCAAACACAGTAAATAGTACAAAATATAGATATACACCCATGAGTGTTTTGAGGAATGAGGATGATTGATAGAAGGTGGTGCGTTTATATCAGCCCCGTGGGAAACGTTACTGGTAAAGCAGCAAGGCTTTGGTAGGGATCTCATATTAGCTGCCTGTTAGAAAGAGTCAACGCGAAATGGGAGCCACCATTCAGGTACGCTATGTCCCTATTTTTGCCTCTAATTTGAAAAAGTCCTGAAGTCGGTCCCTGCTCCAAGCTCTCCAATAACTCGCCAGTTTAAAGACGCGGGAGAGTTCGGTCTTCCACATCTTTAGAGCTCACGATTTCGCCAACGGAAATCTTGCAGAGCATTGTCAGCAATAATCATAGAAAGAAATGGAAAGCGCACAGTCGCTTGCACAATCGGCTTCCGGTTTTTGCACGCTGCTAGACTTTCGTCCCGCACGCCCCTATAGCGCCTGGACTTTAGCTTCGAGCAGGGCTGCTCTTGCACAGCTTAGAAGACAGAAACCCTCTAAGAGTCTTATTTATCCAACTTTACGGTATGTAATCTTTGATGCCTCAGAGTGCCTTGTACCAGCTGTTATCGGCGGCTTGGCTGTCTAACGTCATCGGTGTGAATATCTGCTCCACCAAAACGCTTTCATGACTGCGAAACATTTGCCCGATGAACTCCACCACATCTTTTCAAAGCCGGAGGAGCTCTCGCCGAATCTCCATCAGCTCCTTCTCTTCTCGGAGCCGAATCTCGCTGTTCAGTGGCGTGTCGCAATTTTCCTCAACCACGATCACCCACCCAAAGCACCAGAAGCATCCGGTTTGCTAACCGCTTTGCGCTCTGTAATAAGATACAGTACATCGTCAGCCGGCCCAACCTTTCCTGGTTACTTTGGAGCTGGGGTCACCTTGCTGTTTGTTGTACAAGTCCTCGCAGCTGTTATGGGCATTCCCCTTGAGGATATTTACAAAACAGTCAGTCACTCACGCCCACTTTCTCCAATTCGATAGGAACATTCACCACTCGAAATAGCTGATATTCCTTCTAGCATTTTTATTTATACTTAAGCATCTATTATATTTTTAATTCTAGTAAATCTAGAAATTTATTAGACTCTAATGTAATTCTAAAAGAACTTATAGTATAAACTTTATATATATTTAAAATTTGACTCTTCTAGTATAGCGTTTTCGTGATTACATTTTTTAACCTACTTAATTTAGGTATAAATTTATTTTTAGTATATTTTGTAAGGGATATTCGGCAGGTTCCTATCCTAGTCTTATCACGTGCCTGGTTATGTGGCTATCATCATTAACTTATATAGTCTCATCGAAACCTTAAGCAACTTTTCTTTGGGGTTTCGTCTTTCTTAATACATTTTATTTCTTGCTACTTATTGTGCTAATCATCTGTCAATCTTCCTATCCACAATTCTCACGATAAAGCTATTCAGCAGTTAAAATTACAGAGAAAGACTCCCTATTAACCACAATCTGAAAGTTAGTATGACACCTGCATATAAATGACCGGCCGTCGGTTGCAGATATACATCGACCCCCTGTAGATCGGTTGCAGAATTGGTAACAATCGCTTTCTGTTTTCCAATATTTCCCAGGTAGCGAGTCAACACATAATCCAATAGTTGACGATGGCGGCCGGATTGTAAGACTTGATGGAGGAGGGGAAGATTGCACACTCGTGCTTGTTACTAGTGTGTTTGGTGTAGGAGCCGAATTCATGTTTGTACAAAAGTGACCGGTTGCAGAGGTAGCCGAAAAGATAAATAATAGGAAACGGTTTATCCTGTAAAGCATCGAGTAAGTTTACTGTATCTATTACGCTGGTGCAACGAAGAAACAAGCCTGGCAATTAAGGGTGAAAATCTTAATTTACAGTATGATGGCAAACATCGTCTTTAGCTTAGGGAGCCATATATTTTGATTCCGTTTTTTGTCACCAGTAGCGCTCTTTGTCATGAAATACAGTATACACAATTGATGTGGACAGTATATAAGAGCGTACGTAGGAGTGTACGCAATCTGTTAACGCCATGAGGGTCAGAGGTGAGAGATGGCGAGAGCACTATGTATAGATCGAGTCTTCCACTCATTCAATTAATCATGGGTTGCTACGTACATTGATTCTCTGCACTCGGTTACATTTTTGGTTCTCGCTATAGAACCCTATAGTTGATGCGCAACCTTGTATCGGGTCTGTCTGCCTAGACAAAGGCGTCCCACAGAGTGGGTATAGTGACTCCAGAATCGGCTTCCGGCTTCCCGGTAAACAGCCCACCCGGTCCTACTGTATCTTTCACTGTGTCAGCGACTTGGCTACCGCTGGACATCCGAAGCACCATTTCGTTCTTAGGATGCCTCCAACAAATTACATCATTAGAATGCAAGCACCTTAATTCGATGATTTCGGCATATAAGCACACAGTTTAGTGCACTCTCTCCCCTGCAGTTGGCACAAAAATATCTCCAACTTTTTGCCATGCTAACAATAACGTTGTATCATAGTTTTAAGCTGGAACCAGACTCTAGCGTTATACGGAGATCTTATATTAGCGGTCGAAAACATCGCGACACGAAGTGAGGTTGACAAGAGTTCACACAGACATACTTTATGTACTTTTACCGAAACTTGCTGATTTCGCCTAAGTGCAGACCCCATTCCGTTGTCTCCCTGTTAGATCTTGTTAATTATATCATTACACAAAGACTTCTAGTCGACAGGATATTTATATAAAGGAAACAGGATTTCATTTAGAAATAAAAGGTTTAGTTATTAAAGGTACCATAGGAGGCGATGCCGAGGTAAGTTGGGCAGATGGGGGCCCAGCAGGTAATTCAAAAATCAAAGATGGCACCTCCCTCATAGAAGATCCATTTAGGATCCCTTCATCTTCTCTTAAGCTGTCAGGTTGAGAGTAGTGATGTAAATGAAGTACAACTAAGTCTGGAGCACAAGTTCGCCTTGAACAAATGCCCGGGGGTGGATTTTTTCCGGCGTATTTTGACCGATATCTCGAAGACCGAGGCTCCCTGCAACGAATACACGTAGGCTTAGGTCGAAGGAGTGCTCCTTGCTGTGGTTTCGGCGTGACTATCTGACTTCCGTTCTTAGGCGTACAACTAAAAGCGTTGGTATTATTTATTGCTTGTCTCGTTATAGGAAATACACCTACTCTGAAGAGACCAAGAATTTTAACAATTTCACAAGTCCCATGACTCTTACCCGATTGACAAGTTCATCTTGAAAGGGGTCGGTGGTACATATACACTCGACTCCGGGGTAGCATGAAATGACACTCAAATGGAGGGCGTCCTGATACCGCAACCATAAACAGGTTTAGTTTCTGGGCACGAAAAATACAATAAAATGCTCTACAAACTGAACATCCATCTTGTTAGATGTTACATATAATTCACGGCCCCAGTAGTTTTATTTCACAAAAAAAAAAAAAAAGGATAGAAAAGAAAAGAAGAACGAACTCAACATGAAAGCTTGCGAACATAGTCATTGGCTTAGCCTTCAGAAAAGCAAACAGGAAACGATCCTGTTCGAGACATGCGTCCTACAACGCCTGGTGAATATGCTTCCAGATCCGGACAGACAGTATCCCGTATTATGTGTGCTTTTAGGAAACGCGGCGAAGGCGGAAGCGCTGGAAGAATTATCTCTGGGCGTTAAATTACGGAATTCGAAGAGTAACAAACCTCGTGGAGATCTACACCTTTATTGCGATTCATCATCCGCAAAATCCGATTTCCCTCTGTTCGTGGCAGACGGAGTTCTTCCATTCCGGGGAAGGGGTGGAAAAGTGTTGACAAGCAAGGCATGCCAGAACCTTAAAGTTCGAAAATTCGAACCCGCAGTAGAAAGTGCTGATGTTTCGCAAATGGATGATCTCGCGGACAGTCTGTATTCGCGTCTTTTAGCGCCCTTCACTAGCGTATTTTGTATTTTTTCAGCGGACTGTGGGGGCATCCAACACCTAGTTCGCCGGTTGCTCGTATGGTTCCAGAGGAGCCAGTCCTCAACACTCCTTAGCTTTGCTCCACCGCGCCTTCTCATCGTGATGGAGACAACAACATCTCCAAGACGAGCAGAGGAAGCCTTTAAAAAGACCATCCTAAGTCTGGTGGAAAGCAATGCTAAGGACGGAATAAAATGTTGGGATTGGGATATTGAGGTGTTGGCCTATTGCCCCGGACACTCAAGGCCTTATAGAAGACTAAGAGACCGTCTCCTGAATTTGTCGGAACAGTCTCGCAAGGAAAAGCAGAATGACGGGTCCTTGTTTAATGGGAGACATCTTGCCGCCTTTTTTACTCGATCCTGTACGCACTTCTCTAGGGCTAGGGATAAGCCTTTTGACTTTATCCGCGCCACAAGGTCCCAAAATCCTGTTCCAAGTAATCTGAGCGAACACCTGTCGAGATTTATAGGCCAAATGAGATTGACACAGAACTCTATCCGAGTTGCTGCGTTGATAATTGCTTCTAGCTTACAACTTGATAGTTATCCACCGGAGAGTCATCGTAAGTAGTGCACAGATTTTTGGCTATTGATTAATTAACTACTTGGTGGACAGCGTTCGAACCTCGCCAGATTTTTGCTTCCCTTTACAAAGACCCCTGTTCCGATGCAGCCGCTCCTCACGCCCTTCAAACTGGAAATGATGTCCCAGGTGGCTTTGTCCAGATGGTCGAACGTAACCTGGTTGACTGCTTCTTCGAATTGAGGCGAAAACCAAACATGACGGTTGCAGATATCCACAGAACACGCATTGCAGTTTTCAATACCCTCTGGCGCGTATTATTTAGCGAACAGACGTGTCTAATGTGCCTCCAGAGGATACCTGAGTTCAGCCTACCTTGTGGTCATGCTATCTGTGAGATCTGTCTAAAAATATTTGGGCTCGAAGACATAGATTGTCCTTGGAGCTACTTTGTACCTTCCTGTTTTCTCTGCGGTGCGGAGCTGGAGAACGTCAAATTTAAACTGAAACCGGATACAGCTGGTGTGGTAGTTCTCAGCATTGATGGCGGGGGAATCCGAGGTATAGGCCCTTTGCAGACACTGCAACTTTTACAAGAGAAGGTTCCTTTTCCAATTCAAGAAAATGTCGATGTTGTGTATGGAACCAGTTCAGGCAAGTCACCATATGCACCGTAAAATTCCAATAATTAACTGCTTTAGGTTCAATATCTGCGTTAGGAATGTTTCACAACGGATGGTCCCCAGAATACTGCGCACAGATTTTCAAAAAATTAGCCAAGGAAGCCTTCACACCTCGGAAGTCTTGCTGCATCCCGTTCCTCTCATGCTTCGTCAATCTTTTTGTATCATATTTGTTGGGTGTCTATCCGGCATCGAACATTGAACGTGTTCTGAAGGATGGTTTTGGTCGGGAAACTAGCATTTTGCAAGGCTCGCATGCTGTAGCCAACGGCGTCAAGATTGGTGTGCCCGCTATCATATACCCCCAAACGCTACCAAGCGTGTTTACAAACTACGTGGGGAAGGGAGTACGTTCTAGAGACTGTGGTAAGTAGTGTTATTAACATGAGAAAGTTCGATAGTGACACGATCGCAGGATATCAGGCTATAGGACCAAACGACCAAAGAATCCCCGTTTGGCAGATGTATGACTCCAATTTCTCAGTTAAGGAAAATACTAATAATATCACTAGAGTGAGAGGTGCAACAGCAGCTCCATGGTAGGACTTGTGTTAGTAATTCTACTCGCGAGAAGCAACTAACATGATCATGTAGGTATTTTACGCCTTTCTGGATGCATAAAATAGGCTACGTAGAAGACGGAGGCCAATGGCTTAATAACCCCGTCGTGCTCCTCATCTGGGAGGTATCGGTGATTTGGCCCTCTATTTCCGAGCCTGATCTCGTAATATCTCTAGGTACTGGTTCATCTAAAGACCAGACCCTCTCGTTGGGTCGCCCGGATCAAAAGTGGACATGGGGATGGGGCGTGATTCCTCGTCTGTACCGCACGTTCATGTGGTCAATGAGCGGAAAGAAGATTTGGCAGGAATTCCGTAATTATCATCGAACAAATACAAGAGCACAGCATTTCCGTTTCGATGTCGAGTTCGAAGGAGCTGAGCCAGCATTGGACGATTTATCAAAAATGGAAGGCATCGCAGCAAGAGTACGAGCACAATTAAAAAATGCACCAGACATTGAAGCTGCAGCACAGTGTCTGACTGCAACGCGATTCTACTTCGAATTGGTATCAAGACCTAGAAGGAGTGGTGACCTCTATGAAGGTTCTGGGCATATCTACTGTCGCTTACCTTGTGCGACAACATCACTTCAAGATCTCCTACAGCAGCTGAAGGATCGTTGCGCAGTATTTCTGCTAGATGGGCAACCCATCATGGCACCAATAGATTGGTCCTTGTACACAAATGTTACATTTCGAAAAAAGGTAGATTTCAGGGTCAATACAGAAATCAGCATCACTTTAAAATTGGAAGGACACGAGGCTCGGCATATTAGCGGTTCCCCATTTCAGGTCGAAGCACTTGTCAAGAATCAAGGCATCGATGCAGAGTTTGGTAGGCCTGATCACAAAAAGCGTAAAATGGAAGATGAATCGAGCGAAGGGCCGACAAAAAGGCAACGTGTGAATAAGTAGCTAATGTCGATAGCAATTGTAGTATTGTGTTCTCCTTTCTGGCGTTAAATCCTTATTGGTGTTAATCCGCCCGATGCGCAGAGGACATAGCCAATTACTTTGTACATTCTCGGTTCTATAGGATTTGAAATACAGTCCGTGGGAATAATAAACGTGTGATCAACAGAATGTTTATTCTAACTAGTAACCCAAGAAAATTGGCCGAGAGCATATAATGCTTGGCTGGAGCATCCCAAGGACCATTTCTTTCATCCCAGTGCGCTCGGTCACGGGCTCGAGTTCAGAGGATATGGTTTCAAGGGAATTAAAGGGCTCGTTGAAGACGTGTGTAAAAAGTCAAGCTGATATGTACCTCATTAGCTTGTACGAATTAGGTGCCTATTCTGACTTAACAGTTATTAGCGATAACCTGTCCTCGGTCAGACTTCTTCTCAAAAGCATGTCGCGATGGAGGATGGAAAGTACTACACCGGCGATGTTCTCACGGCTTCTAGTGCCGGCTCTACTGGGAATCGCGCAGAAACATATATATGTACAGCCGTTTTCGAAATTGGCTTCTAACGTTACCCAAACACACTCTCTAAATATTACCCCGCAATGGCCCTCGAGTTAACTTGAAATCATTGGTCTAAATATTTTTCAGCGCCTAATTTTTTTGCCTACTGCGGACTTCATATTTTGTAGCATCTGCCTAGCTACCTTCTTTTTTGTACTGTCATAGAAGATTTTTCCTCCCCCCCAATTCCATCCTTCTAGAATACCGATCCAAGCTATCCGGTCACCACGTATGTATTTGCGAGACTCAGATGAGCCTGGCTCTACGTATCGTACTTGAAACCCATTCTTTCCTAGATCTTGTTAATTAAGCCGTTAAAAGTTGAAGGAATTCCGAATACACACTAGCAAATATTTTACACCTTATAACATAAAACATAACGGGGTGAGAATTTAAGGCCTAAGTGACTGTTAAGAAAGGTTCACCGTTATATACTGCCAGGACCACATCACATGACCGATGACCAGTCGGACTAGCACGGCAGAGGTCGCAAAGAATCTTTGTGCGCACGAAAGGTGAAGCCGGTTTTGCAAGCGACTGTATCGACAAGGTCTCTTCTTTGAATATCACGAGAAGTCGATCCGAAAGTAGGGCGCTAGGCATGATTAGCTAGTCAAATCCAGATGAGCGGTTGATCGATGACAAAAGTGCAATACAAGACAATTGTGCTGAATAACGTGCTATCATAGGTTACACCTATCAAGTACATACATTTTTGAGGGCGGCCGGATGGTGGCCGGATGACTAGCGTTACTGCTTGCGGAATGGTGTGGACAGGGGGACCCTTGCATAGTCACTGCGAGGAAAAACAATGAAAGAGTGTTTGGGTAGAAGCCGATTTCGAAAACGGCTGTATTACCGTGGCATGCTCGTAGCTACAGTACTGTAATGATGGGATAAATTAACTAGTGTAAGTTACAAGATCTCAATCAGACAGATTGGAACTATAATTGGAGCTGAGCTGGAGTTCGCAAACGGCGTTTTCTGAGATCAGCTGGCTGGAGCTGGTGCCGGGTGGAGGGCCAGAATCCGAGCTCTTTTTCGCCAGCCTGTTGCTGCACCACAGTACATGTTGTACTTCAAGGCTGAAGGCGGAGCGAAGGATAGCGTGACAGAAATCAGGAGCAAGGCAAATATTAGCGTACATATTAAAATCAGGGTGTGTCAGGTGTGCTAGATCAGTATAAATGTAATACCATGTCCGCCGATTTACCCTTCCTGCATTAGCAATGGGAAAATTCATATACCGCGTCTTTCCCTTACTCGCTCTTTTACCAGTTATTTATGCTACCAATATTACGCTCCCTTTCTCAGCAACCCTAACGGAGAAAAAGGGAGTTTGGGGGGATGAGTGTACACCCAAGGTAAGCCACTAAGTCTAACAGTAGACATCGGCTAAGTTAATTAAAGGTTTACTTCTGTTCTGGACTTTTATGGCAATTCTGCTATAGCCCACTTCAGTCCCCCTTAACTTGCGCTCCAATCGATAATATGGACAAGTCTGTGGTCCAACTAACTACTATATAATTGCTGATAATAGTTATAGTGTTAATAGTTTTGCTATCGGCCTTAACTTGTGCTGTAGATTTTACGCGTAGGTATCTATCTAAGTCTCTTATAAAGCGCTAAGTTCTCTACAGAGATTCTAAGTGTGGTGTTGCGTTCGGGCAACAGGATTGGGATATGCCTCGATGGTACCCTGGGTTATGGGGTATAGGAGATGACTTTAAGCCGGTTATTGGCAGCTACCAGTGCCTAATTAGTAATACTACGTGTCCAATGGAAGGGAAACATTTCGGCTCGAGTTCTTCGGCAGCTTCTTCTGTTGCATCGTCGAATTCCGCGCTTCCAGCATCCACTTCACATCGAGAGATATGTCGGCCGTCGCCTGAGCGAGAATTGTGGTTTACTGAGGCTGAATGCAAGACGCATTGTAATCTCAACGCAGGAGGATGGTGCGAAACACCAGGTTGGGGATTTAAATGCAACTGTCCATAGATTCTGAAGAAGTGCTTAAATGTGTTAGTTTTACTCCGGATCTCCTTTAGTTTTCGTACGGTAAAACTTTACAGGAGTTATTCTGCAGTATGTAGTATTAGATAGATTAGTGGCGGTAATAACTAGAGTGATTAGAGAGCCCGAGTGCACAGAGTCAGATTAAGCATTTCCGTTGGTGATGCTCCGACTTATCATACACGTGACTAGGTTTAGGAAGGGTGCTTGGGGGTTTGATGAGAGCATATGAAGCTGGCTGAGGCATTATTTATCAATCCTGTTGGCTGTATACATACAGTATATGGGACTGGGGACATCCAAATAACAATTTTCTTCTTGGGATGTCCCAGCTAAGCCTAAATTGGTTAGTGTGTCTCTAAGCGCGCCATCACCACCCACGTAAACGAATGGAGCGGTGTAGTTGCAATGAAAAGCCTTTGTGAGGCTAGCTTCTCTACCACTACAGGTAGTGAGTCTAACTTTTGCACAAACACACAGCTCATACTCTCGAAAACGACTCGTGCTTGGATACCGGAGGGCCCAAAATGGTAGGTCGAGATCTTCGCAACAACTTTCCACAAAGCACCCTTTATATCGTGCTAGTTCAAGTTTGATCTGAAATTCTTAAAAAGATAAAGGATTGAAACTATGCAGGATATTATAACATAACTCGGTGCGCTGCGTAAATCATTAGCAGAAGGAGGAATACCAACAATTAGGGCGACCGTCATAAAAAGTCCAAAAGTAGATCCAGATAATTACTCTTCGGGCGCTGATTCCGGATCCTCGTCAATCGGTATAAAGCATAGTCCCTCCCTGTCCAAAGGATGATAAAATTCATCTTGCATCGCCCAAATGACACCCCAACAGCCATACCGTGTGGCCCGTGATCTTGCCGTGATATTGAAAATTCAAAACTCGCTACGGAACGAGATCCGCGACATGAAGGAAACGGAACGCCGTGCGGTCTTCGAAAGTTTATGTCATCAGTCTCGCGAATTCCTGATACGGGGTAATAAAGAAGAAATTACTAAGATGATCCTTCTCTCTATCAGCAATCCTGATCTCGTCCATCTCTTTCCAGGAATGCAGTGGGATCTACAGGCCTCTATCCTACTATCCCTTCGAGATTTGGAACGTAGTGAGGTCATTAAATCATTAAGGACTCGAGATAAGGATCAAGCGGTCACAAATATGACTAATTATCAGGAATGGCTTAAATCAACTTGGGACTTTGGGATAATTGATGCTTGGGTGGTGACAGAGGGATATCCTAGCCATTACCCAGAGTCGATGCGAAAGTGTATAGTCTGTGGAGACTTTTATTCCTTCCTCCAATCAATAATAGCGACCGACTGTGGAAAACATAGCTTTCACGAGAAATGCGAAGAAGAGGATGGTGTATGCCCTAATTGTGATGATTGATTATTAGAAATAGGTACTAGTAAATAGCTCCTTTTTAACTTTTCGGATTTCAACTCAAAATTGGAAGGGCTTCATCGTTTGCGGAGTCAAGGGCTGTAGCCGCCCGTCTACCTATGGCGATAAAGGAATGCTTCAAAGGCTTCTTTGTTTCTGATTGTGGTCCTTTTTCTTCCTTGAGATTCGACATAATATTCATTTTCAAATAACCATTGAACATAGCGAATTTCGGATAAAAACTGGGTACTGGCCCCATAAAGTGTCTCGCACTATTGAAGGAACATTCTTGTCAACCGATCGCAGGGGTTCTTCCACAAGAATAACCCCTCTCTTACGAGGATTAAGCTGCCAATCTGCATTTACCGTATACATGACAGAAACACAGTCTAACGTTATAACAGTTCCATTGACGAAAGACTGCCTACTCTACAAACACCTTCTTTACTGCCAATTTTCTATGAAGTCGTTCAATGGGATAGGATATAGCGGCATTTGGATTTTAATCAAGATCCGTGAAGACGAAGTCCCTGCCATTGATAGGAATAATAAGGTCTCCGTTGTTGAAGCAGCCGAGCCATTGAAGATGACTGGAACAGGGGAAACGGTGCCATCGGCGCGCACTATACAGTAGCTTGGGCACTACGGCCGGTAATGTCGTTAATATCCGAGATGAGGCCGACGAAGCGCTAATCCACTGCAAATCGAAAATAATCGCTGTTACTCTTATACTCATCAAGCACGTAACGGTCATGTAGACTTAATTTTATCTCTATCTGACCATAGGTTAGTGGGCCATTTGGGCACAGTTCCGCCTCCGTTATTTTCCAGCTTGGGTATGATCTCATGTTAACATAAAATAATTTGGTGCCATTGTTATGGTAAGCCACAAGCTCGTCGACAAGAGATGGGACATAGGATCCACGACGCGGCATTCGTGTCCAAATCTGGGCTCCGTTACGAAGATCCAATACCACTTCAACGGACCCTTCCAACCATATGAACCTATACCGACCGAAATAGTACGTTCGATCTTGTACTGGTGTAGCCCACTCCGTTTGCGCCTGCCACATCATGAGAGATATGAGCATGAAGCTGGGGCGATGAATCCCGGCGCCAACTGACACCCTAATTGCATCCTTCCATGCGCTGTCTTCTGGATCCAGGGAATCTGCCAGGGCCCCATGTATCAGGCCCTCAGGCGGTGGCCACGTATCTGAAGGTCCTCTGATAGATATTCCTAGCGTAATTTCGCTACCCATACTACTCCCCTGTGACCCAGGGTCGTACATGCGTGCATCCATAGTGATGAGGTCCTTGCCTAAAACTGTTATTCGTATGCCACGTGATACAGCCGCCTGAGCTACTCGTGGCATCGAAAAAACTTCAAAAAACCCATTCCGGAACATCCTCGACTCGCTCTGAGTTAACGGATAGTTAAGAGCACAAGTGTACGCTTGTGCTTCTGTTGGAGTAAATTCGCGGAGGATGGCGTCCTTTATGGGAGGTATGTGGGCTACCTCATCCATTATATACTTCACTGCTCTGATGTCGTCACTGGTTTTATTCATTATGAAGCCTCTAGTGTAATATGAATTAGAACCTCCACAAGGCAGTGATTTTATAAAGCTTTGATTCCATGTTCCGTATCCTTATCCATCTGCGTATGCCAATTAACCTCCCCCCCTGTGTGCCGAAATAGCCTGTGTGCCGAAATAAGACTAGGGTACTTCGAATTTAAAACAACTTGGAATATTCTCACACTCTAATAATTATATCGTAATACATCTGCAATGCTGTATAGCTATTTATCTTAACTTAGATGCCTTCTTATATAAAAACTACGAAGGCATGGTGGTTGTAATCTACAGTTCCTGTAGGGTGTGTAATACACCATATATCCTCTTCACCCCATCATCATTATTCGTTGTTAGGTGCTCTATTTTACCCTATAAACTTCCTCTCTCCCACGCAGCAAGCTCATTTTACTTATTTATGCTGAGCAGGTTTCTGCTCATTTAATCGACCAAGTTGCTCGCTTACTGACGTCCTCCTTGAAGACGACGCGCAAGCTGCATGTCCTTTTGTTCTACAATGATATTAGTTAAATCTACAATCCTTTAGAATGCAGTGTAAATTACGAATAGTAACCCGTTTTGCGTGAAGAGCGCATAGATTTGTAGCTTCAAATAGGCTAACAAGATACGCTTCTGCCGACTCTTGGAGGGCGCCAATCGCTGAGCTCTGGAAACGCATATTGCTTCTGAATTCCTCAGCAATTTCACGAACTAGCCGTTGAAAAGGTAATTTGCGGATTAAAAGGTCATGAGACTTCTGATAACGCCGGATTTCACGTAGAGCGACGGTCCCAGGTTTATACCTGAAAGGTTTCTTGGTACCGCCTTGATTTCCTAAATTTCTAGCTGACTTTTTGGCAAGGCTTTTTCGAGGCTCCTTTCCACCCTGAGATCTTCCTAATAAGCCGTGTGTTAGTTTGGTTCTTCTCCGGCTTCTCATTACTGCTGTGCAGTTGATAATGGAGTGATACTTTTCTTCATGGGTATGATAACAGCTACTTTCCAGCCTGGTGGAATGTGGTGTTGGAGTGGGTGCTTATCGTTTGATGTGGATTGTGGTTTGGGGGAGTGGAACATACGAGCCGTCTGTTTAGTGCGCACCATTTCTAAATAATTAAATCAATTTTCCCTAATATTTTCTTAGTGGAACAAAGTATGCAGGATTATTCTCTGCTATATAGTGGGTGCGTATTTAGCCTCTAGATGGGGTCTGAAAAGTGGCCGGGGGACTCGGTCTGGTATGAGGTGAACCGCCAATTTCATGGTGCAGACGGTACGATTACAGTAGCACGGTACAGTACATACAGTAGAAAGCATTCTCTCTCTCACCTTTCATCCTACATAACTTAATTAATCATGTCTAAACTTTTCGAGGCGTTCAGCTAGTAATGGCTCCCATTATATGCTCCCCCTTCGATTCGGAGGTATCTGATTTTAGATAAAGAGCATGCTATATATTTTGCTTTTCTAGTTACTATGAATATTTCTCAAAGCCGAAACACGCACTTTCTCAAAGTATGAAACACACGTACAAATGCCAATACGAATCTTGCGAGATCGGGTTCAGCAGACCTGGCCTGTTGAAAAAGCATATGAAAAGTGCTCACATTCCAAACCCCACAATTTGCAGAGGATGTCGTACTGGCTTTCAATTTGTCCAGGAATATACTAGGTAGGGCAAAGTGAATATTAAAGGTCTCTCTAACAGAAGTTCCAGCCATGATTGCTCTAAGGAGTTTGGATCAAAAGCTGTGCTAACGTTACAGCGGATATGGATATTTCGATAATCCCCCCAACTGGTATATCCGCCTGCATAGTCTTATGGCTAGTCTTATCTGCCGTAGCGGACTCGTTATCCCATTGGGGTGGGATAAGGTGTTGTCTCCAGAGATTAAAGTCCATTTCCTATTCTTCCTTCAGTTTCTTAGCACCAAGCAGATTTAGCAAAATTATTTTAAAGATATAAAGTACTGTAAGGCTATTAAGTACAGAGAAATATTAAGAACAGTTCATAATTTTCGAAGGGCTTCTTGAGTATAACTGCTACGTGGCGTGTTTGTGTCTTCGAAATATGGGTCGACATCATCAAATAGTGCCCGCTCCTCCCTCGTTTAGCTTCTACATGGGTATTGCGATTAAAAACTCGTAGTAAGAACTGTATTATTGTAACTCTGAGAAACTGTTCGAAGGCAATTGTGCCTTTCCGGTTCAACGCTATACCGGATGTGTGGGGTGGCGCTAAGGCGCATGTTAGACCTGCATTCAAGGGAAGCCAGTTTCGCTAGCGGCTGCATATGTATGCAGAAAAATAGTCGCAGAATCTGAACTTGGTTTACAGCTGCACACGAAATCGCAGGAATCGTCGCACACAAAGGAATACATAATGTTTGGGATCTGGGTCTGTTTTCCCACAGTTCTGAAGTGCTACTAAGAAGGCTTAAATAGGTGATGCTCGGCTTAGAATTCTCGACTTTCAGGTGCTGCGTGAAGTCCTAATAGTCAGGACTCATACCCTCCACGTATTTTTTAACCGCAATTTTGATCTCCTTATCCACGTCCCACCCGCATAATTTCATACTCATATATCTGTAGCCAAGCTCTTCTGGGCCATCTTAGCCTCTAATCCATTCACTATACGGATTGACTTACTAATAAAAGGAAGGTAATGTAGAACACAAAGAATTATCCTTGAGTACGGTAAAACTAGCGTGTCGAGTCTCTGACCTAGCTTGGCTATCCACTTTACTCGGGGACGGCGAATTTCGGAGAAAAGTCTTATAGCGTTAGCTATTTCAAGGTTCAGAGCTCCGTCATCTTCCTCCTGACACTGCTTAAGAGTCTCTGTGAGTACTAGGGCTAGTGCTTGCGCATCCTCCAGACCTTGTGAAGCACCTTGTCCGCTTGTTGGTGACATCGCATGTGCAGCATCGCCTACAAGGACAATTCCGTTTCTGCCCCATTCTGGGAGTTCTGGCATGACATTAATGCGGTTGATGGACTTTGGATCTGCTTCAGTAATTATATCTTGAATTATGGGATCGGTCCAATGTCTGTGGCGATACCACAGATCAGCTTTGAGGAGCTTTGTAGAGCTCGGGTTTCGGTCTGCATACAGAGACAGCCACATAATTTTATTACCAGAAATTTTGCCACCTGGAGAGTAGCAGAAGTAGCTTTGTCGATCAAGGTTGAACACCCAAGCACGACCCTTCACAACTGGCTCGGGCAGCTGGGAAGGTTGGATGCCACCCCCGACCCACGAGAAGCCACTATTAAGGATTGTCAGGTAATATCAGTAGATGCTGTTCTTTTCACTTACCTATACTTAGGGGAGTAATCCTCTGATACGAATAGACTTCTTCTTGTTACACTGTTGATGCCATCCGCGCCGACTACAAGTTCCGCATCTATTTCCTCCTTGATATTTTCGTTACACGTAAACTGGAGAACGGCTTTCTTCATTCTCTCATTCCAATATACCCTTGTTACCTTCCTAATCTTGATAATTTCTTCTGCGTCTCCAAAATGTTTCACTTGACTCATCAAGCATCTCCACAGCCCATGTCGACTTATTGAGACGCACTGTAGCTCGCGAGTACCAGTGGAAATATTTTGTCTTACTCCCATCTGGCCATATTTGTTATAGAAAGTGAAATTCTCACATAGAATTCCCTGAGATGCAACCTCCTTACTAAGCCAGGTATCTAAATCCTTCAGCACTTGTAGGCCATTAGGCATAATTCCCAATCCTCCACCTTCTAAATCTAGGTATTTAGAGTCACTCTGGGCTAAGATTTCCGATCGTTTTTCGTAGATATATATGCTGTGGCGAAATTCCTCAGGCAGATGCTTTTTGAAAAATAAATATGTAGAAAGGCCAGATATACCAGCACCTATGATTATAATTTTCATTTCAAGAGGTCTGCACAACTTAGTAATTGCTTCCAACTAAACTTGAATTACTTCACTTCTCCATATATGACACCCTATTTATATCCATATCCTGAACCCTTTTTCTGCTGCTTTGAGATTCGCATGCATTTGAGGCGCTATATTTAGGACGCTCGCACCCCTGGAAACATAAATAGATAGAAATGAATATCTTTTAGTCTATAACAAATTTAACTAGGTGCCGGCGTGCTCGGTCATTCCACTAGACAAGGGATGTTTGGATGGCTGGATTGTCACAGGATTAGATGGCCAGTTTAGGATTAGCGGCGGCATCCTAACGGTTATTTTCTTGTTGGGATGTCCTGCCTCCTAATCACCACCTTTTGTACTAGAAATAGATTAAGTTTTCAATTTAAAAACGGGGATAGAACGAAATAGGTGATAACGTACAGCCGTTTTCGAAATCGGCTTCTACCCATACACAATCTCTGAATGTTACCCTGCAAGGGCCTGTGCCAACGCTATCCCGCAAATGGTAACGCTCAGTATCTAGAAACCTAACACTACGCAGCAAGGCAACTCTTTACGGCCTACAGGCGCGCCGCTAATAGTTTACCACTGAAGGCACTGACATCTTAATTCATTGCCGTATCACGATTTCTGAGATCCACTATACTGATTCCAATCCTCTCAAGACCCTCTACCAATATCTTGCAACCTTCTTCCTTTCTATAAAACCCGTATTTCTTGAGAGGAAACAAATCTCTGACTCTTTTTCCAGCAGTTGTTCCACTAGCTCAGTTGCTTTTGGCAAAAGGCTGACTAAAATATACCCCCGTCTACTTTTGAATCATCACCCAAGGTTTTGTGAATTAATGAAACACTCTCGCTGAATCTAATGTATGCACGAAGAAAGCATCGCCATCCCAGGAAACTCATACTGTAAGTCAGCTAGTTCCCTATCCTCATGTGATGTAAGCCTTAGCCCTGCCCACTTATTATCGCTGACAGATTGTAACTTTAGTATACATTACACATACTTTCGGTGAGTTATATTGGATCTATAGATACTGAGCGTTACCATTTGCGGTATAGCGTCGGCACGGGCCCTCGCCGGGTAACATTCAGAGAGTGGATTATTTTAGATTCTTGTGGTATTTTTGCAACCCTTTTTCGAAGCATAAATATATTCCTTAAATGATTCGAATACTTTACTGAATCTTCCTTGTGGAATTCTTAATGTTTATTCAGCAGAGGAATTGATGCAGTTAAGTTTATCTGCTAAACCAGCTACAAATCCTTCATTAGCCCATGCCTGGCTTGCATCCCATATCGTAATCCCCCCAAAGCTAGAAAACGTAGACACATAATCTAGAACTAGGGCCAGACTTCTTAAATCCACATAACCGCTTCCAGCGGCACCTGTATTTGCCGGAATACCAATAAAAACTTTAACTTTCTTATTTCTGGAAACGCTCTTTGCCCATTCATCCCATTTCAAAAAATTAAAATGGTTTTCGTCGACTCCAAATGGAAATCTATTCAAGCCGCAGAAGTTGTTGTAGAACTGAATGAATACAGCATCGAAGACCGCGCCGCCATTAAGCATATCTTTGTTGACTAGGTCTGGATAGGGACATTGGGGGCATGCGGTAAGCAGATATTTTTTGCCCGTTATTGCGGACGTCGAGTCCATGCTTGAACGAAGCTGTTGTGCAAAGGGGACTATATTGGTAACCGTGCTCTCAAAATCGAAGTCGAACCCGTCGATTGAGGAGTTCCCAAAAGGCCGTAGAGTTGTAGAACTTGGTTGAGAGGGTCCAAACATTGCCCAGAGCTTATTGGCTGTCTCTATGGCAGCAGAGCTGCTCCCGAAACCGCCTTCGGTATACGTGGCGCCGCCAATAGAGAGGAGGATCGTCTTGTTATATTCAGATTGGCAGGCCTCAATGTCCTCACTATATTTTGTTAAGAAGATGCATCCTCAATATTTAATTCAAGAGAAACCTTACTTAATTTCGGGGCAATGGAAAAGACCGGTCGAATCGAAAACAGTGCAGCGGTCGCCTGAACTAGCAAAATTAAGCTCGGGTTGGGTTCCAATGCCATTGAAGCGAGTCAGAAACGCTATTAGAATAATCTAATCCTGTTAATCGCTATAATACAAGAAGTATATAGGTTATACATCAATATTAGTGCCTAGTAAAAGTAAATTAGATGGACCAGCATATCGAGAAGCTAGCTTACTTGCACAGTAATAGGAAAGACGCTGCTGAGCAAAACTTCCACTTACTCTCCCGTAAGAGTTTTGCCCTAAGTTAATGCTAGAATTAGTAATTGCAAATTGGTACTAGCGTTCCAATAACGTACCCCAATAAACGGCGATATTATTACTTGATTTTGTATTGAGCCCAGCGTACGTCCCATGCACAGTAGAAAGAAATAAGATTATGTCTCTTATAAGAAGCTTCATGTTTTACAATACTCTACTTTAGAGTAGAATAAAGGAATAAAAAGTAAAGCTAGTGTATTGTTTAGGTATACCCTATAATTAAACCATAAAATCAGCTTTAGGGGGATGATAGCATTATAAAATGCGTCTAAGAGCCAGATTTTAGTTGAGCATAATCGATCCCATGCATCCAGAACTAGACTCTAAAAGAGGGTGGCGAACGCAAACCAAAGATTCTGGAACATGCCTGAGAGCAAAACATGAAGGAGACTTTGTCGTTTAGTTTTCAGATTATACGGCTCTGAGTAGAACAGCGCAGCTGTAAGGTAGGAAGCAATGAAATAGTCTATGGAAAGTGCGGATCTTCTAAAAGTGCTTATAAGGACAGGTAAAATTTCCATAGTGGTTGGTGTAACCGAGTGCTGGCTTCTCAGGTAGCACCATTACTTGTATACTGAGCTCTCCTGATAATCCTCTCTTAACGACCGTCTCCTGTCGATTCCCCTGTCGACATTTACAAGCTCATTATTTAAGTAGGATAGCCGTCCTTAGTTTTCAATTCATGATGTGACTAGTGGAGGACAATGCAGGTATAGGCCTATTGTAGACGAACACTTAGGCCATACAAATTGCCAGCTTATCCGTTTGTTGAGGTCGATAGTTTATTTGCTATACTAGATATAATATAGACAGCAAGGTAACAACGGTGTGCATTCTAGGCTTAATTACCTCTTCTGCTTTAGATTTGACAAGGCGAAACCAGTTTCCCCTAGATGTGATTTGATCAAGCCTATAATACTTTCTCCTCATATAGGTGGAAATACAGTCGCTTTTGCCCTACATAAGGGTTACGGCCCTTTCGGTACGCCTTACCAGATATAGTCAAGCACCAGCAGTGGCTTTTAAAGTACACTTGGTTTTATCTGTGAAATTGTTTGCGTAGCCTGCTTACCGAGACTCTACTCTGATGAGACTGCATTTGGCGAACAAATAGAATGGGCTGGCACGATCTCTCCTTATACTGTGTTACCCGCTTGTTGCTATGTGAAATTGATACAGCTATACACGCAAGGGGGATCAGCAATGGGGCTACTCGGTAACAGGCCATGGCTATAGAAGGCCAGGCACTCTAAGTTTGAAAAACTCGTGAGAGAAATGGACGCAAAAAAAATTAGATATATTATATAAGAGACTCCATTTCCTATGTGAGCTACATTATAATATCAAGAACAGGTATGGCTCGACATCGAACTTGATGAAGGCGTCGAACTTGATAACACCCCCGAACTCACTGTCAATGACTGTGAGGCTTGGGCAGCAGGGGCAGCGGAAGGGCATGTAGTGTTGCTCATTAGGCATTGGTAGCTACCAACACTAGTTCTGAACTGGTCGTTAACCCCAAAAGTTCCAGGGTACCAGGCGCCATCTCCTCCCCAGCTATTCAGACCAACACTGCATTTCTCATCACTAGAAATACTTAGTTATATGCTAACAGAAATAGTAGCACTACTTACGAGTAAAACCGACAGCATAAGCCAAGATCAATGGCAACAGAGAAGACTTGACTCATATCATCCGTACTTATACAGCTCAAAGGTGAAGTTACGACTGATTTACACCATCGCCAATCCCTTTCGCTGCAAAAGTATATCTATTAGCCTATTAGTATGCGAGTAGCTCTAGTTCGTAAATTATATACATTTGGATCGCAGCCCTTGGCAATACGATGGTTTTCAATTGCTAGTGGAGTAGGGTTGGTAGTTGATATTGTCAGAGTTGCTGTTTCTAGGAAGACAAGAAGGCTTTGCGCTGACCACAGAGACGAGTGGAACATGATTCTAGAATGTATAAACTTCTTCGGGTGTCATGTCTTTAAACGAATTTTAGATTTGCCGCAAAATAGCTTATTAGTATTTCACTGGAGCTCTTTTTCGGGAGCCTCTATGGTTGGGACCTAATTTCGGGCTTCTCCGTCGGGGACGTCAAAAACCGGCAAATAGGGTTATAAGTTGCCGAAATTTGACCACGACTTGTTTGATTTCTGCCCTAATCACCATCTAGCCCTGTTCTATCTCATAGCTTGGTAGAATGCAGAGTATTGCAAACGCCAAGGACGAGAGAATATCTAAAGATCGAATCAAGAACTTACGGGGAACTATATGCTTGCCACTTGAAACGCTTCGATTCACTTGTTCTCATCCTCCCGATCCACACCATATTGTAAAGAATGCGCTTAAAGAGGAATTCAAGAAGGGGTGTTTTCGCTTACCTCCTTCCAATCACATCCCAGCCATCATAACTCACGATGATCTCAGCTATATCCTTAGGGAATTAGGACTATCTACTGAAGAACTGTTAACTAGAGATCTGCCGCCCAAGCCATTATTGTGTTCGGAATATCGGCTTGAGTGCTTGCAGGGTTGTCATCGCGTCGCCGCAGCCGAAGAAGTCCTCGAATCCAGTGAGAGATGGTGGACAGTAGATTTGTATTCTGAAGGTAAGAAGAAAGTGCCTAGGTGGAAGTCTTCAATTAATAGCTGGTCCCAGATACCGGACCGGAATTAAGAACTGCTTTGATCGAAGAATACTCAACCCCCATAAAATATTCTGATAGTCATATATATACTATGATATGCATTTGCAGACGAGAGGGAGGTGTACGTGGATTCGCCGCCGAGGAGAGATGGTGGTCACTTCTATCCCCGAACAAGAAAAAGGATCTAGAACGCTTTCTCAAATACCAGAAACTAGCCGCGCAATTTAATGACATACATATTATCCCCGGTTTCTGGTTTGGGAATTGGATTGGTAACCTACATGAAATCTTGGCAATGAGATGTGATGAGGTAAGTAAATTACGGCGGCTTTTCTTTGTCGCATTTGCTGACCTATAAGAGGGTCCTACACTATTTTAATCACATATACTCTACGTGGTTGAGAATTTTAGGGGGAAATGTTGAGCTAATGAGATTAATCGATAAAGCAACTGTCGACGCCCTTGAGCTGCGAGCACCAAGCGCGTCTCGAGATGATCTGATATTTCTCCAACGTCACTTCGATGATGGCGTTTTGTTCGCCTCTATTACTAATGCTAATCAACGAATGCAGATCTGGAGGAACCTGACAAGTATTTATGGACTTATACCAACCTTGCGCAGTTTCTTTGAAGACGTTAAATTTATTAGGCCTATTGCAAAGGCAATGAAACGACTTTTAGCAGACTACTCTCGGGGGGAATCATTCGAGGGAACGATAGACGTCGCATTTACAGATCGCTTTTGTGGGGAGAATCAAACCAAGGGTGTGTTGAAATTGCAGCGATCAGACATTGAGTTCACTGCCGTAAGCGGAACTGCTGCTGATCAGCTACGATTTGGAAATCTTATGCTCTGGCTTTACAGTGCCCGTCACTGGCCTGATCTCATCAAAGAATGCCCCAGAACAGAGAAAGGAGAGAAAAAGCTAACTCCACGGGAACCTCAAGAAGTGAAATGGTATGTCTTTGCCTTACTGGCTAGGCAGCTCGGGTATTCCTCTAACAGGATCCGCCAAATGACCTCACAAACCCCTTCCCAAGAATTCCAGCCGGTACTGCCAGACTTGGATGGAAAACCACTCTTCACCACTCACGATTCGGGAGAGACTCTCCAACGTAGATGCGGCCGTGCCTTCCAGAATGCCTATACTACCGATCGCCAGCACCTTTTCTTAGAGATGCTCTATAATCACCATCAAGGCATTAGTAAAGGGATTTCTTCTTTCTACGTTAGACAATCGGTATGGTTCGCCTTCTTTGAGCCTATCTTGCCGAGCCAGATCGCATCGAACGTGCTAATTTCTGATCCATTTCGATCTCTGATTGACGCCGGCCATCTAGAGGAATTGCATGGAATTTTTGCAGTCGCCTCAACTAGTCAAGCGACCGCAGGTTATGTTCAGAATTCTGGTTCGCAACCTGAAAGTACTCAAAACGACGAATGGATAAGGCATGAGCTCCACCTCCGGCAGAGGAATGCATCTCTAGACAAGGAACTAGCAGATCAACATGCAGAAATGGAGGCGTTAAGAGACGCAAATAAGCATTTAGAAGAACTCGAACTCCAGAACAGAGAATACTTCAGGCAGCTGGAAGAGTCTAGGGCTTGTTCAACGGATCTACAGGGGAAGATATCTTGTCTTCAGCTGAAGATTAGAGACAAGGATGCTAAGGCAAATAATATGCTCCTTAATCTCCGGTCACGGGAAGAATCTTTAAATGCAGAAAAGAATCAGCTTTTGGTCAAGTTTACAGAACTCGAGAATAAACTGAAATATATGGAGGCAGGGAATGACGAACTTCAGCGGCAGTTGGCCCAGTCAAGGCAAATAATGCTAGAAACCCAAAATGATGCGAAAGTGAAAATGTGTCTCCAAGGCGAACTGGAGCAGTTGAAGGGGGCACATTCTTCGTTAGAAAAAGAGAACGAGTCATTAAAGGAATTACTGGCGCTCAAACGTGCGGATAAGGATGAGGGTGAGATGAAATTCTATCAACCACCTACCCATATTCGGCTCATATATGAGGCTACGAACGAAATGGTAGACCGGCTGGTTTATAATGAAGAAGAAATGGCAGACTTAGTGTTTACATATCTCAAACAAGGTATTGGCTTGTTTGATAAGTTAGGGCGTATGCTATCTGCCGATCTGTGTTTTCGTTATGGTCGGTTTGCGCCAATCTACCTTATAAGAATTCGCGGAAAGAAACGTAAAATAGAGACTGGCAGCTCCGAGGAGCATAGCAATCTTGACGAGAGGATTAAAATAACCCCTAAGCCCCGTTTTTTGAAGAAATAATGCTTATACAAACGAGTCGAGATGGGTACGCCATACTATGGTGGGTACACCATGCTGTAGTGGGTATCTTATGCTGTGGGTGCGCCATGCTGTGGTAGGTACGCCATGCTGTGGTGGGTACCTCATGCCGTGGTGGGTACCCCATGCTGTAGTGAGTACGCCACGCCGTGGTGGGTACGCTATGCCGTGGTACCCATACTATAGTGGGCACCCATTACTGTAGTGGGTACACCACACTGTGGGTACGCCATGCCGTCGTGATAATTGTAATATTTTATATAATTGCAACCACTCTGTAATGTTACATAGTGTTTTCCTCTTGTATTAAAATCCTCACAAGAAAGTTCCTACACAAGGCTGTTTAATGCAATTTTTAAGTTCATTTAAAAGTAATATTTATGGGCTTTTATATGCGTGCAGCTATGTATGACGGTGCCTTTTCGTTCTTTAAATTAGACCTGCAGCAGAGAACCGATTTCCTAGGCTTTTAAGTACTGTATGCGCAAAAGCTCGCTATTAGCGAACCGAACACACGTTTACCCAATTTAATGCTTCACCGGATTTGTAAGGCGGCGTACTGAATTGCCCGTCAATAAAGTAAAGCAAACTTTTGGTAGATCTACGTTTAGGGAGGAAGTCGGTTTCGCTAGCGACTATACCTATAGTGGTAGAGAAGCTAGCCCCAGCGATAACAACAATGCCCTTCACAGCATAGAGGTTTTTCATCGCAATTACATCGCTCCATTCGTTTAAGCCGAAGAAATGGTGGCAACAGAGACTTGGGTGATGATGGCTGCTTAGAGACACATTAACTAATTTAGGCTTAGCTGGGACATCCTAAAAAGAAATTTGTTATTTAGACGTACCCAGTTTACATATACGGTCAACAGGATTGAGAAATAATGCTCCAGCCGGCTTCATATGCTCTTGTCAACCCCTTTTCGCCTCCCGGAGCACCCTTTCTAATCCTAGTCACGTGTATGATTAGTCGGAGCATCACCAACAGAAATCGGCCTCTCTGATTAGAGAACAGTCCAAACAATGCTTAAGTGGTTCGTACAGTCGCTAGCGAAACCGGCTTTCCCTCAAATGCATTTGAGCCCAATTCGGCTCTACGTTCGAGGAAACGTGTTTTACGATCTGAGCCCAATTCGGCCTTGGATTCGAGACGTATTTAACGATCCATGGAACTAAGTTTGACTTTATCGGCTCATCTAAACTCTCTACTACTCCCGTAATTAATGGCTACAAAATATGAACGCATGCACCCATTCGAAGAGTACATGAGAAGTGTCTATTTTTTTGGTAAAGCGGATCTTAAGGAAAAGCAATGGTTATATAACATGAACAAAGGGCTCCGTTCGGTCTATATGTTTCTCCTACGCTACGACGGCGGCGCCATAGATCTCTATAAGCAAATGTCATCTTCCGGCCGCCAGGATATGCTCCAATACATGCCTGCATCCGACCTATCTCTTCTTGTTGAATCACTTACGAACAGCCATTCTCAAGAGAGAGTTATCGACTTTGCCCATGAAAGATTGGACAAAAATGACTATGCAGAATTTGTTCAGTATATTGAGTCTGACGGCCCACGAAAGTTAGCGTTCGACAAGTCCGACGATAAGGAATTTATACGTCACTGGAAACCTTGAGATGGACCTCGTCAAGGTTAAGGAATTACTGTGTATTTGGTGGTGGGGATTTAAAGACTTTACTAGGGGCTTGATGGGTCCAAAGGATCTCTCTGCCCTGAAACCACTATATAGTCTCGATAGTTCTTAGTTTCTCACAACTCAATCCTCATCCATTCCTTAGCTATGGCAGTGAATGATGTATATCTACCTAGGTTACTTTATTGGTTTTAGACCTCTGACTTTTTATCAATCTGAGTTACTTCTCCGTCCACTACCGTAATTGTAGCGAACTTAGGGCCAATGCATGTTTGCCCCATACTTTTACACCTGTGCCACCACCTTGTCTCGTGGTAATGATAAGGATTATCCAAACTTGCTAACTATATACTGCTCTTTAATCGACGACTTTTCACCCCAACATACACAGTATGGGAAGGTAATGGTTTCCTGAGTGAAATTATTATCACATTCTGTCACCAAGTAACGCCTTGTCTTGTCTCATCACATTCAGGCCTCTCTGTCGCATTTAGGCCCTCCCTTATCACATCAGGCCTCCAACACATTAGGCCCTCACTGCGTCTGCTGATTGTTTTCTCGTACGAAAGATCTACCTCGATGGTGTATATAAGGTCGAGTCTTCCACTCATTCAAATGATCATGGGTTGCTACATTGATTCCCTGCACTCGGTTACACATTCCAGCCATTGCGCAGTTGGAGTTGTGTGACGTACCCTATTCTCCTCTTTCCGAGCGTTGGTATCGCGAGCGTTGGTATCGGACACCTTGGAATTGGACGGAGCGATACTTTTCTTCGCGGGTATGATAACAGCTACTTTCCAGCCTGGCGGAATCAGGTGTTGGAAATTATCGTTTGGTACGGATTGTGGTTTGAGGGAATGGGAATTGGGGGACCCTTTGGCGCTCATCTGTTGTAGACCAGGACTGGAAATCTAAGATCCTTTATTTACCATTAATCCTCCCACCTTACTCTAGGAAAGTAATGCGCTGAATCTCGCGTACTTCAAGCGCGACTTCCTCCTATACTTCGCACCTACTACATCCACCGACTGCCAGCATCGCACCAAGTGAGACATTTTCAGAGATCCACCATACACACCTTGTGCACCTGTGATCGACTGCGAAACTTCCTCTCCTCGCCTCTGGCGTCCTGCCCGCTGTCTCACATCCAGCAATTAGCGCTTTCCCTTCTTAACGGCTTATTAAATTTTTGCTGACACATTCTCTCCTCTAGTAGCCTTCAGTCTCCTCTATCATGACCTCCGCTCATGCTCCTATGCCTGCCTGGGCTGCTTCCCGCTCCGACTATGATCTGACATCCACCATTATCGCTGGCGAAGGGTGGGCTGAGCCTCTTTTCCCGCTCGGTCCTCAGTCTGCCATTCTCATTGGGTCTGGGCTAAAGAATGAAGTGACCCTCCCAAACAATGACTACCTCAAAACCACCCTCGTGACCCGGATCTACGCCCGAGTTGATACTAGTCAGGCGGGACACCTAATCTACTTTTGCGTCTCAGCTATCCGTACTACTTGCTCCTTTACCGCGGTAGCTCAGCCTCAGCCTACCGGGCCGGCCACTCGTGCTGGTATCGTGTCCTGGTATTCAGAACCACCTTTCCCCAGGCCTCAATCGGGTAAGAGTCATAGGACTTGTGAAGTTACTGTATTAAAATTCTTGGTCTATTTAGAGTAAGTGTACCTCCTATAACGAGGCAAGCAATAAACTCTATCTAGGTTAAAGGGATAAAGTCCTGTCTTTGACCAGACAGACCTAATATTTCGCGCGGTGAATGCCACATCACGTGCACGGCTATATAGGGAGGTAAAATACTCTTTACCAATGGTATTTGCACCTCCGCGACATATCCCTTTGACATGTTCGCGATACGCTGTCTTCAATGGGCCAAATACTCCAGCATCACGCGGTTGCAGCGTGTGTGAGGTATGAGACGGCAGTCGACAGAGAATAATGTTGTTTTCATAGCAACATTTCATAACTTCAAGCGATATCATGCGTTCCGAAGCCATCCCGGATTAGTACTCGCGGCTTATTGTCCACTCGCGATTTGGCAAGGGGATGAAATACTTGCTGAATCCAGTACAGGCTGATATGAGAGTCGGAATATCTAGTAGTAGAATAGGTAAAATACCATTTGGGGATAGGGTACGTAGTTTATATACTTTAATATATTACGGCGGGTCAAATTATAAGAGGAAAAAGAGACCTACTATTTATAGAAATACATTTAATTACCATCACTAGCGTCCACTTGACCCCAGCGCCTCTATAGTTCTGTAGATCGTTTTTATCTACTAGAACCTTGAGGGAGCTCAAAATGCTATCTATAGAGAACAAATAGTTAAAGATAACTTATATTCTTATTAAACATTCTAAGTTTAGCTGAAAAGTCCCTTCCTCATCATTATAATATAAAGCTATTTTAGGTAGTCTAAGTATAAACATGACCTAAGAAATGTTTTATTAACAATTTCTTTAATTTTCATAATAATAAGCATAGTAAATCGCTAAGTATTTGGAAACATTACTACCTTTCTTTAAAGCCCCTAGTTAAGAATCTATATAATAGCTAAACATTAAAACCCACACTATAAATGACATAGGCCAATAATTCTTAAAATAGTAGTGGGTGATACTATAATATTAGAAATAAGAAATATTAGTTGGATATTAATAGCTAGTAATAGGAGTAAATTTAATAGATGAAAGATATAAGTTTACAAGACTTATTTTATTATAAAAGAAAACCAAGCATTAATATATAACTATAATTTATAAGAACCAAATAAATTTAGATTTTACTTCCACTAAGTAGTAACTTATTCTACTCTCTACAAAATTCCTATTCTAGTGCTTAGAAAAGACCTTGTACGTAAAATTTATTAAGTGCTTTTAGGCATGTAGGGCTTCACTTAGCAGGTCATAGGTTAGTATAATTAGTGGCTTACTGCTAGGTATAGTATAGTACTAGACTTAGCTTTAACGGTACTTAAGAGTACCTAAGTCACGTTGTAGTTTTCTGAGGCCTGAAATAGTAGCGTTTTCTAATACCTAAAATGGTACAGTTTATTTAAGGCACACCAGCTTAATATAAGAAGCTAGGGCTATAACTTTCTCCGCTAATCAGAACATCATTACATCTTATCTTTCCCCATTCTTCACCAACAATGCAGCTGACGTATTCAAATTTGAGCTCGAACCAAATGGCACATGACTTCCTTTGGAAGGCTATTTTCAAGGATGAAAGCTGGCTTCAGCTTGCGAACATATTCCATATAAACCCCGTCCTTCTCGGTCCGGACTTACAGGATTACTGTAATGGGACTAAAAAGACAGCGTACATGGTGCTTCTCGTAGACGATAGAAGTGGGGATCTTCGGTACGATAAAGATGAGATCTTCGACAGTCTGCAAGAGAAGCATAAGTACAACAAGGCTACCAAAGAAGTTATATTTGATTGTGGAATCACTTTAAATGTTACTCAAATAGTAATGGGGTGCGACGAAATCGAAATGGACAAACTTGAACGACTGTTCGAAAAAAACAAACTCCGAACTACTTACTCCACCTGGGTCGATCGCCAAAACGCGTTCAGAATTATCGAACCACCCAATGTTATCTGGATAAAAGAGCTAGAGCGTAGTTCACCTCTGTTTTGTCTTAATTTATCTATTCCTGGACAGCGGTTTCAGCAAATCTTTAAGGGGCCCCATGTGCCGAAAGTCATACCAATTATCAAAGATAGGGGACCTTTCGAATATGAGGAAGCTCTTACATATGGGATAGCTTTACCACCTAAGGAAATTGTAGGGTTTAAATATGTTGGCAAACCGTGATAGGCAACCTTGCTACCTGGCGCTAGGCGTAGGCAGAACTCAAGGTACCAACGCCACAACAGCACCATGAGTCATCAAAGATTCATACTATCGTTACTACCTATCTGATTACCATGTATTTAATTAGTTATTACCTGTAGCGATTAATTCAAAGCAATCATTCAATACAATATTTATAAGTACTTCTCGCTGCCAAATATGACCCCTTCCATCAAAATGGATGGGGTAAGAGAACAAAGTTAGTAACAGTAGTAAATTGGTAGTTGCTGAAGAGAAAATTCTTAAAATATTTATTTATTAAAGTAAACAGTGCATATTTCGCAGCGATTTCCGGAAACTCCAGCTCGATCCACGTCAGGAGAGCCTTCAGTGGTCTTACACGCTCCTGCGGAAATAGCAAGTCGTCTCTCGCCTCTTCAGCCTCGGTTCCCCTTTTCCATCCTCTTTGTATAAACCAAGTCATGTCTTCATCTTGCTTCGCTTGGAGCCTCTCGCGCATGTAGACGTAGTATCTCTCCCATCCGTCTAGCAGATCGCGGTTGTGTTGGCTCCCCCAATTGGACGACGCATACTCCGTAGTTATTTCCGCAAACTGCACTGAGCGACCAGGGAAAGTACGCCGAAGCGGAGAAGATGTATCGAGAGACGCTGACACTAAGGGTGAAGATATCGGGAAAGGAGCACCCGTTCGGATGTCGCGATGGTGACGTAAACGGAAGATGGAGGTCCGGCGAACCTACTCTGCCTCCTGCTTGTGTCAACCAAGTATTGGCCAAAGATAATCGTCTTAGGAACCTTCTCAGCGTTTATTTTCGAGACGCCAAGGTCGATAAGGGGTTGCTTCGAGACATGCTAGGAAAATTAATGTCATAATAGCGCAATCAGTTTGAAAGCATACCTTAACAAAATGTTCTACAACCTGGCCGGGAGTGACCTTCCCAAATACCTTGTATTGGCGCCGCACGTTTGGGTAATCGTCCGATAGCTGGAAGGTTGAGATAGGAGGATGTATTCCCGACAACCTGTCAACGTAATTAGCAATGTTACGGGATATGTTAGCCCACTTACCTTATGACCGCTTGATGCCTAATTGCTCATAGAAGGAGTGTATTATCCAATTCTGCTCGTGAGCCATCGGGCCAAACCCGTCTCTCAGCTCCCTAAGGCGTTCTGCCGACGGCAAAAGTGTAGTTATTAACGATCTGTTCATTAACGGAAAACCCGGCGGCTTTGATAGCCTTCTCAGCAATACGTTGGAGAAAACCACGAGGGTCGGCGCCGCCGTGTGGGGTGCCAAAAGCCATAATACCGATCGTGGACTCGAAGATGTCCTGGAGATGTTTCCGGCCACGATGGCAGCTGCTCGACCTCCGCATCCCGGCAATGCCGAGTCAGCTTGTTTGAGGTGTCTTCCAGTGGTCCATTTATGGACGGTCAGGACATCCCGAACAGAAAAAGTTCATTGGGATGCCCCCGCCAACCCTAAACTGGCTACATGGCTCTACGCCTCAATTTCATCCACCCCTATGAAAGTGGTATTATAAATGTTCTGCCTAAGGAACAGTAAAGTTACAAGTCTATCCCTCCACTCGCGTCTCCACATCTTGAAAATGTTTCAGTTCCTTCAGCTCCTAGAGTTGCTTGTACTCGGTTTAGGAAGGGTAGCTCCAATAACAGCAATATCCATGACTACGGGACTAACCCTTGAAAATCATCGCCTAGATACAAGCTGTTTTCCTCATGTATTGAATATCCGTGTTTATTTCTAAACCCCTTTTTTGTGCTAATGTAAGCCTAGGTCCACTTCTGTACTGAAAAAGAGTGGCGATGGTGTACACCAGTTGTCACATCGCCTCTGAACTGTATACCGACAGACGATATGGGTCGAGTCGCCTCTATTGCAATTGATCTAGGCTTGTGCTGTCGATTCTACAGGTATTTTGCATCAAATCTTCAGTCGAAATTTGGCTAAGGCTCTTTTAGTGATTCAAACTGTAGTCAGGTCTACCGTGGCTGGGGCATCCTTGGAGCCTGGTACCCGGGTAACAGCGACGTTGGTGATTATTTTAAAGCTACTGTTGGCAGCTTTCAGTGTCTGAACAGTACAACTACCTGCCCACCTGTGCAAGCATCGCAACAATCTTCTATTAATGGAGCATTATCAACAGGCCTACACTCGTTGACGTGATCTAGTTAAAATATGGTCATCAGTGGCCCCTATATACAGAGTTTCGGGAAAATGAAATGAATATAGTACGCTTTGTATAGGATTTCTTGGTGTTTGTTTGGTGTTGTGGAAGTCAATTAGCCAGCGGTCTTAGCAGAATATCAGAAACGGGCAATCTGTGCTTTTTATGTAGAAAAACCACACAAAACTTGCAAAGCTGCCATATCCATCAAAAATACCCTCATATGTCGCTCTAGCTCTTCTACCTCTCAGATTCATTACTAGTTTGCCTCCTAACGACTATAGAAGGCGTGCGCCGCCCCTTTAAGCTTATCTTAATTATTAACTACCTTGTCTCTATTTATTACTCTTCTACAGATGGCGCGTCTCAATCTAATTGGGCGTTTGTGCGAAGCCTTCAGCGCAGTGGCCAGTAGAGATATGGAGTCTTTCCTCGCCAGACTTAATCAGCTCGAGGACGAAGTTCTAGGCCTGAATGCCGATGGCTTTTACTTAGAAACTAGATTTACATCACAGACAATTACATCTTCAAACCACGACGCAAAGGATACCCAGGGTGAATCAGACAATATTGGTATTCGTTTTCAAGAAGAAAAGAGTCACTCCATCAAACCATCATCCACATCACACGATAAGCATCCCCTCCAAAACCTCATTCCGCCAGGCTGGAAAGCAGCCGTTATCATACCCGCAAAGAGAAGTATCGCTCCGTTAACTACACAACAAGGATTCTAAATTTATATTTTCAGGGGATGGATTTTCGTCATTATTCATTACAAGGTCACAGGGATAATTACATGTAGCGCATGCGTTTAATGACAGTTATTCTCTAGATACTTCATGCTCTAGTTAATTGTGTCAATACTGTTCTTTTACATAAATAGTGTGCTGAGCATACAGGTGCTATCGAAGGCCTCACCCTTGTTTCAGAGTCTTTTAACTATGAATCGTTTCCCTTCACAGACAGGTGACTTGCGAAAGAATTCATCGTCCCGAGGTGGTCGGTACTCCGGCGATGGTACCTCCTGTATGAAGATGGTGTTGGAGAGCCAGGGCAGGTATAGAGAGGCGGAAGCGATGCTCCGGCGAGATCTGGAAGGGTCCGAGAAGGTACTTGAGCTAGAGCATCCACACACGCTCGCTAGTGTCAGCAACCTTGGGTCGGTGTTGCCAAGGCAGGGCAAGTATGAAGACGCGGAAGCTATGCACCGTCGAGCAAGTATGAAAAGGCCGAAGCGATGCACCGACGAGCCCTAGAAGGAATGGAGAAGGTGCTTAGGCCAGAGCATCCAGACACGCTCACCAGTCTCGGCAACCTTGGGTCGGTGTTGGAGTTGGAGGGCCAGGGCAAGGTTGAAGAGGCTGAAGCGATGCACCGACGAGATCTGGAAGGATCTGAGAAGGTGCTTGGGCCTGAGCATCCAGACACGCTCACCAGTCTCGACAACCTTGGGTCGGTGTTGAGCAGGGCCGGGATGAAGAGGCCGAAGAGATGCAGTCGCCATCTAACGTGTCTACATCTAATCACCAATGGAGAAAAGTGCATCGCGAACGGAAATACATGATCTCCCTCTGTGCCCTTAATATAGAGCTCAAGGGGCTTTATTGAGTAGGAGTTAGCCGTTTGTTGGTCTTCTGTCGCGTCGACTTGCTGGTGGGCGATCTCCTTCGGCGCTTGAGGCGACATTCAACAAAACTCTCACAGTGGCTCGGCTTATCGTCCGAAAAGAACGTGAACTTAGTCTTCCCTCGATCCGACCATGATCTCACTAACTTTGCGCGGTATTGTTGAAGAAGTGCAGCACTTAGAGGCTGAACTAGCTTCCTTGTCGCACAACGTGGTGTCGAGAGGCATGCCTTATTTCTGGACAGCAAAATCTCCTATCGGCAACAGATTAACGAACTTCTGCCACAACCGGGTTGAATATATGGAGACATTTTGCAGCGAATAGAGACGCAGGGGACAGGAGGATGATGCGCAAAATGTCCGGGAAGGGGATGCACGAGGTGCGGATGCGCAGAAGTGCAACACACATAAATGTGCGGGAAGGTAATACAAAACTAGATGCGCAAGGCGGCGATACACAGGAAAATTATATGCAGGCCTAAGATGGGCATGGGAGCGATATACAAGACAATGCTCAGATTGTAAAAACTCTGAGAGTGCATTGCACCAAGGGTAGGAACGATCCGATATTCCAGGCAATCTACGACAAACTTAACGACGGATTCTCGACGGACTTACAGAGATACATTCTATCGCTCCTTGTCTTGTATATTGCATACACAGTCGGTTGGATAAGCGAAGAGAGGGCAAAGGTGAGGGACACAGAGCGTGAAAGGAAAGGCTACGTTTAGGCATTTCTAAAAATAATACCAGCCTCCAGATTGGCGTGAAGCTGCCTGCCTCTCTTTCGACCTCTCCATCGCCTATCGTCTGTTTCCGTCACACTATTCTCTCCGTCGCACGCCTGTCCTTTCCTCTGCTTTAAGTCCTGGGATCTCAAAATACTTTTAAGCCTTCCGCAAGAGGTTTAGGATAAGATTTTCGGTTATGTTCTCACGGAGCTGGAGAAACTTCGACGTCAGTACATCCGCACAAGAATACCAGGCCATAATGAGATATACAGTCTTATCCTTAAGGGAGGATTCACACCATCTCCACCTATCTATAAAGGCTTGCAGAAAGCCATATACGAGAATTCTGAATTCTGAATGTACGTTGATGAAGACGTATCCGAAGATGGCGGGCTCAATTATCTCTTCCTTCACTCTTTAACAGCAGATGAGAAACGAAAAGTCAAGCACTATAGATTTATCATTAATGAGGACGTCAACCAGAAGGTGGCTAAGAAGATAATTTTCAGGGAGTTGGAATCCATCCTTACAACAGCTGTTATATCGGAAAGCTTGATTATTTCAGGTATTTCAGAATCAGAAATAACCGTCAACCGTCTCTGCCATTTGATAAGGTCGTTCCAGAGAGATGAAGGCTTTCTAAAGCGGATCTATATTAAATCTCCACCCTGGCACGCTCGTAGCCTGAAGGAAGTCAATACTACCTTACAAATTCCGCCCAAAGGATAGATAGTCAAGGAGAGGGGAAGAGAAATAGCTTTTAATATAAAGAGTTCAAAGCACTTCTACAATTATGACTTTACTCTAGTGCACTCGGTTATATATTTCCCGCGCCTCCACGCTACTACACGCTTCTCAATTCCTGAGTCCCACAGTCCAAGCTTAATATAATAATTACATATATCCATTATTACTGTTTTACTTCAAGATGAACCGTTGGGCGTTTAAATACTTCCCTTACAGTCTATATTCAACATCTCCTTAGCTGGAGACAAAGTTTCTGGCTTCTTCTCAGTTAGGAGAAGGTGCTTAGCGAAGACATTAAAATAACGAATTTTCGTTTTTTACGTGTGTAATCGAATCTGACCTGTTAGCTCTAGTTCAGTATAATATTCCAGACTTCAGCTTACCGAAGCTTGTTGTTGAAGTATCCCAGCAAGTCCGGATTAGTTGCAATTCTATCAAGCATCCGATCATACGCCAGCACTGATGAGCAGTCTCTCAATTAGGAGCTGTTTACTCGCGTATTTGTCACCACTCTATTCAGTCTGATTAAGCAACGAAGCGGAAAAGAAGCTCTGTAGCAATTATCCAGATTATTTCCATAATGTGCCATCGGTATATGTGTCGTTCCTTTATGGCCCTAATTGTAGAGATTTACGGAGTCATGCGCTAGAATATCTATTCTCTCTAGAACTATCTACAAAGCCGTTGATGTGAGCACGGGCAACACGTTGTCTTAAGAGACAACACACTAAAGCCCAACCCTACTTATTATGAAAGCTATGATACACCGCTTGCGTCATTCTAGAAGTAACTATAGTGAGAACAGCAAGTCAGATTTCAGCCCCTTCATTCTTCCACATCTCCTTGACGTCAAATTGATCCAATAGCAACGTGTGTTAGATATATATCATGAAACGTATCCCCGTTCCCCTTCTTCCTCACCTGTTCCATTCTCAGCGTAACTAATCATCGTAGCCAGAGCCCCTACATCAACCAAATTAGAACTGACCATGTCCACATCTCTCGGCGAAGGTGGCGAGTTCAAGCCCGTCAAAGAGCCACAGGCTCAGCATCTACCTGGAACGGAACCAGCGTGGCCAACAGTCCGTAGGACTGTCCGTACACTACGTTTCGTACGTTTTATGTCCACAATACTATCGTAGCTCGTTAGGTTGCCGTAAGTAGCGTACATCTCTTGCAATCGTATACGGCGTATACGGACAGCTGTATTTTCATCCGACTTTTGAGGCCATTGTCGAGGAGCTTGCGCAGAGGCGTTGACGCGTTGTTTTGATGGCCAATCGACGCAGTGTAACAGTGGCTTCAACGGTGTAACAAACAGAGCTTTTCGCGCACAATTGCACCTACTTTTCCTCCTCATCTTCATTAGCATGAGTCCGTCAGCAGTGGAGAAGTTCGTACTCAGCGTGTTTCCGCCTCTCAAGCTTTGAGCAGCAGCAAAGGAAAGGAGCCCTAGCAGCTGTATCACTCTACTGCTTCTAAACAGCTCACTCGTGCTCAAGCAGCAACTCCGGGCGCGTTACCTTCATCACCGGCTGAGAGCCCACAAAGCTCGCCCTGCGCATCCTTCTCTCACGAGTATCCTAACGATAGTAACTCTGGCATCGCATTTGAGATTAATTGGGAGCACATCTAGCATAGCAGCACTAAGAGGCTAGCGTCTTATTAGCTTGATACCAGGTGAAACACAAGAGTTAGCTTTGAGGTAGCCGCAAAGCCTTAGTGATCTAAAAGTACAGCACAGAGCTACAGTATCTTGAGGCAAATAATAAGAGCTTGCAGATCTAGTTTTGCAAGGCTAATCACCTATAAAAGGTTAGAGAAGATGCTAAAGGTATATAACAGCACTTACTATATTACAGAGCACCTAAAAAAAGGTTCATTAGATTGCCGTGCTATTTTAAAGTAAACAATTTTTGCCTACAAGAGCTGGGTGCTGCAGCATTTCTTGGTAAGCTATCTCGTAATTGGAGATTTTTATTAAATATAATAATAGGCATTAGGCAGTAACCAACTATAATAATATGCAGTTTCCCACAGACTCCTAGCATGTACATAGTTTGTGTGTGGATCTCTGGTTGATGCTGTGGGTACGCCATGCCGTGGGTACCTGACGGAGCGTGTCAATTGCAGTGCTAACGCTTATTCTTACGGTATGCCGCTCTGGCTCAGCAATGTTATTACTATCTAACTATTTCCTCTATTACACTGCAAGTATCCCAATTGCCGCGATTAAGCCAAGTAAATGAGATGACCCTAATCTTTGACCATCTCCTTGGAATAACGTTGAGTTTGCTGTCGGCGATGTAAAGCTTCCCGTAGCACTAGTGCCATAACTTGAACTATTTACCAAAGTAGGGGAGACACTCAAATTGAAAGATGAAAAGCTATGAGAGGTACTTTGCGCCAAATTTGATGGACCAGCTGGGGACCCCGTGATTCCTGGTTGGGCCGTCCCAGTAAGGTTAATCACGCCGGACCCCGTCAAGTTGCCGAACTCAAGGTGGATCATTGCTTTTGGGTGGTCGTTTGAATCATCCTTGCGAGAAAGTTCACCCGAAGCGGTCGGGCCTATATTTCCTTCATTGAATTGCCCTGTCGTCGAAAGATGTGGATCCGCCATTATACTATTGGCTATGATACACATGGAGAGAGGTAGCGCGACGGAAAAACGCATAGTGATCTGAGTTCGTCTCAGCTCACCGCAAGATCAGCGTATTCTGTTTTTAAAAAGGGCTTCAGGACCAGTTTCCGCTCAATGGTAGTCTGGAAATGAACTCATTGAAGGACCGGAAGTGACAGCCTAGGGAGCACCCTTCTTGATTTTACTCTGGGATGCGTAAAAGGGTACTCCGGAAAAAATAAGTACTTAAGGTCTGCTTAGTGAAAACAATTGGGCTGACCTTCATTGCCATTGTCATTTTTATCGTTTGCAATACTACATACAGCAAGTGACTTTTGTAGTCTTGGCCCGAAAGTCGTACGCTCATCTCTGCACTTGAGACGTTCCAGCACGCCAATATATCACTTCAATTTGTTATAGTGTCGGCAACGATTTATTATACGATTCATCCTATATTCTAAAATGACCACTACGGCCCCAGACGTTAATAATATACCATCTGCGCCTAAATCAACAGGGCAAGCTGTTGGGCGCGATGGTATACCCACACCAGAACCTTCCCTTGGGCCAGATTCTCACCGAATTAGAGCTGATGCAGAGAGACGAGAAGCAGAAAATGCTAGAGCAGGAACAGGAAATATTGAAGCCGGTCATCAAGCTCAGAACGATAATACAGGCGACGCTTCAAATGTCAATAAGCAGCAAAGCTTAATCCACGAAGTATTACAATGTGGCGAAAACGACCACCGCGGGGTTTTAAAGCTGGGAGAACCCAAGTCAGACCCATTCGATGAGGAAAAGATAATTGCAGATACCATGTTCAACCTCGGGGCTGACGTTCATCCTAAGTACAATAGGGCGGAAAATGCTGAAAAGGCTTTTGAGAGTATGTTTTGATTCTATTAATTTTCGTAATTTATTTAATCGTCATTTTAGGGATTATACAAGCTGCAAAAGCGTTAGGTTGTAGTACGGTTAAGATAGATGAGCTGAGAAATTGGGACGGTGACGGTTATGGAGACGAAAATGATTCTAGTATGGAAGATATTAAGTCTGCAATCCCATACCCAGACCGCGGTATCCTGGAAATATACAAGGAAGCTTTCCGCGCCATACACGTTCTTCAATCCACTCCCGATTCCGGAGCTGCGATAAATACTCTTGATAAAGTAAACCAGCAGATCAGAGAGAGAAACGAAAGAGATGGGCTTGAAAATAAAAATCAATGGGTAATTAAGTATGAAGAGCTCCAGAAGTGCTATTGGGATGCCATACCAGCCTTTCGCCATTTCACTAATAATAAGCAAGACCAACAGGCTTGTAGTACATTAGATGCTGTGGCACGGAAGCTAGCTGATATTATTGGGGATAACCACTACCCGGTCGAATGGGGGGGTGGGATTGTCCGACTGAACCCGGGGGGGCGCGTAGAAGCAACTAGACCAGATCAGAACGACGCAGAATATATATATATACCACCTCAGGTATCTGATGAAGACCGCACAGGAGCGGCTGGACAGGCCTCTAACGGAGACCGCGCAGAAGCAGCTGGACCACTAGCACCACGTGATCGCAAAGAGCGGACACAGGCACCTCGTAGCCGTGGGCGTTCTCTTCCAGGTTTCTACGATCAGCCCCTGCCCACCGTTCGTTCTGGCCATGTACTCCACAAGGGGAAGGAACGCAAGATTTGCGGCATATTTGAGTGTGGACAGAATATGTATGGAAAAACTCACCAATTGCTGCTAGAGAAGTACTCAAGGAAGGGTCGCTATATCTATGATTTGGTTGCAGCCAGCTCGGCCGGCAAAACGGCGGCAGTAGACTACAAGAAAAATAGGGATGCGTGGGTGTGGCGGAAAGGCACTATTAATGACTTGAAAGATAAATTGCTGGCCAATATGGATATTGGTGGGGTTGGCTACACCAAGGCATACCGAAAAGTAGTATTAGCAGACTTCGAAGGAGATGGCGACAAAATTAGAGCGTATCCCATTTCGATGCTGTGGAAGGCGTTTCAGAAAAGAGGAGTAGAAAAGAAAGTCGGTGACTACTGTCGACTAGCTGGGGAGCCTACAGACCGACTCCGGGAGCCAGGCTCCGATGAAGACGACGGGACGGTTGTCTCGCTGGGAAGTCGAGACAGTTCTGAGACTAACGAAGAGGACGACGAAGTCGAACGTATGTTGAGTAAGATTCAGCATATTCATACTAAACAAGCAGCGAGAAATGTGCATCAATCTTATGGTGAACCAACAAGCCGTTTTAGATCTACCCGCCAACGAAGGTAAAATTTGCAGTCACGAAGCTTGAACACCGTCTACAACCCACCAAAATTGTTTATTATTTTTATTTTATTTTATATTTCATAACAACATCCCAACTAGTTCATTCATTTATTTTATTTCACGCATACACGCTACAGCCAGTCTTTTCACACGATCGCTCGCTTTGTATCTAATCCGTCTTTATATATAGTTTTTAGTGTTAATACTCTAACCACGACTATGACCCTACTCTTACCCTTCAAAATGTGCTAATTTTTTGCCGAGATAGATGGCTTAAAAGTATTAGTTCGTTCACATTAAACTGTGCCCTATTTTTGGAAGTGATTTGCAACTTAAATGGACGGCTTACGTGCAACCTAATTTCATAAACCCAAAGTACCACGGCCCCAATCAAAAACTTTATTCTAAATATTTGCAGGTGTAAAAGCGAAAACATGAATTTAAGTTTCTAACGTGCATCCCTGCGTAGCGAGACACCCTGCGTGGCGAGACAAATGAAAAGGCCATGCGCGCAACAAATATTGCTATAATTCTATGGAAATAATCTGCTGTAACCTATAGTAAATGGACAAGCATATATACTTAGATGTCACAATGCGTATCAAATAGGACTAAGGGAACTATTTAGAAGATAACCGTCACTAAACACATATGCTATATATATCATTACTTGTTCCTATTATAGGATCGTCAATTCCTTCTAACACCACACTGTCGTGTTGGCCTTGACTCTGCATCCTGTGTGTGCGCGTTACTAACCCAATCGGAGGCCTAAGTTAGTCTTCCTGTTTTCAGAGCATAATAATGACTGTTCGGACCATCGTCAGGTTTGGTTTCTGCTTTTTTATTGGTCCAAACTGAAGACATCCCGAAAAGAAAATGGTCATTAGGATGCCCCAGCTAAGCCTAAATTAGTTGATGTAGTTTGACGTAAGTCTAGCTTCGCTATGTATGAAGTGAAGCAAATGTTCCAATGATTCTTAGCCTACGTAACGGGGGTCCAACGCTGGTGCTGTGCCCGGTCCAGCTTCTGGAGATCCCCTTTCTGGTTCCCGCTGTGGAATGATCCGTTTCCAGTGCCTAGTTTTGGGTCTCGCTCCACTTCCGACACCCCCACATCCGATTTCAGCTGGAATATGTATGTCTCTCCATTGGAAACTCTTGGCGCTCACCGCACCCATCCTCGCGTCTAGATGCGAAAACGCCTCTATTCCAACTTCTCTCTTTATTCGCGTAAAAGAGAAAAAGGTAAAGGGAGCAAGCGTGAAGGTAATACTGAAAGTAACGGTCCGGCTCTGTCAGTTATAGCAGCTATTCTTGGCCTGGGATACACTGTTATATCATAAATATTCTGTGGCCGCGGTGGTAGAAGTTACTAAGAAATTATATTTTCCCTACCACTGAAGCGTTTACGTTGATTTAAAGTAAAACGGGAGAAGGCAGTCCCTCCGCTCGAACGGGAAAGCAACGATTGTGTTAAATGGGTTGTAACAGAAAAGGTGGAAATGGCCTTTCCAAGCGAATCACTACTTTCTGCCATACTGTACATCTTTCTTCAACGCAATTGTTTAAGACCGTGCCTCTACATATCTCTGGAGTGATTAATTCCGGTAACATCAAACTCCCCATGGGCATCCGTCTACATACTGCAACGCGCATGCGTTCTTTAAATGGGGGGTCAAGTACCATATTTGTACCTGATGGCCCTTGACGAAATGATGTAATGACGAGATTTGAAAGGTTCATACTGTGATTACTGCCTATTTGATTATTAACTAGTCATTACTTCTAGCATGCATTCAATTTAATTAATGTTCAAGACAATGTTTATGAGTACTTCCAGCTGCCAGACCTCCTTTATACAACATATCCCTTCATTTTCCCTCTCAAGGCTTAAAGAGGCATCTCTTTCCGCCAACCAGAGGGACCATACCCAGCTGTGTTACAATCGCAAGGCCCGTGTAAAGGTAGATCATTCCGTTCCATTTGCCGCATCAGACAGTGACGGTGTAACGCATGCCTCCCACAATATTTCTGGATGATATCCTTGCCCCCACTAAAGCCCTGATAGCAGACATTGCATCTCCGCATAGGCTTTGGTAAGGTTTCCAAAAACTGTGGTGTAGCGACGACGGGAAATAAAGAATTCGGATCGAACTTGCCCTTATTCATTTGAATTTCGGTAATGTAATCCACTACAGTGTGATAAATGTGGTATTTCATTCGACTGAGTAATTTTTCCCGGAAATATTCTGGCATATCATTTATAGTCAGGGCAATATCGAATAAGTCGTCCATCGTCAAGATTACTTCGTAGATGGAATTCCACTCTTTCTTTGAAAGAAGTGCAATATAGGTTTGCATCCTCTTCCATTGGTCAATTTCTTCTGGTTCATTCCATTTTAGGTCCTTATCATTCATGGAACGCCTGTAATCAGACACCTTAGTCGGGCCGGAAGGAGGCATTGTACGGGGATTTAGAAGGGCTGAAAGAGATTATGAAACCAGCTTTCTCGAAGACGCGACTCTCGATTTAAATTAGTTAGCTAGCATAGGGCTTTAAACCTGGCACCATATAATAAATAGACTTAATTTGTACAGTAGGTGTTACGTAACCCCCCTTGGTACCACCCAGTCACATTCAGACCCAGGTTTGGGTCCATTGTAGGGACCCAGAATAAATACTCACCTCTCGTCGGTCCAATTTTAGGTCCTTGTTGCCACGATAAGTCCCAGGCCTTGCTAGAACCTTTTCCTGTACATTATTAAAGCGTTGAACTTGACTTTCGAATTCATCGACTTATAGAGTGGAGTATTCCTACACGCCCTTTGTACGCCATAGTTACACCTGCTCCTTCATATCGTTACTAAATTAGATTTAAATCGATCGATTGTCGCTATCGTAATCTTCCGTCTTTTTCGATTTACGATCGAACTCTATGCAATACGTTTCATACTCTCTATAAATTGTTAGGGCACAACCTTTGATATGCCTTTCGAATTAGCGAATCGATACAGCCACAAGCACCTAATCGTACAACCAGTAGACCTCTGGCTGAGTCCGCCTGAAAGCTACCTCTGCGTTCAAGATGGTCTAATAATTTCTTGCGGCGTGCTTTATTCTCTTTGCTATCTGTTTTATATGAGAAAGATTTATCAAGACAAAACTTTCCCTGGAATTCTTGAGTATCTGTAAGGTTGATCGCGATTCTGCAATACAAGCTGCTAACCTAATCTACTAAACAGATGTCCAAACATGGCCTACGAAATTTACTATGCCTTCGTGACCACCTCCACAAGATTTGAGCGCTTTAGCTTTCTTACATGGTTTCTTCTTGATGTCAGCTTTGCTGCAGTAGCCGTAACGTCACTGTATCCATATGGTGGTAGGGGTATGATCACTGGGAAACTTTTCATTGGAGCTTTAGTGGGTATCGGTTTTCTATATACGCTCTGTCGCTACTTTCCAGATGACCGTGAGCAAGTGACGGCTTATTGGACAGGAATACTACTGCAACTCCCCGTGGGTTGGGGATCAATTTACTTGTTGCTGAAGAGAGGGGATACGAAGGGACAGTCGCTAGAGATATGGTAAGTCTCCGTCTCCGCGATAACGAAAATCAAATTGATATTTGGAGGATTACACGATATTTGGGCTGCTTCACGGCCTATGGCGTATTTTTCTGGAGATACCTGAATGCTCCTCAGAATTGGTCCTACGTCGGGTCATTTTGGAGTATTGCCATTATCGTGATAACTCTAATCCCGGAAACCGCATATCCATTTGTTTATGCTTATGTCAATCATAAAGAGAAAGTTAAGACTGTATAGGGATTAAACTACAACGGTTCACATACTCGGGCCCTTCCGAGCTCAACGATCATCCTAGGCTCAACAATCACGACCACAGTGTCCCACATTTCTATAGGAAATACATATAATTTTTGGAGGGCTGTTTGTAGATAATATTATAGAATGAATATCAAGGGACTAGTTTATCTAGTAATTCAATACTGCCTTCGTCGCTGCCCTCGTCGTCCTAAGGCTCAACCATTGACTCATCCCCAGGCTCATCCTCCTCCTTAATATCCACCTGCTGCGACTCCTGCGCTTGAGAAGCCTCTTGCGAGCGCTGAGATGCCTCTGCTGCCAATCGTTTGCAGCGTAGAAAAGTAGTGTACGGGTCAAACTTGCCTCGAGCCAGCAGAGATACCTTGAAGCTAGGAGTCTCCTCTTCAGTAATGTCGTGCTTTGGCGTAAAAGCACCTCTCATGTCGAGTTTTTCAATAGTATCGTTCATGTATTTCTTGACAGAGCTTGGGCTCAAGTTGCCAACTAGAGACATCGCGGAAGCTGTTGATCTCAGAAGCCCATCTCTTTGAGCATTTCTTGCCGTGATTGCGTATGGTAGGGAGTAGTCTCTTCCACTTATTACAGATCCTTTCGACCTCCCTAGCTTTCTTCTCGCGCAGCTCAGACGCCTCCTTTCAATGCACAGGAGAACTACGTCGATATGACGTGTGAAGGGTCGGCGGTAACTCCTACTATCGAAGAAACTACATTACGGTATCGGTGTCGTTTGGACTGACGCTGTTGAGCGTGGATGGATGCTCCAGCCCCAGTACCTTCTCTTTTCCCTTCAGTGTCACTTTGTGCTCTTTCGTCATATACTGATAAATAAGGTCTGCTTGCCTCCGACTTTTAACTGATCCAGAACAAAATTCTTGAGCAAGGTATTGGCATCTTAACTTGACCATCCGGTCAGTGAACTTTCGTCCTTCAAAGAGCCCATCGAGCGTGTATGCTGTTTCTTCATATGTTATTAGCAATAAAAGTTGGAGCATTGCATTCTCTGATTTCTCGCACCATGTGCCATGTTCGAAATCCGCCCCGCTGCCGCTCAGGATACGATCGCTTTTGGACTTGTCATCAGATGCGTCACGGATCGTTGACAGTTTGCTCTCATTTGTGTAGAGGACGCGATCGTTAGCGGCGTTGAGTCTAGAGATAGAGTCGGTGTCAGAGCCGGCGTTGATTTCCATGTCCATGGCGGTGGCATCCAATGCAGTGTTCTCTCCAGTCACTCTCTGTGGCATCGCAATTGGCGCAAAGCGTCCCGAACGCGTTGGGCGAGGAATGTATGTCTTCTCCACCCGTTTCTTTGGTCGAAATGCGGTTGACTCATCTCTGGGGTCAGAGGCAGTGAATTCCTGAGCACATCTGCGCTTGTGCGGAAGAGCCTGCATGCGTGGGCTTACTTCCTGTGGTCCCTGGGATGATATACGGGGAGAACTTTTAGTTCCAGTCAAGTTATAGCTTATCGCTTCACAAGGAATGGGCCATATCACAGTGTCTATGTGTTGTGGCCCGTGCAGAATCACATGTTAATGCAAAGATGTACGCTCCCTACAGAGATTTATATGTACAAGATAAACGCCAACTCGGGAAAGCATTTATCCGACTAGGTAACGTGATAGCGCGGTTTTACATTTGCGCTAGCCTTTGGCGTTGTTTGGCAGCAAAGATTGCAAGATTCTAGTTAATCCACACCACATCAACTCTCCCACAACATAACTAAAGCACAAGATGACTCGCGAAGAACCCTTTGAAGTCGACGCACTCATTGCAAAAGTTGAAGATATACTCAGTAGACTCAAGAAAATCAAAGATGAGATTCAACAGCCCCACCTCCGCCGAGCCGCTTACCGGAAAACAACGCGGTCCGATGCCTCCTTGAATCTGGAGACAATTTCCCAAACTCTGCGCGGCATCGTTCAAGAGGCATAATGCTTACAAGCTAGACTAAGAGGCGCGCGCTGTCCAAGCCCCGCGAAATCCCGCATCCGCAAAAAGCTATACAACCACGGTGCTCGAAAACACACAGAACGGCGAGAGTACTCAGGGTGAAAACACATGGAATGACGAGAATACACTCAACCAAGGAGCGGATAACGAGAATACACTCGGCCAAGGAGCGGATAATGAGAATACACTCGGCCAAGGAGCGGATAACGAGAATACACTTGGCCGAGGGGGAGAGGCTACGGTACCAGACAACGACCAGAATACACAAAACAGCAATAATTTACGGAACAACAAAAATTCACAGAATAATGGCAATTTCCGGAACGACGACTATCAACAGGTTAATGAAAATACACAAGACCATGCACAGATAACGCGATACCAAGAAGGACACCTGCAACATCCCTCCACAGCCAATATAGAAGAAGACGTGCAACATTCCTCGACGACAAATATAGGAGTCCCTAACTTTCAATGCAAAGCGGAAGATCTGGGCATCACCAATATGGTCCAAACGCTTCAGAAGCTTGCTTCTCACGAAGGGGTTCGGAAATGCGGTACAGCACGTGTTACGGTGACTAACTTCGTAAAGCCAACCCTAACTCCAAATTCCTTTAGTACACCTTCAGCAGACGAGTTTAAACGTATTTACTACCAAAATCATTTGGAAGGATCCGTTCAGGTGTGCTCAGAAACGTCCGGCTCATTTAAAATCCTACACTTTACAATGCCGGAGGCGGGCTCGCCAAAACTATCAGACCAATTGGGTGTTCTCTTAAGCTCCTTCTTCAATCTTCTTGGATATTAGCAAGCTTATCTCTCTGAGTCGCTCAGGGTAGATGCAACTTGCCAAAAGGTTGACTTCTGTGTGAACTTTAATACCTGATGGCAAAGACGAACCACCACAATAAAGTATTGAGCGGCCAACGTCCATGAAGAGAGTGGATAACTTTTCGACATAGGACGAAAAGTTCAGGATTGCCTATGAAGGTATTAGTAGATAAAACGCCAAAGGTTAAGTTACTAACGAGCAATGACATGCGCACCAGCGACCAGACGCTGCACGCGATTATGTTCTGGGAGCCTCCAACTACAACATCCCCAAGCGCAGCGAATTGCTGGACTCCCTGTAGGAAATTGTAAAACGGGGTCCAAAACAACGGCCGCCAACCTTTCCAGACATTCGACGGTCAATCTCCGCTGTGAGTCGCATGGCATCGTTGGGGCCTGGAGGGGAATCGAGCGATTGGTGCCCATGGAGGATAGTTTCTGCTCATTCAAGGGATCCGCCTCGAACCCGGAAACAGCTTGAGCTAGGCGAATTTCGGGTTTCAGCCGCGAAGTACATCTCAGTTCCCATGAGAGTATCATCGGTCGAAATCCAATGAGTCTAGGGATAGAAAGGTTCCATTGAGATATTCCCAGGCTTCCTGCAACTTCTGTAAATTCCCCTCCTTTAGGAATGTGATGATCAAATTTGCTCTATGCGCATGATTGTCCTAGTGCCGCCCTTCCCAGCCTCTCATCGCGTCCGTCTCGCGCTCCCGGCGATGCATTCGGCCGCCCCTTGCAGTACCAATCAGCATTGGACTGTTAGTGGAAGGCGTCCCTTGCCCCATTTTTGTCGTCACACTGGATTAGAAAAGAATATCCTTGTCTCCATGAATCATTGGCTTAGCGGTCAGACAGTGCCAAGGTGGCATGTGCCGTTCACTGTTTATATTTTTCCCCTCAGCCTTATCCATCCACTTAATAGACACATGCTAATAGGAAAACAATGACTCATATGCGTAGAATAAAGGACGCCAGGCGACTTGGAAAGCCTCCGTAACTGCAGCTTCACTCTAAGTGCATAGCCAATCAGTAATATTTTTATGTTCAAGCATGGAACATTAAATTCAGCCAGCACAATTGATTCGCCTACACCATCCCCTCAACTTCCCGAGCTTGATATTCACTTCAACGTTACGGATAAGCCCCTTGATCCATTAGATTCGACACTACATTTCCTAACGAATATACCGCGTTCTAGTGTGCGTACTGGACGACCATGCATGGGTTTCACTAGCATACAATCGACACTCACAACAGCCTATTCATTCAAACTTTCCATAAACCTCTTCGATTCTCAAAGCCTTGCCCTCGCTCCGTTCATAGACTATCATTCCTCAACCCGGATGGATGGTTCAGCAGGTTGGATTCTAAGGTGCCGGTCTCCTAAAGGTATGCGCATGATTGAGCTCTCCTGCAGTACAAACATAACAGTTCTGTTGTTTCATGTAGAAGTACACGCTCTATGTTCCGGTGAATGAATCCATATATTTGCTAGGTTTGGCCATAGAATAGCTGGAGTCATTCCTTCAAATTTCCCGTCGAAATGGCATCGCAGAGCCGATTGGTAATACCCGCTGTGAAAGGCGTACGCCTGGCGACGTTCACAGATCTCCCCCGCATTGCGGATGTTGAGCAAACTGGAGATATTGAACTAGAAACGCGATCCCTCTTCCACGGCCCTGCAAGTTTACAGCTTCGAATTAAATGGGCATTTCACGAATGGCAAGGTGTGCTGGAGCATTACGACAACTGGATTGTAATCGTGGTTGAGGATTGCTTAGAAGGGAATGGAGATGTCGCTCCCAATTCGACAAGAGCACCAAAGAAGAATGCGAAAACAGGAGTAGTAGGCGTCGCAGCGGTAGTTTTGCCTCCCGACTCTCCCCGCTGTGGACAGTTTAAGCCGGTACGCTTACCGCTCCACACTACTATTAATCGCACTCACGTGTTCATAGTCAGCTACCAAGGTTCCCAGTACCTTCAGCAACACTGAGACTGAGTGTAATAAGAGTGGAAACTGGGCTGCATTATCTTTGGCATTCCTTCATGAAAAGCTTTTACTTATGGAAAAGTATGTTAATATTCTTTAAAGTCGGTTAACGTTTCATTCTAAATATAGCAGATTTTTTGGAGGAGCATATATATTGTATACCTTGGTAGTACATCCTGCATATCGAAAGAAGGGTCATGGGCAGAGTCTGCTTAAGCAATTGGCGGATACCGACCAGTGCCAACTAGTAGTAACACCCGAAGAGATAACCAAAGGTTACTATGATCGCCATGGTTTCAAGTATTTCGGGCAGGGTACACCACCAAAGGTTGATGGCTACGAAGTACCTATTCATCACTTCTATACATATCAAGCTATGGGGAAATCCACGAGGACTACTCCACCCTCAAACGTAAGTTGTCTATAGGGCCGGATGAACGAGACATGACTCGACCACAGACATTTGCGTTACGACGAATGCTTGACAACATTGACGACTGGTTTGAAACCCTCCCAAAGATGAATTCCTCGCCGCATAAAACAGGCAGCTCCGTACAGTCCCTACCTGGAACCCGCATATTAGAGCCGGCTTCATCCAATGACCCCCTTGGTCTTGTCAACATCTCAGAGCGAGAAACCTGTTTCCATGTAAAAACAGTTTCCTTCAACGGCGGTGACGCTTATTACCGTTCTTGCAATGGGTGGATAAATGCAACACGTATATTAAAAGCGGCAGGCTTCACAGGACATCAGGTTTTCTACTTCTTTGAAGTACATCCGCACATTCCCCGCGACACTGCTGGAGGCAGTGGGTTAAATGGGGCAGGGTATTATGTTAGTTCTACATGGGCATTTCAAATCTGCGCAAAAATATTGCCAGAGCTGAAGGCTGTTCTGCAATCAGCCATTGACGGGCACAGCACTGGGGAGGCTAAGGAGACGACAGACGAGTGCGCCCAGCACAACAGCTTAAAGTTCAGCATTCCTTGTAAAGCGATGAGCCATAACCTGACCACAATGGGGAATCCAATGTCAGTCTGCACGATGAGTCCCTCGCAGCATACAACAGGCAGCTCTGTACAGCTTCCATCTGGAACCCGCATATCAGAGCCGGCTTCATCCGATCACCCCCTTGGCCTTGTCAACATCTGTATCCATGTGCAAAAAGTTTCCTTCAACGGCCGTGACGTTTACTACCGTTCTTGCAATGGATGGGTAAATGCAGCACACATATTTAAAGCAGCAGGCTGCAAGCAACATGAAACTTCCCGCTACTTTCAAGCAAACCAGAACATTCCCCGCGATACTACTAGGTGCTATGGACCGGCGCAAGGGACTTATGTCAGTCGTACATGGGCAGTTCAAATCTGTGCAGAAAAATTACCAGAGCTGGAGGCCGTTCTGCAATCAGCCATTGATGGGCGCGACACCAAGAAGGCCGGAAAGACGAGGGGCGGGTGCGTCCACCAGAATTGCTTCGGGTTCAGCATTCCTTGTGGAGCGATGAACCATAACTTGACCATGACGGGGAGAATTCATACCGGGCGGCAAGACTGGGATGGAGGAGGCAACAACTTTCAAGATGTGGCGCACATCAATCTCAAGCCTTCAGCAAGTGCTATGGCGTTTGGCAACCTAGAGAGTGACATGGGACATGAGTCTTCACTTCATCAGAAATCTGTTCGAATGTTCCTAGAGAATATCGAAGAGTATCCATCTCAAGAAATGGCTTTCTCGGAAGCGCCGTCTCTTCTGCCTTCTGCGATGACCCCCGATAGCATGGATGGTCTGCCTCTCCCAATCACGGAATTGCTTCCTCAAGCATCGGCATCGGTTTTTATTGAGTTGGATATTGATGCCAGCATTGAAAATACCGGTATCTCACCGGAAGAGGTACAACGACATATAAGCGAGCAAGATCCAACGACGAACAAGTGGAACTGCCTATATCCAGAGTGTGGCAAGACTTTTAGCAAGAGGGAAAACATCCGTTCACACATTCAAACACATCTTGGAGATCGCCAATATCGCTGCAATAGATGTGGCAAATGCTTCGTCCGCCGGCACGACCTCAAGCGCCACGCAGGGAGCCATACAGTAAACAAGCCCTACAAATGCCCATGTGGCGTAGGTTTCACTCGACAGGATGCAATAAATCGCCATCGACGGCGTGGTGTGTGTGTTGGTGGTTTCCCTGACGCCGTTAGACGACAAGCGAAGCATGGTAGACCGAATAAGAATAGCCCAGATATGGAAAAGAGAGTCAATAAGGCGAGACGACGAGCGTCGGCTTCGGCCGCCCTCACGGAGTCTCGAGGGCTGTCCTTCAACTCGTTTGCCCAAAGTGCATAGCCAATCAATAATATTCTTTTGTTCAACTATGAAACATTAAATTTAGCCAGAACAGATGAGTCACTACATCCCCTAACGAATGAATTCACCACAAATCGCTTTTGTGGTTGTAAATATTACGTGAAAGAGATATAAACATATGTCCCCGTTGCCCCAAGCACGATACAACTAGCAAAATTCTGAGTTGCCATCTTTACGTCAAAACCCTAGCCTAATTAAGATGCTTATTTATTTCTTCTCTGCGAACTGCTTCGCATCGCTATTATATCCGGTGCTTCGTCTCCGAATATCGAATCGAGTTGATCAATGATGCAGAGGGGTAGACTTCTTCTGCGTATCTTTTCTGCAGATGGCAGATACCGGACGATTATTGTATTAGAATAATAGCTCTCGTGCAGGCGGTTTTTAACTTATAGTCTATTATGAACCTATCAAAATACTTGCTAGCCCATCCAGCCAAACCAACAAACGCCCTGCCCCTTAAACGCGTCAATGCACTGAAAACAATCTTACAAACATTTTTCAGAACCAGGAGTTACGGGAGAACCGCTGCTCCTCGATTCCGCTCGAGCCTTTAACTGCTCGCCTGGGAAATATTAGTACTTGTTAACGGCTCTGATGTATTCCTAGTATCTTACGGCGTGTACGTTGATAAATCCGACTTTGAATTCTCCTGCGCTCGACAGGATCTGACACCTCTTTCCAATTGTCATTGTATTTCACCTTGCGTACAGTGCGCCTCCTGTGAGACGTTTTCGATTTTCCGGATCGCCTGCAGGTCTGGCAAATCGTCATAACGCTGGTAGGATCGTGCTTCAGCGTGAATTCGTTGCTCGATTTCTCCTTCAGGCACACTCTACATGCCATTGGACCCTCTTTTTTGGGACGACGTGAGAACTGCCGTATGTATTCGAAACACGTAGAACACGAGGACCATTCAATGGGCTCTTCCAATGGTGTCTCGGACTCCGCAGTACTACAGGGTCTAGTAAGAGGACCAACTGCATCTGTCTGACCTTGTACATCCTCTGGCGCCTCAGCCTCACCCCTATCGTCGCGGCCCCGGTGATGGTATCGAATGATATGCCTCAGCAGGTTATCCCTCCTTGGAGCCTTACAGGGGCAGTGAGGGCAGGAGAGTGGTTCACCATGCATCTGATGGACACTACCCTCGTGCAGGCGTTGCGACCCACTGGTGGTGAACCCTTTTCCGCAGCCAGGGAAACTACATTTGTAAGGTCGGTTGTGCTTGTTCATGTGAAGTCTGAGCAGACCAATTAGCAAGGACAGTGTAGGATGACAAGAGAATATAGAGTGGTCATTCACCTCCAGTCACCTATCCGCTTGAATATGTTATTACAACCTGGAAAATCGCAGATCAGCTCGTTCTGCGCATTTCGGGGAGGTTCTTCAGCGTGCTTGTTCGCAGGTGCTCTTCGTGATGGGTTTGGTGACGCTCGTTCCGGAGACGCAGAACTCCTGTCTGGATTCAAGTCCGATGTGATTCTTCCATCATCGGATGGCTGTAATAAACGAGGATCAATGGCGTTACCTTCGACCTGACCATGTTCACTTTGAGCGATCATGCCAGCCAAGGATTCTGGGCCCAGTGGCACAGAACTCATGTCTGGGTTCAAGTCTGTTGTGATTCCTCCATCATCATCGAGATGAGGATCAATGGCGTTAGCATCAACCTGACTCTTTCTCCTTTGAACAGCGTTATCAGCCATGTGATGGCAGAGTGCATCAATCGCCCGATTGATGGGAAGAGAACCTTTGTCGAGTTTGTTTAGTTCTTGGAAACATTGCCGCTTCGCGTAGGTGATCAGTTTCGTAGTGAGTTTGAAATCCGCCGTGAAGTGTAGACTGGTAGAAAGGAATGTATCAATCACATGTTGAACGCTGTCATAATTCTCACCGAGAACCTCTTTAGCCTTGGAAATTGACTTCATCTGCAATTTTCCAGTGAATAACCTGCAAAATTCGTCCAAAAGAAGAGCATAGTAGGCGTGATCTCCATTTTTGGAGAAAATATAGGAAAGTTTAACATTTTGTTTGATGAAGACCTCTTTTGCTTCATCCCAGACTTGGGTATTCACGGAAGACTTGTTCCGTATGCCTTTCTTCGTGCATATTTCTTGGAACTGTCGCTCGGCCTCGTCGCGCGCTGTTCTGTCTCCGAGACCAAGTTCTTGCTTGCACCGATTGTAGGTAAGACGCCGGTTATTTGAATGTGCCGCCACATATGTCTCATTACAGTGCTGTGGAACGGAATGTAGAGCTGGCTGGGAAGGCCAGAAAATCCTTAGGTTTGAGTCGTTGGTAGGCCGAATAAGTTCTGAAGAACGGTTCATACAACGATAGCTGGCAAGACGCAGAGGCTTGTTGTCATACGAAAGGGTGAATATTTGCCTTACTAGTCCATCCCGCTTTCGCTGGTGTGCACCCAGTCAGTAAGTAGCTCAATAATGATAGGTTTCTAGTTTACCTCATCTATCGTCGCATATTTGTTCTTGCTCTTCCCCGTCCTTTTAGTTTTTGCCTCTACCTCATAGCTTGTTGAGGCCTCCTCGCGCTTGAGGGAAGAAGTCCACAGCTTTCTGTCCCTCCACACAGACACGCCTATGTCTTCTCCCCACACAAACACAGATCCCGATCTGATATTGTCCTTTTCCTTCTGCGATAGTCTTTTTCGAACTGTTGGTAGAAATCCCGCGTTACAGGCTTTGCAAACTACCAAGGCATCCTCTAGGTCTTTAATAAAGCCAAAGTATGCCTCCTGGCCGATAGTTGCAGACGCCTGCGCGTTCCACGAATTCATGGTCGGTTATAGTGCGAAACTTTGCGGTGACGACTGGTGATATTTGGAGTGAGTCTTTCTAGGGTTTGTCACGGCATTATCAGCAAATATTTTGATATTAAAGACTGTATGAAATGTAGGGTATCTGGAAAATCGAGTGGTCGGCTTGCTTAATATCAATTATTGTTTCAGCCTTGCATGCGCAGCCAGTCAGCATTTCGACTTACGCCTGCAAAACACATGACGAACTCTGCGCTAATGGAGCTAGCAAACATGTTGACGGGTGACGAGCATTCTAGGCAATGGGGGAAACAAAAAATGGCAGCCAATTGGTTTTCTTCTGGCCGAAATAGCTAGACAAAGTCGTAGCCCGTATGAATGACTGGAGGAGGCTGGACCAATTATGCTGGTCCTTCAAAACAAGCATGCCGGTATGGCCCCCGCAACATTCAGCCTCATATTTAGATGAATGGACGAGAGAGATAAGTTTTAATGCATATCACCCATGCAACAAGCCCCTTTGCTCACCGGATTTTTGTTAGACGATTAGACAAGGAACCACAAATTGATACCAAGAATGTCAGAGTAATAAGTGGGGGAACGATAGCGATCGAACGTTTGAACGAAGAGGTTGCCGTAAGCGTCGATTGGACGCTCTTTGACCCATCACAAAATACCACCTTCAGCCGAAAATCGTATTAACGCATACATACCAACGGACCAAGAATTGTAGAAAATAACTCACACGTTACCAGGCAAACGAAGAGGCCGGCAAACGTCCAGTTCGGGAGGGTTGTCGGCCTACACCTTTTTGGGAACATACGTGACTGGTGCGTGAGTCACGTCCCTGGTTTACGCCGGCCACACGGACTGGCCACGCCTTATTCTAAAGCCTTCGAATTATCCGCCCGCAAAGGAAAGTGAACGAAACTATCTTTAACAACCTCCGAGAAATAGGAGGCCTTACAGGTGGCAGGGTTAATTTATGTTGGACCTTACCTGCCCTTTTTTTTATTTCTACTTCTTGTTCTTCCGACTGACCTCAGCCTTGTAGAATTATCCATCACTTTTTTTTTTTTTGGAAAGGCAGGGGCAGCGTAAAATTTCGCATCATGGATATAATAGATACGTGATTCCATGTCGTCGCAAGGAGACTGCTCTAAGTCGTCATGTTAGGAAGGCCACTTCATCTTAAGGTTGTTTCTAGGCAATTTTTTAGAACTTCCAAACCGGTATAGCTCGCAAAGCTGGAGTGCCGTGGGGGTTTCTACGTAGGATCCTGAATGGTACCCACCTCAATTCATACTATTAAAGGGAGTATTAAATGGGAACGATCTGCCTTTTATTACTCGGTGTCCCGCAACTCTTGCAGCATTGATGATATACTCTTGCATTGTATCGCTCGTCGGAATACATTCGTATAGATGGCTATTTGCTTGCTTGTCCAGCCATGAGCTGGACATGCGGAATTGCGACAAGTGAATCGACCCATGATATTCGTGTCATAATCTTTCATGTAACTCTTGCTGTCGCCCTTCTCGTGAAAGTGGAAGAAAAGGTTGTGCTCGCGAAGGAGGGCGGACACGTCATTATTGTAGTGATGGGACAGCTGTCGCAAGAAAACCCTACCAACTGTTCCCGAGTGCTTTGGCTGTCTAGTCAGAATACAACGTCTATTATTTTTTTCTTGTACTTTTTCTGTTCAGCTACAGGTGGACAAGAGAGAGTGAGCATTGATATTTTTTGATGAGTACATCAACAACAAGGGAGGTGCTTCGCAGGTCATCTTTTCATCCTGGTTCGTGTGCTGGAGAGACCGTAGGCAAATGTTTCATTCTCAATCATGAATCTATAGTTGCTTTGAGTCACATATAACTAACTTTTGTATTTCCAGATTTTGAAGCTATCTATTGGTAAAGAACGTATTGGTGAAGAACGTCCGACAGGAGGCCAGCTCACGATTGCCGTTAGATAACTGATAACCATGCTTATAAAATAGAGTCGTTCTCCAACCGCCAGTTATTCAGACCTTCAAGCGATAATGTTGTTTATGGATGCTGAGGGGCCAAGGACTTGTTTCCGCAAATGGAAGCATTTTTTCCATGAGTGAAATGGCCTCATTGTTGCGGCCTTGGCCCTTGAAGGTCCAGCTTTTCGACAACACCGACGAGCGTGTCTGGATGCTCAGGCCCAAGCACTTTTTCAGAACCTTTGCCCTGCTTCTTCAACACCAACCCAAGCTTGCTGATACTAGTGAGCGTGTCTGGATGCTCTGGCCCAAGCACCTTCTCCCTTCCTTCTAGTGCTCGTCGGTGCATCGCTTCGGCCTCTTCATCCCGGCCCTGCTTCTCCAACACCGACCCAAGGTTGTCGAGACTGGTGAGCGTGTCTGGATGCTCTGGCCCAAGCACCTTCTCAGATCCTTCCAGATCTCGTCGGTGCATCGCTTCTGCCTCTTCAATCTTGCCCTGGCCCTCTAACGCCAACCCAAGCTTGCTGATACTGGTGAGCGTGTCTGGATGCTCTGGCCCAAGCACCTTCTTCCTTCCTTCTAGTGCTCGTCGGTGCATCTCTTCGGCCTCTTCATACTTGCCCTGGCTCTCCAACACCGACCCAAGGTTGTCGAGACTGGTGAGCGTGTCTGGATGCTCTGGCCCAAGCACCTTCTTAGATCCTTCTAGATCTCGTCGGTACAACGCTTCGGCCTCTTCATACTTGCCCTGCTTATCCAACATCCACCCAAGGTTGCCGACACCGGCGAGCGTGTCTGGATGCTCAGGACCAAACACCTTCTCAGATCCTTCCAGTGCTCGCCGGTGCAACGCTTCGGCCTCTTCATACTTGCCCTGCTTCTCCAACACCCACCCAAGGTTGTCGAGACTGGTGAGCGTGTCTGAATGCTCTGGCCCAAGCACCTTCTCCATTCCTTCTAGTGCTCGTCGATGCATGGCTTCGGCCTCTTCATACTTGCCCTGGCTCATAAACACCGACCCAAGGTTGCCGAGACTGGTGAGCGTGTCTGGATGCTCTGGCCCAAGCACGTTCTTCATTCCTTCTAGTGCTCGTCGGTGCAACGCTTCGGCCTCTTCATACTTGCCCTGGCTCTCCAACACCCACCCAAGGTTGCTGAGACCAGTGAGCGCGTGTGGATGCTCTGGCCCAAGCACCTTCTTCCTTCCTTCTAGTGCTCGTCGGTGCATAGCTTCCGCCTCTTCATACTTGCCCTGCCTTGACAACACCGACCCAAGGTTGTCGAGACTGGTGAGCGGGTCTGGATGCTCTGGCCCAAGCACCTTCTCCCTTCCTTCTAGTGCTCGTCGGTGCAACGCTTCGGCCTCTTCATACTTGCCCTGCTTCTCCAACACCCACCCAAGGTTGTTGACACTAGTGAGTGTGTGAAGATGCTCTGGCCCAAGCACCTTCTCCATTCCTTCTAGTGCTCGTCGGTGCAACGCTTCGGCCTCTTCATACCTGCCCTGGCTCATAAACACCGACCCAAGGTTGCTTGTACTGGCGAGCGTGTCTGAATTATCTAGCCCAAGCTCCTTCACCATTCCTTCCAGTGCTCGTCGGTGCATCGCTTCCGCCTCTTCATACTTGCCCTTCCTCTCCAATACCGACCCAAGGTTGCCGAGACTGGTGAGCGTGTGCTGATGCACTGGCCCAAGCACCTTCTCCATTCCTTCTAGTGCTCGCCGGTGCAACGCTTCGGCCTCTTCATACTTGCCCTGCCTCGACAACACCATCCCAAGGTTGCCGAGACTGATGAGCGTGTCTGAATGCTCAGCACCAAGCACCTTCCCCCTTCCTTCTAGTACTCGTCGGTGCAACGCTTCGGCCTCTTCATACTTGCCCTGCTTCTCCAACATCCACCCAAGGTTGCTGAGACCAGTGAGCGTGTGTGGATGCTCTGGCCCAAGCACCTTCTCGGATTCTTCCAGTTCTTGCCGGTGCGCCGCTTCCAACACCGATCCAGACCTGCTGAGGATGACGAGCGTTTTTGGGTCCATTACACTTTGGCCGATATTTGCTGCTGCTGCGTACTTATCGTGCGGGTTCAATATAAAGACTCGGAATTTTGTTAGTTTGTATTGTGCTTACAGGCAACGGGATATTTATACTTATATCCATACCACCTAAAGACTCATTTGTAACGATAAGTGGATATCACGCCTGGCTAGTTGAGAGATCGTGTGGGCGAATTAAAAAGGCGCCAGGCGACCTGGAGACCTCCGTAACTATAATCTTGTACATTACTCTAAGTGTACAGCCAATCAACAATATTAAGGAGCAGGGCGTTTGTTATTAGTTTGGCTGGGTAGCTAGTTGGCTGGTAAGCATTTTGTCTAGGGTCATCTCGAAATGTGTGACAAATATATAAGGATAGGAGAACATGACTGGGTCGGGTTAGTTAACGAAGCAAAGATTGTTGCCGAAAGGAGGTCTTGCGCTCATCTAATTGGGAGAAGCTCGCACTACGAATTAGACTTACGAGCTCGATTTAGAAGCCGCCCGCCATCCTCTTAAATGGATTTGGCACGCTATTAATTAGGCGGGGCGTTCCGCTTCTTCAAACCCAAAATTTGGGGACTTTTACTAGGGTTGCTAGAGAAAAGCCTTCTGTAACTGTGGGCTGTTTCAATATGAAGCTGATCTAATAGGTTGAAAGGTGAATAAGGTGACTGAAGGAGGGCGAAGGGTGAGAAGCGGAGGCCTAGTAGAAATAGAGGCGTCCCGACCAGGTGGAATACGTGACTCTTCTCGCCACATACGTATTAAGTTTAAAATTTCATTAGTCTGTACAGTGACTTCACCCATGTCCAATCTAGGCAACAGCGGGTTCAATATCCTAGTGTGGGGCCAAAATTAAGGCGGACAGATATAACTGTTCGCCAGGCCAGCTTGGAGCTGAAAGTCAGGGCTAGTAGACTTTTGTGGCTACTAACTCTAGGAACATTGCAGCCAATCGGTCGGAGTGTCCTTCAACTCGTTTCCCGAATCCTTATCGGCTGTCTTGCGATCCTATCATCCTGCCTTAAGCACAACACCACGGAACATTTCACCCTTGCCACTAATGCCGATCGTTTCCCGTAGGCTGAGACGCAACTTTCATCCTTTGTGGGCTGTCGATAATAAAAAGTTGGTAGAATTGCCATGTTCGAAATCCGCTCTGCTATCGCCGACGATATGGCCCCAAGAACGATGATTTGGTTATGTCATCAAAGAAATTGGTGATACGGTTTCCTTCTATCTTATCCCAAAATAGCATCTTGGAACCTGAGGGTAAAGAAAAATTCGAAGCAAGAGGTCGTTCATTATTGTTTTGTTGGCGCCCAAGGTTTCCCATAGGAAAAAGCCAAGCCCCCATGAGTAGATCTTATGAATGGTCATATTCTTTCTTGAAACTATAGGAAATAGGCTGGCTTATTGCTGTAGAATACCAAGGCGTGAAGAAAGCATGCGGTTACCACAGTATAGGTAGCTGCCCACCTATGAATGCGGAATATCTATCGCCAATCATCACCTTGCTATACCCCCTGGCGACCCAATGATTCCAGTGGCGTACCAGTTAGCGTATCAACTGGACCAATCTTTGTATATCCCCTCCAAATATGTCCCAAATATGTAAGGATTATTTGATAAGCGCAGAAAGCTTGCGGCGACTGCGCAGAGCTGCGAGTACCGTTACAACATCTGAATTATTCTTAGGCTATAATATCTATTGTCATCTTTGGTAATCTCCAAGAGGAGAGATTCAGAGCAGAGCAAGGAGGCTAGGCCTGCTTTTTGTTTACGGGTTGTGGCGCATCAGCCTTTCAGATCCCTCTATCAGGCGATAGAACATATAGACGATTGGCTGTGTATAAGGGCGAGGTTGATAATGAGTCCCAAGAAACCTTGTTGTAACCAATAAAACTCTTTTACATTCCGAAGGCTTGATGGTTAGAGTAATAATCTCTTTCAAGACTCCTCCGAATATCTCGCGGTAGTATGGACACATGAGGAACAGGCCAAGCGAAACCAGTAACGTGCTCCGGCATACAAGTTGTCCCATTGAACGGGTCGTACGCATCCGTGCATTTTCCCATAGAAATGGGCAGAATTCGTAGTTACATCTGGGTGGAAATCTATCAAGGCACGACGAGGAACGGGAATTTAGAAGTGGACACTAGTTACAGCAATTTCGAAAGCAATTAGTTGGAATTTGTTTAGAGAAATGTATTGAGAGGGGGTCTGGATTGCAATGCTAGCAGACTTTCCCTTCCATGAGCTAGATTAAAGTAAAATCCCCTTTCTAGCTCCATCTCCAACCTAAAAGTTGTACTCCCATCGCGTTATAGTTCAGAGGGTGGCAATGTTCCCATACTGAATGCTCCAGAACAGATAAAGTAGCGTAAAAACTAACCCCACTGGAACCTCAGGAAGTGCAATGGTATGTCTTCGCCTTACAGAATGCCTATACTGCCGATCGTCGGCACCTTTTCTTATCATCAGGGCATTGGCAAGGGATTGCCTCTTTCTACATGAGAAACCCAAAGACTGCTTCATCACTAACGTCCCCTGTTCTCATGATGAGCGTATGAAAAAGTGAAAGAAAAAGAGAAGGCATATGAAAGGTAAAAGAAAAAGAGAAAGCAAAATGAAAGAAAGAAACCGACAGCTTAGTACCGATGGCCATCACGATCATCATTGGAATGGTATACCGTACAACGATAGCCACAACAACTAGTGACCACGATAGTATCGGCCTGGTCCGAAAGCGCTGTGGAGCATGGGGCTAACTGCGAGGCATGCGAAGCTTGAGATGGGCTGGCGAACTTCAGAGGCGGAGCCATAATCAAGTGAGTTGGCTGCCGATAAAGCCAGGGCCTTGGGCGTAACCAGAGGTATACGATGCATACACAGGGAACGCCTTGAAGAACTCGCCGATGCACTGGAGCGGGAATTTCTCGAAATCAACTGTAGTACCATAGGTTTCGGCGAACCAAGTCTGAATGGCAGCCTGGTACAGGTATCGAGCCAGGTGCAGAGCTGGCTAGAGCGGCGCTCTGAAGCTGGCCACGAGGTGATCCACAGTCGTAATTGCTCTGGCGGATGAGATGGTCGGCTGCGGCTCCGGCACCTTGAATTAGGCTCCTAATAGAACGCTGCAGCTTAGCAGTATTGTTCGGCTGTGGGAACTGCGTCTCTTGGCCAATCAAGGAGACGTCTCCATATATCTCCGCATCCGCGAAGGATAAGAAGAGTCGTGGCCGGCAGAACGGGGGCAGCATCATGACCGATGAGTTGCGAAAATTCCGAATTAATGCCTCCTTGCCTTGGATCGTGGCATACGAGATCTCGGCAACCTTAGCAGAATGGTATCCTTTCCAAGGGCGGTGCTCGATATGATCAATCATGCCAAGTATACTCGTCGCGTTCATGAAATTGATGAACGCGTATCCAACGTTTAATGATGTCGCGAAATGGATAGGCAGGTACAAGAAGTCGTATACTCCAGAGCAGTGTATGTCCAGGAGACGGTTCAAAGCCATCTGGGGAGAAGTAGTCAGCTTTCATTGATTAGAAAGTTGGTATCAGGTTTGCCTTACCCAATCCATCTCATTTGGGATGTTGCGCAACATCACCGTGGTGCGCCCATCCTGCCCAAAGGAAATCCGTTCCTTCGAGACACGGTTGTGGTCGACTGACGGCCGACCCGTGCAGAATTTGGGGCCGAAGGGGATATGATGATTAGCTGGGGAAGGAGCGGGCCAGACGAAATCGTGACGCGTGGAAGGCATGTACTGCTCGGCTTTCTCAGGCTTCCACGTGAAGGTTCCCTGATTAATGTTAATACAGTGAGCATCTGAAGGGCCTCTTGAGCACGATTTACACATTGGGAAAAGCCGCCTTGCCTATAGATGGACTCGAACGGGATGCCGTGGATGCATTGATTTGCCGCATCAAGCGAATGGAACTTGATACGGAATGCAGTCTTGCCAGTGTACGAAGAATGGACGACCAAGGAGAGAACAATGCCGTACTGTTCAGCGACTCGGCGAGCAATATTCAACAACTCGTCGCTATCAGGGCAGCCGGAGTGGGGATAGTTAACATGATGGAGGATCCAGAGACAGACCTGACCCTCGTACTCATTGGTGGCGTCTCTGTCTTGGAATTTCGGTATCGCGAACTTGTCGAGAGCGATGTGATGGGAAAGTAAGTTGTTCATATTGAGATCTGTGAGAGATGTCTGAGGCAATTGAGACTGACAATTAGAAGTGGCGAAGAAATGTGATGTGAAGTGGTCAAAGCCAATGGTGACGCATAAACAAAAAAAGTTCAAAAACAATAATATCTTCAGCGATGGGAGACCAGTCCCGCTCAAGGCTCACCGTAATGGGTTTTGATGCATGTCGTCCATGCTGAAAGATTTTGCTGGCTAGTAGATTTGTCCTTCAACTCGTTCCCTCTGAGCGCATAGCCAATCAACAATATTTTTATGTTTAATCATGAAACATTAAATTTAGCTAGCGCCACTGATTCCTCAACTAAGTCCTTAATGCATCAGATTCAACGCCGCATTCCGAATAAATTAGCCGTAAGTCGCTCTTGTGATGTTAATATTAAGCATACATGTCCCTTTTGCCTCCAAGTACAAACTAGCAGAATTCTGAGTCGCTCTCGTCATGGGTCTATGCTACTACCCAGAAATTAATCACCAAAGAGCTTGCATCCCTTATCGCGAGGCCAAAAGAGGAGTTATTATTGAAATCTCTATGTGCCTATTATATTTTACTAATTGAACACAGTGTGACAAAAATCGCCCAAACTGCGGTCAGTGCATAGAAATAGCTGGCAAGAGCAGCTTCAACTCCGCTACTAGTAAAGTCACAATCGACTCCCCACTGTCCCCCGACTCTTCGTATTCCGAACCCCAGTCAAAGCAATCCACTGTTGAGAACCTCGTCTACACATTTACAGAGAAAGGCTACTTTAATGCCATGCGCAAGCAGCTGTATAAGCAGTTTAATAAGTATATAAGTCATAAAATAGATTCCGCTGAATCCCTTCTACAGCCGGCTAAAGCTACTCTTGTTTCCTCTCTAGAGAAGTTCGTTGATCAAGAGACAAACCGGACACCTTCTCTGCTCTCTAAAGACCCCCGCATTGCTGGAGTACTGATTGAAGGTGCTGCCGATCAAAGCGATATTTATAACGACCTTAGAGAAATACTTGACACTATGATTGATGAGATGTTCATATCACGGGACTACTTTAAGATCCTTCAGTCTGTCGCCATAGTAATGTTGGATGATTTTGTGTAGAATATTGCAGATCTCTACTTGGTCATGCTCCTCCTTAAACCCCAAATATCCAAGATTGTTAAGTCGATCCAAGTGGCGATTTGTCAGATTTTCCCTATCTCAAGATCTGCCCTTCTTCTTTAATATTCCCTGCAGATTAGACGTGTCACGCCGATCGCTCTGCTTCAGCTTAGGGGTCCTTTGATGGAGACGTTTGACGATATTAGAAGATGCTGCAATTGCGGCACGCAATTGTTATTTCCTTTCCGCAATTCTAGTGCTGCGGCGGAGAGGTTTGGTGTTAAATATCGCTTCAAAATCTGCATCCTTGACGCTTGGATATCCTTCAATGGCGTAGTTCTTATTCATCCTTGGTCCTAGAAATCCATGTTTAGCCAATATTTCTACCAAGGTCTGTGGAATTTACCTGAAGAGAGATTGCGGCTGGAAGTGACGGGGGTAACGACTGGACAGTAGGCGTAGGCGCTCTTAAAAACAGGGGGAGCTCTAATGCATGTGTTAGAATACGATTATCCTAATCTTGCTGACCTTCCTTAAAGTCATCTAATGGTCACCCTGGTGCTCTTGTGACTCATTCTCAACCTTGCCTTTCATGCACAGCCAATCGTCCCTTGCCCTTCATGCACAGCCAATCGTCTATATGTTCAAGGGCTGATGAGCAAGGGTAACCAATGCTTTAACTACGACAACGCTTCCGCCAACACATTGTGAGCCTATAATTACGCCACAACTTTGTAAACAAAAGCAGGCCAAGCTTCCTTGTTAACCAACTACCGGTAGCCTTTGTTTACAAAAAATGCCATCTTGGCCTTTGGCAGGGAGGTCTCTTTTACACAGTCAGTTACTCACGCCTACTTTCACCAATTCGACGGGAACCCATTCACCATAGGCGTAGAAGGACGCCGGGTGGCTTGGAAGACCTTAAGTGTTAGCCAATCAACGATATTTTTACGTTCAATTATAGAACATTTAATTTTAGCTAGTACAATTGATTCGCCTACACAATCTTTTAACTACCCTAGTTTAATATCCACTTCATCGTCATAGATGAGTCCTTGGTCCATCATATTCGACATCAATAATCAGATGGTTTTATGCTTACATTATAGTATATATTCGTAGCTCGAATCATCTTTAGGGCGGCATTTTCCTAGAACTTCAGAAGCTCTGGTCACGAAAAGTTTGTTCTCTGTACCCACGGGCCCTATTTGATCGCATTCTAGCTTTGAAGCTCCTTCGCATCAGCGACACATCGAGATAAGATGTCGCGACCAAGGCAAGCAGAGAAGTCTGTGAATGTCTCGCCGACCTATGGAGGAGAGCTCTTACCTCCATGCAATGGACCAAAACTACATCCATTCGGGGATAAATCCTTACACATCGACTTTCAGGGTCTGCTCAATGGGTCAGGTTCGTCAGACTCTTCAAGTGAGGGCGAAGGACAAAGCTTTGTCTTCAAAGCTCTCATTGATTCTAAGCCCTTTGCGATTAAGCTAGTAAGCGCTTTCCGGGATGGTTGACGCAGTACTCCGTTAAATCAGTCAGTTTAAATTCTTCGATATCGAAGAGGCACGAGCCCTCTTTGAAGACTTTCAAAATGATGAAATGCCGGATGATGTCTTCGTAGCAAATGTTGATCCCTTCTTTGCTGAGTGTCGAGCATATGGGAGAATCGACGAATTCTACAAAAAGCATTCGGGAAAGAAAGATCCAGGCCGTATTGCCGCACCTTGCTACGGGTACATTTATATAACAAAAGAACAAGAAGCCAGCTTACAAAGTCAATTTGGTTCTTTGGAGTGGAATCGCGCAAATAGCGATGCGGACAAACAGATCCGAGCCCTCGTTAAACAATTTATCCCAAACGAACCGATTGACACCAAAGTCAGGTCCATCCAACGAATGGTTAAGGATCTGAAAACCTTGCAAAGCATTGGGGTATATCCTAGAGACATTTGCGCTCGCAATTACCGGGGCGGTTTGTTAGTCGACTTTGGTATGGCGTTGACAGAGCCCAGCTGTGTGCTTAACGTTCTCCCGGAATGGATGGCTAGGAAGGAAAGGAAGCGGGACCGAGGTGCATTTGATGAGATGATCCAAGAGTTGGGAATCAAGACCTTGGTAAGAGCTTCGAGAACAGCGGACCGACAAATTCGAACACGGGCTGAATATACGCTATGTCGACTACGGGATGATTTCGTTGAGCTCGATGCCTCGGGGAAGAGAGCGAAGACTGCACGCGTCTGAGATAGTATGAAGTCAGCGCTCCGCAGGAAAAGCAGAAGAGAGAACCACTCACCCTGAAAACAATCGATTCCCGACCCAATACTCAAGATATTCTCATCTACTGTGAAAACGGGCTTTGATTCAGGCGTCTTTCTTTCTTCTATTCGAAAGGTAGATCTATTATTATAGAATAGAGCTGAGACGTAGCCCTTCAACTGACGGAAGGACTAAATTCCAATCAACATGATCTACTATTTTGCCTAGTTCTCTTGTACGCGATTTTTTCTAGTATTTTTGGTGTTTGTATGTGGCTGTCGCATTATTTAGGGATGTGATTAAAAGTTTAATTTATCCGGTTGGTGCGGCAAGCATTTTCACCTTAGACAGCACCCCCACTCACACATGCATGATAACAGAGTGCTGTGGCTTGGCTGCGCCTGATGAGGCGGCCCACGACGTTGCAATAATGCGTGTGCCAGACTCAAAGAAGGCCTTCGCTGAGGCCTTCTACATCTAGCTCAGCGTCTCCAGCCATTTACGCCCTCTTGGCGGGGGCATCCTAATGAACTTTTTCTATTGTCAAGAACTTCCGTCGGCATGGCTGACAATTGGGCCAGCATACTTGTCCAAAATTATTCATACAAGCGTATCACCGATCTAGCGTCAGTGCCGATACGTCCTTTATGAGATACCTACCCACAGACGCGGCTAACTATTTCTGTTAGCATATAACTAAGTATTTGTGATGGGATTGTCCAGTAACATAGCTCAAGCACCTGGACTACGTAAGACCTTCTCTCTCCTCGCGACGACATGGAATCACTAGGATATGTCCTAATATACTTTCTCCGAGGTTCCCTCCCTTGGCAAGGCTCTTCTCTCTGCCAGGTATCTCTGAAGGGATTTTGTTGCTGTAAAAGCGACCTCCTACTAAATTCCAGAGTCCTTAATACAATCTTGTCCAGTCTCTCAATCTCTACAAGTTCCAATTACGGTAACAGATTTTTGTATCAATTCTTTGAAGTCAGTTGCTCTGGTAAGCCTACCATGTAACGTAAGAAAAGTTATCCTACTAAACTATTATTTAGACTAGCGACTGATAAAGCGATTTGTGCTATACAGTCGGTCATCGATCGAGGCTCCCATCCAAGTATATTGTAGTGCACTTGCGTTCGCGCCGATGATGAGTATGGTGGGGGAGCAGTTTGCAGACTGGGTCCCCGGGGGGGATTGCTTACTGCAGACGCTCGAGGGCCATTCGTATTCGGTCCGCGCCGTAGTCTTCTCCCCGGACGGCAGGGTGCTGGCGTCGGCCTCAGATGACGAGATGGTCAAGCTGTGGGATGCCAGCACGGGAGCGGTGCTGCAGACATTCAAGGGCCATTCGGGCGGGGTCAACGCCGTAGCCTTCTCGCCGGATGGCAACGTGCTGGCGTCGGCCTCGGGTGACGAGACAGTCAAGCTGTGGGACGCCAACACGGGAGCGGTGCTGCAGACACTCAAGGGCCATTCGGGCTGGGTCAACGCCGTAGCCTTCTCGCCGGATGGCAACGTGCTGGCGTCGGCCTCAGATGACGAGACGGTCAAGCTGTGGGACGCCAACACGGGAGCGGTGCTGCAGACACTCAAGGGCCATTCGAGTTGGGTCCAGGCCGTAGCCTTCTCACCGGACGGCAAGGTGCTGGCGTCGGCTTCGGATGACGAGAGTCACGAGACGGTCAAGCTGTGGGATGCCAGCACGGGAGCGGTGCTGCAGACATTCAAGGGCCATTCGGGCTGGGCCAACGCCGTAGCCTTCTCGCCAGATGGCAAAATGCTGGCGTCGGCCTCGAGCGACCAGACAGTCAAGCCGTGGGGCGGGATGGTCAAGCTATGGGACGCCAGCACGGGAGCGGTGCTGCAGATATTCGAGGGTCATTCGAGTTGGGTCCAGGCCGTGGCTTTCTCACCGGATGGCAAGGTGCTGGCGTCGGCCTCGGGGAGACAGTACGGTCAAGCTGTGGGACAGTACAGGAGCGGTGTTGCAGACATTCAAGGGCCATTTGAGTTGGGTCCAGGCCGTAGCCTTCTCGCCAGATGGCAAGGTACTGGCGTCGGCCTCGGATGACGAGACGGTTAAGCTGTGGGACGCCGGACCTCACGGATTATCATTCCCTACAAATGCTGAGGACAATACTAGCTGAACACAGCAATAAGAAAAGTGTTCTTATTCATGACGCAATGGTTTTTCGGAAGCCTTGTCCCTGAGAGAAAGACTCGTTCGTATATCCCAAAGCGTACCTCCCCTCCCTCTTAGCTCCGGGGAGTACCACTCAATTGCTGGACCAGAGCACAAATCTTATAGAGAAATTGCCTCTGCACTAGCAACTGTAGTAGAGGAAATACAGGATATATAGTTATAATAACAGAAGGCTATAAAAATAAGGATATTTAGAATATTAATAAGACAGGACTATACTAGTGATGGGTGATTTTAAAGGGCTTAGTAACTACTTTAATTCTAAGACTTAAAAAAGACAAGGCTCGTATCTTGATTACTCTATGTATAAATACAATAGGAAGTAAAAAGCTTCCTTCTTAGTTAATTAGCAATTCAGATTAACCCCAATCACAGTTCAAATTTCGCCCTTAGAACGTTGAATAGTGATCAGCCAACTGCGGCAAATCTAATTTTCTCTGAGACCACTCATGAATTGAAAACTATGGATGGCTATCCTACTTAAATAATGAGCGAGATGAGTTGGAATGAGCATTCCTAACCTCCTGACGTTTGATAAGGGAGGATTCGCAATCTCCTGACGACAAGGAGTGGAAACAAGTGCGGAATGAAAACAATCGAGGAATACTGCTACCTGAGAGCCCAGCACTCGGTTACATATCCGCTTGTCCAGGCCAAAAGTTAAACCCTTCACCAGCGAAGACACCACCACCGTGTCTCATCGCCATAGTAGGAACTGTACCCGTCCAATACAACTCCCCATTTATGCCCGGCGAATTGGGTACATTATAGGAGGGAGACGTGACATCCATTGCGTACGGCATTAGCGGGGGCTGAGAAGTCAAGGGAAACGGTAAAACCAGGCTGTTGTTGATAGAATTTGTTAGGGTGGAGATTAGAATAAGTGGCCGAGTGGGGAGATTGGGAGTATCTTTGGTCGGAATCCAATGGGTCTAGGGATAGGGTGATTCCATTGAGATGTTCCTTCGAAGGCAGGCTTTCTGTACCTTTAGTAGGTAGCCCACTGTTATCCGTATCTCGTGCCCCCGACGCATACGGACTCGCCATCCATTTATCTGGCTCGCCGCTAAAAGCCTCCTCCATGAGCCCCGTATCTTCCTTCTTCGACCTCCTCATCACGTTCTTATAATCGCAAAAATACCCTCTCTTTGAACAATTCTCACATCGTGGTTTATCGCCGGAGCACTTGATCTTCCTTTTTCGACACCTAGTACAAGCTATTGGCAGCCGCTTGTACTTCCTCCCCAGCTTTAGTCCTCATTCTGCTCCACGGTGGCGGTTTCGGCTTATTATCATTCTCCTTCGAACTTAGGAAGTTTATATTCGTTGAGGATGAGGAGCCGTTAAAGAGACAATGCTCTTTTTGATGTCCTTGGAAGCCGGGGGAATTGGTACATGGAGGAAATGGGCCTTGGGCGCTCATTCTCAAGTCCGGCGGTTCAAGGTGAATGCTAAGGTGCAGCGTAGTAAGTAGATGTGGTCTTTTCGAAGTACCAGAAGGCGATTTGATGAATTGTTATGTGGCGTTGTCCGTGGGCAAAGTAAGGCTTAAGAGGGCTGGTATAAAGAAGCTGAAGCACCATGGCCCTGGCCGATAATTCTTTTAACTCATAATACAAGGCAAGTACATCCATCCCGCCTTCACTACCTGGGCTAGAGACACGGAAATGTAAACTGAAGAGGTAATTAAGATGTTTGAGTGAATAGGCTGCTGCAAATGTCGATTGGATACTAGTATTTTTTAGGCTGAGACAAGGTAGTATTCCGGTGAGCCCTCCTCTGGAGCCCTGTCATCGTGCTTGCAAGCAGACATCTTTAGACCAACATCCACTCAGCCCCTGGAACGAGACAAAAAAGAATTTAGTCATTGATTTTGTGCTTGCACTTTGATTACCTCCTTTCAATCTATAAGATGGCCATCGATGCAGCCAGGCTCCCATACGTAAGGGTCAGGTCCCCGACGCCCTTTAGTGCAGCAGCCCGATCGTGATTGTCTTCGACGTGTGCGGAACATGTACGAATTACCCCCGTCTCTCAATTTTTCCAGGTACTGGAATTTGATAGGTTATATGTGACTAGAGATGGACTACTCTTGCAAGGCAGCCGATAAGGATTCAGGGAAACGAGTTGAAGGACACTCCGGCTATTCAATAGAAACACCCCCGAAAATCATGCCCCTATGATGCTATGGACTGCCCTATTAACCCCGACACCAAACCCTAGCCCTCCTCCAGCACGATGCAACGGCTCCTCTCTCTCTTTCGTTAAATCAAAGCCGTGTTTTTGATGTTGAGCCTATCCCTCCTGTATCACATTTTGTGGACGCCTTGAAAGTTTGTTGCCTCCGTCATCCCAGCGTTTGTCGCCTGGTATGAATTCTGCAACAAGGCGCGGGACGATTCTAGCACATTGCAACCTGTTTGCTCATTAGATTTTGCTAGATGATTGGCCTCTGCAATGCCTTTAGCACGGTGTAGAGGCCAAAAATGGCGGACAGATATGACCCGGGCCACTTTTCGCAGCTTCTAGAGCCCTTGATTGGAGCGGAAGGGCAGGGTGGGTAGCGTTGGCCACCCTTGCTCATCAGCCTTCCTATTTTGCCTAGTTTTTCTGCACCCAATCAAGCACTTTCATCTTTCAATACTGAAACCATGAGTTTATCATTAGCGTGTGCAGCGAAAGTTTTAGGAAGCATTATCCGCCATCGGCCATTCCTCCTGATTATCTATTGGAATACTTCCAGCCAACCGTTCCAACCGTTCCCCCTTGGCTGATGGGGCTACAGCCTATCTCATAGCCCATCCCAGCAGTCTGCCTTTTGTTGACACTAGGCAGTTGGTTCTTATACAATGCCTACATATGTCCATTTCTTTGGCCTTCCTCTGGCCAGTAGTTGGCTCAATAGACCGGAACCTTGGGGCAAGGCTGTGAAAATCAAGGAGGCCGTCTTTATATTTGCCCTGCCTTGACAACACCGACCCAAGGTTGCCGAGTCTAGTGAGGTAAGAACCCTGAATTCCATAAGCGCAGCAAGCATGTCGACATTCAATATCACTACGTACGAGAGCAGGTACAGAGCGGACGAGTCACCACGCCCTACTTGCCGACCTCTCAGATGATAGCAGACGGCTTGACTAAGTCCAGAACTACATGGAGCAAGCAAAGCATGATTAAGACATCTCCATAATGAACGAAAAGAGACCTTGCAGAAGTATTAAAGAAGCTCAAACTTTAGTTCTAATGACCCTATTATTGTCCAGATCTAATTGAGTTTCAGCGGTTGGAACCGCAGGCATTCATGAAACCAGAATCTGTCAAAGATTTGGACCATTCCAGCGATATAGTTGTAAATGGCTTAACTCCGTATTCATAGATATCCGAAACACAAAATAAAAAAGACACTCTCGCCGGTTTTACCTCCAGCTTTCTCACGGGTTTCTTTTCTGCGGAGCACGTCTTCGAGCGTTGATAAACCAATTAGACACCTGTATCCGACAGTTACCAGTCAAGAAGAGGGAAGGGTTAACAAACAGACTAACGACACATTTGAAAGGCGTTGGAAGATGTTTGAAATAAGCGGATAAAAATGAAGTCTTAACGTACTTGTTTCTTTAACAGCCTAGTTTGGTTGCACAAGTGCACCTTCTGGTCTTTAGTCGGGTAAGGAAAATCCCTGTGAGCATTGAACCACGCCTTTAGGATGCCCTTAGCCCCCTTAGGATAATATTCGCCCAAAGAGATGCATGTAGCTGAGTTGAGACCATTGGCCTTACAGTAGTGAAATGGTGGCGAGTCAAATCACAGCTCAGAAGTGAGGAAATGAAGAGTTTGAAACCGGTCCTTTATGGCGACGTGCCCAATGTATTATTTTCTTTTGTCTTGGTGTGATTTGCCATTTCCCGCATCTGAAGCTGCCTGTTCTACAGTGATTAAACCAAGTTTTGGACCGGAATTTGCTCTTTCCATTTAAGAATGCAGCGTGACGTACTACTACAACAGATATTTGGAGTTGAAGAAGGGGCATGACCAAGTAGAGATCTGCAATATTCCACACAAAATCGACAGACTACAGGATCTTAAAGTAATAGATCTGGTAAGAGAAAGAGCGGTTTCAAAGTAGTGTGATAATGGCATGTGACGGCCTGGAGTGGGAGCAGATCACTCCTTGCACCATTAAATGAGGAAAGGAGATGGTCAATTGGAGGGAAAGCACCGAGAGCTGGTCACATCCCTCTTCATCCAACCAACACCCCTAATTTTTAAAGCCTTGTTCCTTCGGCACAAAGATAAAAAGGATATTTATCTCCTTCACTGGCTTGAGGCTCTTGGGTGGATGGGATCCATGCCATCGTTTCGTTAGAGTCATTTGCTCTTGTTAGTTAGCCTCTAGTGTAGCAAAACCATTTCCACTTCGGTCAGTCTAGTGATTGTCACCGAGGTGCAAGATCGGCCTGGGATACACTTATACATATCATTTCTGGCCGCAGTACAATTAACTACCACCATCATCACGTTATCACTTTGTTGGCTGATTTAGGTTTAGCTGGGGAGGTACAGATCCGGCTGGCATGGATCCCTAGTCACTCGGGG